>JACAXG010000001.1:33788041-34195156 GCA_018881555.1 Amblyornis subalaris | reverse complement strand
CCTTTCCTTTCCTTCAGTTTTGATGTGTTTGGATAGCAGTTGCCAGTCACTTCCCTGTCTTGTTATATATGGTGCCTGGACTAAAATATAATTACAGGATAATAGTTTCATGCAATCTATATATGACAGTTTTTCCCTCTCTGCACATAGGTTATGTAACCACGCTGCAGTAGCTCAAGTGTTTTTCACAACAGAAGGGGAAGGGCTTTGTTTTTCACCTGGTCTGTTCCATACTGCTGAAGTGACTTTGTCACCAGGCAGATGCTGCATTGTTATGGGAACTGCRCTACCAAAGCACACAAAGACATGAAGCACATCTGTGAGCATCTTGGGCCTGGGCRCTCTAAGTACCTATGCAGCCTTGAGGAATCCCGATATCTGACTGGGACAGCCATTGGATTCCTCCCCCACCCCATCTCCAAAGCCTTGGACTTTAGTAAAACTGAATCCTGAAAGTGCCATGGGACTATAAGACACACAGTCATGTAGATAGATAAAATTATCACACTATTCATGCTAAGCTTATATATCAACAAACCCACAGTCATGTAGATAGATAAAATTATCACACTATTCATGCTAAGCTTATATATCAACAAACCCACAGCCATAAGAGTCCAAGCAGATGTTTTTCTTTTTCCTTCCTTTTTTTTTTTTTTTCCCTGAGCTCCGGAAAGAAGTAAACACAAACAAATGCAATTTTAATGGATTTTTGTTTTCAACTTTTCTTCTACAAATTCAGACAACCTAAAGACTATAAATCCCTTCTGAGAGTTTTTATGGGTTTTTTTATTCTTTTTCTTTTCTTTTTTTTTTCTTCAGGATTTATTTTTCAAAATGTGCCTTTTACTTCTTTCTGCAGAGGATAATGAAAAAAAATCTGASCTATGTACTCATGACTTCAATGGAACAAAGTTTGCAAAAACCAGTAAAGACTCATGATCCACTCCTGTAGTGTTTTAACCATTCACACAACATCTCTGAACACGTAATTTTGCTTTTCCTGCTATCTTTGTTCAACAGAAATGACCAGTTGAAGTATCCATTACTAAAATCAAGCAGTGACACTGAGATTATGCACTGTATTTCAAGATTTCGTACTCACTTTGATGTACTGAAGAGTTCAGAATTATGTAAAGTAGGCAGGAACAAGAGAAATGGACAAAAGTGGCTTCTGGCATGGCTATTCATTATTAAAATTCAGAGCTTGTGATACAATTTTTCTGTAAGATAGCTTTGAATCAGAGTAAAAGCATCTTCCTGAGAATTTCTTTTTGTACAGGAAGTCCAGTGTCTTTTTCTCCAATTTCCTAGTCATTATCTCCTTTATCAAGACTCGAGATATCAAAGGATCATTGTATAGGAAAATTTAAAAACTGTGGTTTCAGATAATACTGAAAGCACATCTTCAATCATTACTTAAATAAAAGTTCTTTTGTGCTATGATCAAAAGTCCTGTGCACTCATCATATGAAACACTCTAATCAGAGAACTTCTGTTGTAATTTATTTTGAAGTCACATTTCTATAATATTTTTGATGAAAAAAATGTTAGATACTTTAAGGCATTTTACAGTACCTTTTCTGTGTGATTTACAGATTTCTCACAATGATGGTTTTGTTAGATAAGACAGAATTTTAAAGAGTCATCTTTTTATCTACAAGATTAAAAGCACCGCATCAAAAAATTTTAACATTCTGAAGTTAGGTGATTACGCAAGTCATTCAACAATCATTTATCGCATGGCTTTCACACGTTGTATTACTATGTTGCCTTTTTCCATTTTTAGTTTCAACATTTAGCATATTTTTATATTATCATCTATATATGAAGTACAGTATTATCGAACTTTTGCAGGAGAAACGGTATTGTGAAATGGTCTATTGTATGACTCATACTCTGTTTCATGGAAACCACTGCCAAAGTGAACTGCAAGTTTTTATTCTGTTTTATCCTTACATAATGGTTTAAATATTCTTGCTAAACAAGGATAGARCCACTGTGGCATGAAAGCAATTAATAACAGATATTTAGAGAATCTGCATTTTGTCCTAGCGCAGATGAAGTATGGAGATTTCTCCACATAGTTACCATGTCATGCACAAGTAATCATTTTGACTTCTTCTTTGTTTTTCCATTTGTAACTGAGAGCACAAGTATCATACAGTATGGCAAAAGTCTTTCCCTGGGCATTATTAAACAGCAGTTTACTTACCAAAATGAAGTCCAGAAAATATTCTCAAAAGAAAATAAATTTGGGCTGGTATTTTCTTTTCACTTTAGGAGGCTACCTGCTAGAAAAACTGCATGCTAAGCATTTTCTTCAGATTAAAAAAGATTATGTGTTTCTTCYCAGACTCTCTTCCTTGTGTTTTCGCCTTAGGGCACCCAAATCCTCCATGACACCTCAAACTTCGCAGGAGTCTTCTTTACCTGCAAAAAGCATTTTTACCCCTTAAGACTTTCTCATTCTCACAAGAATTTAGCGTTGCAAATGACAGCTATTGTCTACGCTATAACACAATCTGAGCTTGTAAATTGTAAAATAAAGTGAAGGTAGGTACTCAGACCTTGTTTGAAATAGATGCACATGCTGCAAAACAGCACACTTCAGAAAAATAAAGGAGATAAAAAATATTAATATGTTGCTCTATTCAGAAACAACTTTATGTACAGTCTTCTCAGCTTAAATGGATGTTTTAGGTTCCTAATACCACAAACATTTATTTGATTTGATTTTATGGAACTAGCCGATAATTTTCAATTCAGCTACAACATTTCTATCTATTCATTGCAGCATATAGTTGCAAAAAGAAGCTTCCTTTACTGTGGAAAACGTCTGTAGTATATCAGTCACAGCACATCTCGCTGTGCAGCACCATATGCTTTCAAAAAGTAGCTAAAAATTGTGCATTAATCACTGTCCTGTCAAAACAATTAGGGTGCTACCCAGAAATCCCATTTAAGTAAATACTCTGTGGCAATATCTAATATGCAGAGTCAATGTAAGTCATCAATCCTGCTGTATCATCCAATCAAATCTTCTAGTCAGAGGACTTAATCTAAAACTGTTATCAAAAATTAAAATTTTTGAAGCAGAGAGCACAAGTATGGCACTGAAAATCTCGTGCTGGATTTTGGTTCACAATAATTCTATGAAGCAAAATAATCTTGCTTATCTTTGACATTATACAGCTGCCTTGTATGTGTAGAGGTGGCTGAGCCCGCAGCAGAGTGCTGCAGTGTTTGAGCCAGCCACAGGAGTGACCGAGCAGCCTATTATTCCTTGTTCCCTTACAAGGTTCAGTTCTAGAGTGTTCTGCCTTGCTCAGCATGCCATTTATTCCTGTACCCCACTCCTCCCCTCGTTTACCCCTATTGGTTGAAGTTGTTTTACCCTGCCTTCTCTCTGCCCCCTGACCCTCAACCCATTGGCCCCTGTTGTCTCTCCGCCCCCACTGCCCCTGGGATAAAACCCTGACCCCTCCATTGTTCTGGGTTCTCTCCTTCCCTGATGATTCATGGAATGAACTTATTTCATGGAACACATAAGGAGAACCCCTCCGACTCTTTGCCTTAACTAAGTATGCGTTTGTGTGTGTGTGTGTGTGCACTGCTGAACGCATCACGGCACCACCGGACAAACGCCACACTTTCAGGAAGACTGCAAGGGACCCCAAAACCCATCCAGGAAGATTATTATTATTTTTTTTTTATTTATAACAACATGTATGTAGAAAGCTGGCACTTTTTGCAGTTACTGCAAATGTTACAGAATGTACTAAAGATGTTTAAGTATTTAATGTATATCATTGATTTACTGAAAGATAAAATTAATAACTTGTATTATGGAACCAAGTGTTAATTATTTTATACACCTAAACATTAATTATTTTATAGATCTATAATAAAAATAAGGCTAATAAAAAAGAAACCTTTGAAGAACAGTTTTCAGATGAGAAATCTGCTCTTTTTGCTTAGAAAAAGCTCAATGTGGTTCAGACTGATGGAGAACCAACTCTGTACACTTCCGAATAATGGTCTTAGGCTTGATTGAATYCCCCTAAAAGCAGGAGAAACTCTGATAATAGCAGTTATGGTTTAGGTTTTTTAATTAGTACACATCTAAGGTGTTCAGCTTGTCGAGTAAAAAATGCTGATATGCACAAAGCAATAAATTTCTGTCCAAGATATTCGCTTTGCAAAAAATAAAATAAAATAAARTAAAGTAAAGTAAAGTAAAATAATAAGGTGTTAATGAAGAACTACTGAAAAGGAAACACAAAATGCTGTGGGACCTGAGACCAGTTTCTAGGGATCAGAACTAACACACCACCATGATTGAGGCTGTCTGCAGAGAAAATACATGTACTTCAGAAATATACTGATGATTTGTTGTAGGTGAGGTTATTAATAGTAATGCAGAGTTTTAACACAGAACATGTAGGATTTCAGATGGATGGGGAATTTCTTTTTCATCCTTGTGGTGAAATTATATTCTTTCCAGAATTTTTGTGTAAATATGGTTTCTTTGAAGTCGGTCAGGAGTGTAGCTTGAATTCACATGTATTTTTTACTTTGGGGGCTGTTTGCTTCCATAATGACTTGCATGGAGCAGTTAAATAGCAAGACTGATCTACCACCATGTAAGTCAGGGAGTTTAAGTGGCTCACACATGCTGTGCTACCAGACGGAAGACATTGGCTCCACCATGTTACTGAGGCTGAGCAAGACAGAGAGAAATGTAGTGCTTTTTMATTTGTGACAGGGGAAAAAAATGCTTTCCAAAATTTTCAGCTCACATGCAGCCTCATTATACATTACTTTKTTCCCCTTTTCTTTGTCCATACAATAAACTGGTTCGCATGGTATTTCTGCTAACTGTGGTCTTGTGCAAGGGAAAGAATGTGGGCTTCCAGTATTGATATWAATTTCAGTTGGGATTCTTTATATGTCTTTTTTTTTGTTTTGTTTTCATGTTTTGTTCTGTTTGCTTTTTTTTTTTTTCTGATGAAACACAGTTTGGAGTTTTTTAAGGAACTAACAAAAGAAATACATAAGAAGAAAATTGGGTAGCAGGAAAAAAATCAATATGGCTAAAATTGTAATAATGATATGTTCCCATTAAGAGTTTTATATAGTGTATTGGATTATCTTATATGGACTGGAACAATCGAGAAAGCTGCACTAGAGCATTTTTTAACAAAAATTAACAAAAATTTATATAAAAAATATAAAACAAATTAAGTGAGCGCAGTCAGACTCCTAAATACTGAAATGATGCTATTTATATTTGTACAATTTTGCCCACTATCCCTGCATAAGTTCTAAACTGAATACATATTTAAGGCTCTTTGACATCAGATTTAAAAGCCTAATTCAGTTTAGAAATGACGTCTTAATCCTTGTAGGAAGAGTTAGCAAAATTTCAAAGATGATTTTTGTGACTTTGATTAAAAATTATCAATCAGCTAACATACTAGTATATTTTCACTACTTTCAAGGCTTAATCCCCTTTATCTTCGTACACCACCTTSATTCTCATATTTGTGAAGTACTTATACTATGGGATTATCATCTCCTACTTGTTTATATCTTTCAGGCAGAAGACATAAAATGGCCATACCCTGGTGGCACATTGAGAATGTTAAAAATGATTCCTATGATCGGAGATGTCAGAAAAAACAACCTTTTCATTGATTTACCAATGAAAGTCAAATAAAATATTTCCAAACTCTATAGCTGGAAATGGAARATTGATAGAAAATTACAGGATTGCAAGAATTCCTCATGACAGGMCAGTGACAAAAAATATTTTGTTCATAGTATAAAATTTGAAGGATAAATTTATAAAATCAGGATGAACTTATAAAGAAAATACATGACCAATATCATCTGTGTGTAAATACAGTTGATGGCGCTAATTCTCCAGAAAACAGAAGAAATTAAAAATTCACTTTAATTTATAGAGAACTCAAGTCCTTCAGAGCACTAAGAACTCTCTTTCCTCCGAAACCCTTATTTGTATGATGCAGAAATCCATAGGCCAGGTCGTAGAATCCTCCCACTAAATCTGATAAAGGATTCCAAGTTGGATTTCTGGAATGCCCCTCCTTTGCMAAGCACCTATCTCAAATGCAGAGGGATAGCTGATCTCTGAATGCAGGAAGATGAGGGTCTATGACTCTGACCCCATATTTCAAGTTGAAAAAAAAAAAGTCATGAGTGACTCTAAACAGGGAAACTGCATTGAAGGATCAATAAGTGCTGCTATAGTAGGTAATCAATGCTAAAAATTGTGTATCTCTGGTTACTGAAGACTGATGATTCAGGAACACTAAGAATCTCAAGAAGAATGACTTGTGCACAACCCATTTTATTTATTCAAATTGATTTTACTCAGACCCAAAGAATAATTCAATAGTAAAATTTAAGCATAGAGAATGTGATGTCTGTAGGTTCTTTCCAGACCTATTTCCATATAATTATGTGGGAAGATCTCAAGTGGTTTGATCCTCCGAAGTTCTCTCTCATATAAAAATACCAAAAAAAAACCTGGAGAAATTTGTTTTGGCCATAACAGGTGTGTTCTTTTGTCAGTGGTAAGTCATACTGCAATAGAATTTCATAACTAAACTRTAGTTAAGACTACAAATGACATGCATTTCTGGGGAGAGATCATTCACCAATTACCTTCTAGCAAAACAGACTTGACTCAGGAAAATTAGTTCAATTTATAACCCATCAAATCACAGTAGTATAATAAGAAATAAAMCCAAATCTTAAAAACACCTTCCTCCACCCCTCCCTTTTTCCTGGGCTCAACTTTACTCCCAGTTTTCTCTCCCTCCTCCCCCCAGGGTCTCAGTGTGGTGGGAAATGATGTCTGTGGTCAGTCCATCACACATTGTCTCTACTGCTTCTTTCTCCGCAGGGAAAGGACTCCTCTGCTCCAGCATGTGTCCCTCCATGAACAGTCCTCCATGAACTTGTCTAATGTGAGTCTTTACCATGGGCTGCAATTCTTCATGAACTCCAACATGGGTCCCTTCTACAGGGGCTTAAGCACCGCCAGCAAATGTGCTCCAGCATGGCTTTCTTTTTTCACAGRGCCATGGGCCATGAGGACATAGCGGAAACTTCTGGCAGCTTTTCACAGAAGCCACCCCTGTAGCCCCTCTGATACCAAAACCCTGCCACACAAGAACAACGCAGATGTTAGAAATATATCATTATTTGGGAAAAAAAACCAAAACAACCCCTCTTCCTATAGTATCAATATTTTAAATGTATTTGAGAAAGGGGAGAGAGAGGACTGCCTGGGTCTTCAAGACAAACTGCATATGAATGCCTTGATTATACAGAAAGTGTTCAGTGTGTTTTGCACATAGGCACTGCTTTACAATTTATAGGGACGACTCAAACACATGAAGTTATTAACTGTCATGTTATCAGGTAGGCTGTAGCATTATACAGATAATAATACTGCAACAGCTTAAACAACATGCTGAATGGGGTGGGAATATTAACTTACCTGTTATACTGTAAATTCAGGAAGTGTTCCATGCAGAAAAGTAACTTTCRATTTGTAGGCAGCCCTTTAAAAATATCAAGCTTGTTGTATTTTTTATTTTTCATATCAGAGCCTCATCTACTTATGTGCCAAGTCTTGATTAACAGTCAGTTTCATTTATGAAAGTAAATAACATCAGAACCACCTTAAAGATACCAATAGTTGTTATATATCAATGTTTTAGTATAGTAACTTTCCATCTTTTGGACAATATTTCGTTTGGTTTTGTTACTGTCCTGAAAACTTAGAAAATTTAAGAGTACTAAGACATCAAGGAAAAATGTAAAGTCCACCAATTCGTATACTCTTTGATTAAGTGTACATTTAGCTTGTATTTAATTTTATCTTTCTACAAAATAAATGTGTGATTAATTCCTTTTTATTTAAAATAAAAAGTCACCATCTCTCTAACTTTTAAATGTTAACAAAGAGCTTGTAGTTAGAAGGATTAAAAACCAATGACTTTTCATGAACACTAATAAAAGACATTGGAGTGATGAGAAATACCCATCACTTGTCAGATTATTGCTAAGGTACACAAAATAGTGTTCATAAGAAAGAAATCTCAGGGATGTGTATAAAGGAAAATCTGTTTGGAAGCTTTAATAATCCAAAACGCTATCCAGCATTGAACAACCTCCAGATGAAATTTTAACACTTTGAAGCTGTGGTTGTACTGACAACGTAGATTAGACCAGTAGGAACAGAGCTCCAGAACAAAGCAGTGGTGCTGAGAAGCTGATTCATTCACAGTGTAGGTGTTTTAGGGATTTGCTTTTACTTCCAAGTAGCTTTAATTTTGTCATATGAACTAAATGTCCATTTGCAGTTGGAGAGCAACTTCAGAAGTTAGTTTCATATGAAAGCAATCTAGTCCAGTTGCCTTGAGATCATTTCAACAAGTAAACCAAATATGAAGGGAGAGCTGGGACATTCATTCCTGATCCAGACTAAACCCGTAATATAAATGAAGCCCCAAAGCCCTTTGAAGAATTTATTTTTACGGTATCTTAAAGGATTGGGGCAGGAAGGGAGAAATTTGTCACCAATGAGAAGTCAATATATAGGGGTTTGGGCACTTGCCTGTCAGTGAAAAAAACTGTCGTGGTTTGACACTGAGTGTTCTTTGAGGATACCACTGGGATTCAGTAGGATATGTTTAGGTACTAGTTCATCCAATACCTCCTGTTTCAAGTTTAAATTTTAGAAGTATTAGACTGAAATTTCTTGGAGCCCAATTACAGTCACTGATTTCCTCCACTTACTATGCTTTTGTGGTGTTTTCTTTATAACCCCTTCTTTTGTTCCCACTGAGCTCCAGGGAACAGACAGTAAAGAGCAGCTTAATTCCMCTTTCATTTAAGCTAGGGTAGCTCAGTTTGTTTTTTAACTTGTGTTTGAAAAAAACCTTTGATAATTTTTCACTTCTTCTCTACTCAGATCATAGATATTTTTTTATTGCTGGATAAAAGAGAACATCTTCTCAGCTGGAAATATGGAAGATGGAGAAGCTTGTGAGCTACTGAGTTTTGTCTTTGAAATAAAAAGGACACAAGAAGAAAAACTATTGTGTGGCTGTGTCTGCCTTGCTTTAACTTCTACATAGACCAAGAATTTAATGTGTACCCTTTTGAGCTAGGTAGGAAGTTATTCTAAATACTTCCTGTGGATAACTTACAACGTGATATAGTAAAACCTTTGGAATAATTTTCTCTGGATTATGCTTGTGCATTTCTTTGGTGAATTAAGTATCACAAGCAATGGTTATACCAGGTGAAGCCCTACAGTTGATAATGCAGAGTGTCTTTTATATAAATTATATTTATATATAAGTGGGAAACAAAGCCCTTTGAATGCTGAACATTGTTTAAATGTTGCCAATAAATACTCACTGTCCAACTAAAATAGGAGCTGAGATGTTCCAGTTTTCATGCCAATGACCCAACTTTAATGTGTTAATAGGTTTATGCTGATTTGTTACTCATCTCCTCAGAAATAACAGTAGTCTGTATATGTAGAAATGTTATCAGAGCTTTCGCTTTTTAAATGCATGATGTGCATCATCTGTGCAAGAGAACTTTCATTTTATGAGGTGCATTTGACATAAATGATCTAAACCATAACGTTCTGTTTTTAGAGGCTGAAGGTGGGTTGGCTCTTACCTTCTTAATGATTATATGCTTTGTTATAAGTAGTGAAACCTTAGCCAGGCTATTTCTGGTTTATCTGAATATTTCATATAAAAACTCAGATTTAGTTCCTAGTCTTGATGTTACTGCTGAAAGCGTTTTGTTTGAGCTTTTAGGCTGGCTGATATGGAGAAAGTAATGGGGCAATAAACAGAAAGACACATAGGAAGACACAACCTGAAAACTAGTGCTCTAAAACAATCTCTGAATAGTTCATGACAATTATCTGCTCCCATATTTCTTACTATTTATGGCAAATACACTGAAATTTCCTCTGAAATGCTTCTAACTAAAAAATAAGGACTGCAAAATCATGCTGAAATGAATTTCCTTGGTATTTTGCCAGTGGCCTTAACAAGTACTGTAAATATGTATGTTGAATTTTTTTTAAAAAAGGTATATTAATCTTGGATCTCAGTTCAATCTGTTAGTGCAACTTGGAGCTTCGTATATGTGCCAAAAATATCACAACTGTTCAAAATTACACTTATGTAATGAYCCAGACAGTGACAGGTGGATGACATTAGTGGGTTCACCAGCTAGAGCAGATGTTCCCTGTCAAGTCACCACTTAATAGAATAATTTATATGTACACAGGTTTTGATCTTTCAAACTGATTATACAGTAGGTATATGCGGGTAAATCCTATTGTGATACAGGTATAGTATCTGTGGATATTACATTGAGTAACAATTACACAGTGATATCCATTATTGTGGTTTTCTCTGAGAAGAAATTTTCTTAGTGAATAGGGTTTTTTATTTTATTTTTTTTAATCAAAATGCTGAAATGCTTTTCTTTCAATGTAAAAAAATAAATAAACCATAACTTTGTTTTTAACTAGATCTCCAGGTAAAGATGTGCTCCTGTTATTTTGCTCAGAAATCTTACCCCACTTATAGTAAATTAATAAAATAGCTATCCCTCCACAAGAAAACCTGCTGTTTCCTACAGCTTGAGAATTCCAGCACGGTCAGATAGAGAACAACAGCTGCAGGAAGCAGGCATGCCTGCTTTGGCCTATGGTCCAGGCACCGGAAAGCAGTGGGAATCAAACCCAGAGATTTCCAAATCTGAGACATTCCTGATGTACCGCGGCAGCCGCTCGCAGAGCCCCTGCTATCCTGCAGATGGCTGAGGCAGCCGTATCCACCAACAGCTGCCAGGTCCTAACTCGGATCTTTTCCCTGCTGTGGAGGACTATGCCACCACGGGCAGCTCTGCTAGCTTTGTATAAAGGCATTGGGCTTGTGCTGGCCTATTGGTTCTTGCACAGTGCTGTCACAAAAAGCTGCATTAATGGCTGTTCTATAAATCTTGTCTCTGGACTGTAAGCAGAAAATGAAAGGAATTTAGCATTCTCAGTTATTTGTGGTAATTGCTTCTCTTCTAAGAACAGAAATACTCATCTTGCTGCATACATGGATTTTAGTCTGTTTGGTTAATGTCAGTTCACGTGATGTGCAGTCTCTGTTTTTCTTAAAGTTTTTGAAATAGAAAAAATTGCCATTTTTTAAAACTGGAAAAACTGTGATAACTTTCCCTGATTCAGAAGTGTTTACGGATATTTTGTGGCAATTTTCTTAATCTGGAGTACATGAAACTATAAATATATTTTTAGGTACATAAACTGGCACTCTAGAGCATCATAAGAAAACAGCAGATGCTACATCATCATAGAACCAGAGAGACTGAGTCTTGAAACATCCCTAGGAAGTTTATACAGATAAATCTACAGGGCTCCATAATAAATTGTGCTCATTTAACACTTAAAAAATATTCAATAAAATGTTGTTTAATTCTTACTGCAAATGACGTTGAAGATATAATAACATTAAAAGTGAAATCAATGTCTTCTATAATATCAAAGATAATTGTTAAGGGAAAAAAAAATAACCCTCAGTATTTATATACGCTGGCAAAAGCAACAGAAAAAAATCATAGCCATTCTCCATCTTCCATTTTGAGCTCTGCAGAGGCTTTTTCTTCCAAGAAGTGTATCCCAGCTGCAGCTTTTGCAGAGGCAGAGCAATCAGAACCCTGCAGAGGTCTGTGGAAGTGACTGACAAAGAGTGCCCCAGCCACCTGAAGGTAATGACTCTAACATTGTGTGAGCTTCTATGAGCTGACTGACCAAAACAAAATGCACAAACACTGCACAAGTCAAAGTCAATGGCAGCAGTTCCCATGTTTTGAGTAATCTTGAGTTATCCAGGAAACTGATTTTGATTTGCTCTCACAATTTTTCAGGGTATGACCCTGTCCTCCCAACTGTGGCGCCTCAGGAACAGTTTTATTCCAACAATTATTTAGGGACTTATTACTCCTCTCCAGAAGGCTTGACCTAATTACGAGTAACTTCAAGTGCCTCTATCCATTCCTTCCTGATGACAACAATGACTGCATTGTAAACATTGTTTAGAAAAGTTGCAATACCTGTGTGTTAGGTRGTAGGTGAGTGACAAAATTCCTTTGAGGATGGACCATAGAAAGGGTGCACTGTTTGACTCACAAGCAAGTAACAATGAGTTCCCTGCAGCTCTCTGTGGAATAGCTCCAAACGAGTAAGAGCTTCTTTAGAGTACGTAAGGACTTAGGAGATGAAAAAGTTTCACAGACCAGGACTTAACTGCATCCACCACRATAAAGAGGTTCGCTATTGATTGTTGACCACAGGAGACAAGGAAAAGGCATGGCAATCAATATCCAGAAGCTCTGGATATTTGAATGGGAAAGCTCGAATGCTTATGCATATTGCAGAGACTGGGGAGTTTCATGYCGTCTTCTTGACAGAGTTTTTTAAGACATTGCAAGGCTGATCAGAACATATAACAATTTAATGTCTAGATTTCAGATGTACTGCCTTTTTTAATTGTTCAAAGACTTAATATTTGGCCATTAAGTTAATGACAGCCTTTAAAATATGAACAACTACTCCTTTGAAAAATTGGTCTTACTGGCAATTCATAAGTTTGTATTCTGCTCACTTAGGTCTTCAAGACAAAATAATTTCTTCCAAAGCATGTCTCCTCTTTGTATGTATATTTATTGTCATGCCACATTGTAGTGAACCTTTGTGAGAGGCTGGCTTCTGTCAAATGGTTTGGATCTATCCCGTGTTCCCCCTATGAATGACTGGCCTTGTTCATGTAATGTGGCAATTGAAGACACCCCTGCCTCAGTGTGTGCCCTATGGATTTTGCACACTATTTCTGCACTGGTGTGCAATGCCTTTTATTTTCCTCATTCAGGTTTTTACTCACTGAGGAGAAGAATGTGATCACTGTAATTGTTTCTTGAGGGCAAAATCTTTTATAGGAAGTGACTGCAATGTTAAAAATTTCTCATGTTTGATTCTGGCAAAATTCGATTTCTGTGTGCAATAAATCTGGAATTCAGCAGTAGGAGACAATGAAACACATAAAAATGCCTCATTACTGAGTTTGGGTTTGTTGGAAAAGATATACTTCAGGATGTGTAATTAGTAAATCCCTGGATAAATTGTTAAGTCTCGAGGTTTTACATGATACCACTTCAGTAGATTCTCATTTTGTACAGTTTTATGTTGGAATGTTTACAGGGAAAAAATACAGCATGAAATTAGACATTGGTTAATATTAATCTGTAGCTTTTCATGGTAAAATTTTCAGGTGACCTGTAGTCATGGAAGTTGAAAATTAGTTTTGGCTACATAGGTGCCTGGCATGTACAGTGAAGAGTGACTGAAGTAAATGATAGTTCCTTTTTACATTTCTTCCTGTCATCTTTCCTCATTGAAGAGCAAAACCAAAAGGTTGTTGCGGTCCTTAATAAGAAGTGGAACATGTTATTTTAAAATTGAGTACTACAGTTTCACATTTCCCTGCCATTTTAAAGGTTTATTACTATACAGTTTTTCATCTCCAGTTGAATTTAAAAGTACAATCTCTCAGCTGTTCATTGAGGTTTTATTTTGATGTCAKCTTATAATCTCTTACATTTATGTCATCTTCATAACTAATAGCATACATTTGGAATCCCTCAGGAAATTTAGGGAGACAATGTCAGAGTATAAASTCTTAAACATTGTCTGCAAAACAAACCACAGCTTTTTCATCAGACCAAAATAATAATTTGTCCCTTATGGATATAATAAAGAAAGATTGGCAAAATCAACTTCTGAGCATATTCTGTTTGTTAGCTGAACAGTTGGACTACACCAACTTGATAAAAGCATGGTTTAATAAAATCACACCAGCTGTAGTAAATTATTTGGGAGAMACACAAAACTGCAAACTGGACAATAAATGGAAACTTATTCTAAATTTGAACTCCTCGGTTGTGGTTTGTCCTGAACTGTGATAAATGCACAACAAGCTCATGTCTATTTTACATTCACATAAAGCTTAGTCTGGGATCTGGTTCCAACAAAGTAGAGGTATTTTTACCAGCTTTKCAGTCTTTTGATAGACAATCCATAGAGAAATATTAGTGATGTCATAATTTCCTTTTTTATTTCCCTAAATATAGTTGCAAATTATCTGTATGTATTGAATTTTAAGAAAAAAAAAAGGTGATTTCTATTTCACTTCCTGATGGAAGTGAACACAACCTTTGTGTTGGCAAATATGATTTCTGTCTATTTTAAGGTGTCTTTAGTCTTTATAGTTACTAAAGCTATCTACTGTTTGGACTTCCTAAGGTCAGCAGTTTAAGAGTCTTCATTTTACAACCACCATTTGTCAAACTGATCATTCCTAAATAGACAAACAGCTTATCCCAGAAGCAGATTGCCAAAACCACTGATGCACACGCAAACCATTGCTGGAGCCTCTCTGCTGTTGGTGTTTGCATTTTTGTGTGGTGKTTGTCACCCACAGCGCATCACCGAGAGGCCCCGTGTGACACCAGGGTGGGTTAAGCTGGGCAGTGCAGAGATGTGGGAAGATAAAGCCTCTGCTTCAAAGTCATAGAAACACAGAATTGTTATGGTTGGAAAAGACTTCTAACATCATTGACTCCAACCACTAACCCAGCATTGCCAAGTCCACCTGTAAACCATGTCCCCAGGAGCCACATCTGGATGTCCTTTAAATGCCTTCAGTGAYGGTGATGCCATCCCTTCCCTGGGCAGCCTGTTCCAGTGTGTGACCACCATTTCAGTGAAAAAAATGTCCTCCCCTGCTTCCCTCTTGCTAAAGGTGATCACTGGAGCACCGCTCCTCTCCCCCAGGTCAGAGATCACTTGCATCAGCTTTTTGCAGACCATCCTCCCTGGAGTTCTGTACCAAGTAGTTCTCTTCCGACATAGTTTGTAAAAGTGCAATATAAATTTGGAAGTAGGTAGTTTCACCGAAGTGTGCCAGGATAGAGGTCATCTTGGAGCAATGGCTTCTGAAGTGAGGTTACAGAAGTCACGGCCTGACAAAAGGAAGCAGATCAGCTTAGAAATCCACTGTCAACTATAAAGCAGTCGCAGATTGTGATGCAGACTGCCATTATGGTGGTTAAACCTGAGGCAGATCTCTCTCATTATTTGGAGACAAAATAATACATATTCAAGCATCTCCTTTTTGCAGAACTGCAGAACGTCCAAATAGAAGCTGAAACAACAAGGAAGTGTTAGAAAATCTGCCAGATCAGCTCAAGCAGCAGCAGAGCAAGAATCAGGGGAGGCTAAAGAGCAGGAGCTGGTCACACCACAAGCTCTACCCATCGTGCACCTGACACGTTCATCAAAGGCCCAGCGCACGACAACCACACTTCCACCACGTGGCAATAACGCAACAGTCACGCACCCATCATGTGCCTATCAGGTGCCCATCATGTTCTCATGGTGCACCAAGCAGGCACCAATCACGTGCCTGAGACGTGGCAATCATGCTCCCAGCACGTGACAATTGAGCCCATCAATGGGCCTGAGACCTGGCAATCCCGCACCCAGCACATCTGTTGGGTGCCAACAGCACCGACAGTCGATGCAACAAACTCAGGAGTGAACTGAAGGCTGCTGCAAAGCGGGGCAGACTAATGCCGAGCACAACAGTTATTATAACACTGAAATTACTTTTCTTAAAAGAATCTTCAAATTGGGTTTCAGTAGTATTGGGACAGAATGGATGAGTAAACAAAGTAGCATGCTTCAGGCTGGAAATGCAATTCCATGTTTTCATCAATGATAAAATTGAGGATGCTCCCTCAGTTTTACACTCCTGTTTAATTGAGATTCTCTGTTGTCAAAATCATCTAGTGTATAGGACTAAAAGAGACCAATATGTAGAGCAACTGAGTTACAGTTGAGCCCACTGATGTGATCTGCACTAATTTGCTAAAACATTTTTTTGACAGGGACAGATCACAGTATTCATGTGATGGTGGATAGACACCCAATATCTACTTTATTTAAATACGAAAAAGTACCAGTAGAAAAATGTTTGTAAAAACACAGGGAATGTGTGTCTAATAATTGTAAGAAGAACATACACAGAAAGCCCAGCTGGGAGACAGGTAACATTTATGAARGAACAGGAGAAATTACATTAGGATGGATTTGGCAAATTTTTGGGTACATGAATTCAATTGGACTCTACAAAATTCCTATGAACCTGAAGYTCCTGGTTTACTTACCATGGTTCCTAACTGAACAGAGAGAAATTGGTTTCCCTGACTGTTTTAAGATGGCACTTACTTACAGTAGTGACCATCACTTGTTGATGACAAAGTTGTAGTCTACCTTAAATCCAATGACTATCATGTATATGTCTTCTTTTCATGTKCTGGCAGAGCTTAGCTCTGGTACATCTACCAAATACTGAATCCTGGCCCAAGAAAATGCACACAGAAATCACAGWCAGACTTCTATAAAAATAAAATAGCTGCCTCAAACCTCTGCATTTGGTAGAACAAAAATATGAGAGGTGAGTTTTTGTATGTGCAGAAATCAGAAAAGATAAGAGAGCATTTATTGTTTAACACTGGCTCTATTCCCCCATTGAAATACAGAGAAAAGCTGGAATGAGAAAAACTSTATTTTATGAAAAAAAGAGGTCTTTTCAGAATTTACTTATGTAGGATACTGGTACAAAATGCTGAATCATGTTTTATATATTTCAGGCTGGTAACTCTGCCCTGGTTCATAATAGTGTTTTGGAACAGATAAGTTGTCCCTGTTCTGTAAAATGTATTTATGGTATTTCATAAGCACCTGTGTACCATCTAATGTAATTTGCAGATCATGTTTTCTGCTTTTGCCTTTTAGATAACACTCAGAAAAAGCTTTCTGCTCAGTTTGGAGTACCATGTTTGCTTGGTACACACTGCCTGAGCTGGGTAAAAAGCCACCACAACAAGCTGAAAAACAGACAAAACCACCTTTCCTAGCCTGCCTGCTAATTTCTAGACTAAATGTGATTAAACTGACTACTTCTCCCATCCACATTTATCCAAAATATAGCTCATTAGTGTAGCACTTATTCTGCATTTTTTTCCCAATGCACTTTATCCTGGCCTGWATTTATTCCTTTCCTAAATTGGCCRGGGTAGGCCACCCTACTTGACATCCACTCCATCTTCAGGAGGACCTGGTGTTGAAACGTGTGAGGAGCRTTTCTGTTCAGAGCTTAGCATATGGTGGATTAAATCGTAAGGACATCCCTCCCAGGTGCGTGACCTTCATCGGGAGCAGTGGCTGCCAGCAGAACTCAACGTGTCGCAGCTCATTTACCGAGGGCTGGGGCATAGMTCCTGCACGCCCGTCGGCAGAATAATGGGAGAGGCTCACCTCAGGAGCTGGAAGGCTTGTGAAAGATGATGAGAAAGGAAAGAAAAGGGCCAGCACCTGTGAGACAGCAGTTATAGAATATGTGAAAACTGGCAGGGAACAACTTGGAAGCAGAAGTTCTAAAATTACAATCAAAGAGGAGTTTTGCTAAGTAAGATACATCAATGTTGAGTGTCCTAGCTTTGAGGGAGACAAGCATTGTTTTATGTAGTATATCTGAAGTTATCTTTCAAAAGCTAGGTTCTTATCTCTATTGATGTGTCCTTTTAATATAAATTACATGTCACTTATAATTAAATATGTTTCTAGGGTAGTTTTTGACTATTAAGTTGCCTCATAGCTTGGGAAATACAAACAAAATTGGTCAAGTTATTTACCCTTAATTTTATTTTCATCCYCAAGGAGCCTGTTCTGGTAGTCTGTATAACAAGCTTTGAACAAAGGTCTTTTTCATCAGGCAAATTTTAGAGTTGATTATTGTGATACTTTTCACTTGGTTTATATTTTTTTTTTCTCTTTGTTGTTGTTTCTATTCCTTTTTTTTTTTCTTTTACCCTCGATAATCTTAGAGGACTCAATTACTTTTAACTGAGCTTTATTTTATTTTGGGCATCCATGTATTGTGGAGATGTTTTATTCATGTCTGAATAACTTTCCTTCCCAAAATGTCAGAAAACAGTGTAGGCACTTCAAGCTTAGTGTGTTCACTGTACTACAAATTGAATTTTCTTCCAGCTATAATTATTACAAGCTGGGTGTTTTTCCTCCTCCTAATTTATCTAGGAGAAAAGGCAGGCTGGCTTTATGAAGACATAAGATGACACATAGTTTAACTACATGTGTATATGCTTTGTTTATCTTCCAGGTTCACAATAGAGAGGATCTATCACTGAACAGACTTCCTGCATACTTGTTTGATACTCTTGTTTTTCCATCCTTTAAGAAACACTTAACATTTTGGAGAAATGTTGTGAGGCTAAGGATGATTTGGCATTAAGAGGAAGAGTTGSTTCTGCTCTTGAAAAGTTGAAAAGCCTGTCCTGAATCTTGAAATAAGTTGTGCAGTGGGAGGGAAAAGCATAGGAAAGATTATGCTCTATATGCTGCTGATCAGTATGCGTAGTCAGGGTGCCAAGACAAGATTCTACTTATATAAAACTAATTTTGTGGAAGCAGGCTTGGGCCCTCCTGGTTTGCACTGATTTTTTATTGGTAAACTTATTTTTTTCTTTCTGTTGTATTTTGGAGAGCATATTGTGCTTGTTTGGAGACAAATGGAGAAGTTGTCTCAATAGTTTTCTTCCAATTTGTACATGAATCATCCAGCTAATCTACAAAGCAAAATTAAAAGTGTGAAAATGAGAGTATTTCTTCTACAGTTGGAAGAAGGTAATTTTAGCCATATTCCATTTTGAAAAGATCCTTAATATTTTCTCTAGAGCTACTATAACTAAATACTGTTGCAGAGTAAAGCACTGTAGACAGGCTGCTGGACTGAGAAAATCAGAGAGACTATGCCATTATTTAGATAAGTATGTAGGGTACATTATCCGGGTCGATACTCTGACTGGCAGGCATAGTGGGATTACTGGCAATGGCAATATCCCAAGGTGTGAGCTGCTGCTATATATAACATGGCTTTTCTCTTCGCAAGCATGCATTAAATTTGCTTCTAGATTGTAGCTATTAGAATTGTATAACTCTTCGAGGCTTTCCGTGTGAAGTCCTAAAGAAATGTGAAATACTATTATTGAGGGAAAGCCAGAATTATTTTCTTCTCTAGGGTACTAACCATAGGACTTCCTCAGCTGGATGGACATTTATGTGTTCAAACATATGGCATTTTTTAGAGCAATTCAGAAGGGCATAGTGTAATGAAAAACGTTATAGGAGGGACATCAATTAGTGAGAAAACATAGATAATTAGCTATCATTCCAATGATAAGATCCTATTTTCAGTTTGCTTTATATTTTTTTAGGTTTTAAATATTTATACTTTTTCTGGCTACAAATCTGTTTCAAGCTGAATAGTTTTAAAAATACCTGTGAAAATAATTTTACTGTTTCACTTTTTCAGGAAGGTTAGAGAAAACTATTGTCTTGCCAACATGAAAAAGAAATCTAAAGTTTTTAGGTCCCTAAGTTTCTTGACAACCTCCCATCCTGCAAAAYAGGGATTTGAAAGATGTCAGAGTGGGAGTGGAACAGTCAAGTTAATGAAATGCCTTCAACTGGCGTCGAAGTTTGCCCCAGTTCAGCTGGGTTTTAAGACTTTGAAAATATTATTTTGTAAATATTCCCCGCAGACTTTGAAAGACTTAAGCAAGTTTGCTCTAATTAGGTACTGCATCTCCAGTCAGTGTGTCTCAGCCAGGGCCCTTGGGGCACTCYGGTCATTGCCATGCCTGTGCCTTTGTGTTGTTATTAAACTGCCTCTGGAGCCGAGAGCAGAGATCTGTGCATCCTCTCCTGTTGGCACACGCTGAGGATGAAAACCTACCCCTGTTATCTGCTACACTGTGCTGAGGAACAAACATCAGGTTGCTGTTACACAGCCCCGTTCAGTCATCATTAAGCACAGAGTTGGAAGTTGTTTGCCCCATAATCCCTAAAAGAAAAACATCCATACTTAGGACATTGTACAAAGAAAAGCTACAGAAAGAAGTGTTAACAACAACAGATCAAATGCATAAAATGAGGAAATGTGATTAAAAATAACATCAAGAATGAATTAGCCTGGATAATCTTAAGTTGCCCCTTACATGTGAATGTTTTATGATACCATTTTAATTACATATTTTCAAACTGTCACTTCATAAGATTTCTGTTTCTTTCAGCATATGTATGAAACAATGCTCGGGGATAAATTGTAGTGATATAAGAAATGAGACAAAAATCTGTCACTCTTCTATCTCATTTACTGCAGATATTAGACAGTACTTAGTGAATGTGCACCAGTGGGAAGATAAACCAATTAAGGTAGATACACTTCTACACTGTAAATTATCTTCTGTTTTAAGCTGGAAAATAGAAGGTACTATTAGCTGCTATTTATGCAAAAAAAATCTACTTATTAGAAACAGACAAGTTATAATTCTTGGCATGTAGACCTAGGAATTGACTCAGCTGAATGATCATTGTATTTTTTATTTTATTTTTCTAAAGTCAGTTTCATCATTAATTATTAAAGAAAATTAAAGCTATGCCCACTGGGAAACAGATTACGGTTATGTGAACAAACATTAAATCCAGATTGTTTACAGATCAGCACTTAGGCTCTTGTCTGCTGTCAAGTATGTTGCAAGTTTGGTTTCCTTCGCACTAAAAGTAACAAATGGGAAAAGAAAAAAGCACTAGAAATGAGGTGCAATTTTTAGACTGGAACATTAAAAARGCTATTGGGGGAAGTAGCTGTCAGCATGGGAATTCTAGTTCAGAGATCATTTGCAAAGTCAATGTTGCATGTCTAGAAGTTATGAAAATTGAGCCCATTTTGCTGTAAATATCTAAAATTGCACAAATTAAAATCAGAACCATACCATTGTGACTATAAGGGTAATATACCCCATGGAAAGCAATATGTACACTTGTGCACCCCTGAACCACACAACCTGCATTTAAAGTGGAATAAACCAATACTGAAGGGAATAGTCAGTGCATAGCCAGCGCACATGGAAACACACATTTGTTAATGATCCTTACAAAAAGTGAGGAAAGAACAATAAAAGAAATAAGCTACAGCATATTATAAGGTATAAGAAAGGTTAGTGGATGCAGTGATCACTGCACTTACTCACAAAGCACGATGTGCTCTTAATGCACAATGAACAATTTTACAAGAACAATTTGTTAAAAGTCAAGTGGGTGTTTTTGACCATCTAAATTTGCTGAATCAAGTGGGTAGGTGATGCTGAAAATATTTGAGACAGCTGATCCAGACTGGCCAAAGGGCTATTCCATACCACAGAACAGCACACTTAGTGTATAAACTGGGAGGAGTTGGCTGGGAGTGGCTGATCGCTGCTCAAGGGCAGGCTGGGCATTTGCCAGTGACTGGTGAGCAGTTTTATTGTGCATTGTTTGTTTTTTCTTGGGTTTTAGTCCTCTCTCTTTTTGTTATCTCCTTTTTCCTTATTATAATTATTATTATTTCTGAATTATTAATTATTATTAATGACTTTTATTTCAGTTATTAAATTGTTCTTATCTCAACACATGAGCTTTACCTTTTTCTGCTTCTTCTTCCCATCTGATCAGGGGTGGGGATGCACATGGAGTAAGCAAGTCA
The DNA here is from genome assembly GCA_018881555.1 of Amblyornis subalaris. Classification (NCBI taxonomy): domain Eukaryota; kingdom Metazoa; phylum Chordata; class Aves; order Passeriformes; family Ptilonorhynchidae; genus Amblyornis; species Amblyornis subalaris. The sequence continues at coordinate 34,173,347 of JACAXG010000001.1, read as the reverse complement.
TTCCATGGTACTTARTTGCTGACTTGGGTATGCTCTAATAAATAAATAAAAGAATGGCACTTCATGACGTTTCATGGCAAATAATTCTATCCTGAAAAGATTTGCATTTTCATGATGCCTCTATTTTGCCGAAGGAGGTTGTAATTAAGAAACTTGAAACATTAAATATCTTACTTAAAAATCCGCTCCTACAAAATGGGAAAAAAAAGCTTGCACACAACAGAAAATAGAAAAGAGACAATGCATTCTCCGATTTTCTACGTCTTTCCCAGAGCATTTGTATTTCAAATATACTCAAAAAGAAAATATAAAGTTGGGGTGTGATACTTTCAAAATTCAAAACAGTTCTATAGATGATATGGACCTACTAAGTGTTGCAAGTCTCATTTCTCCAGCACCCTTGGTTTCAGCTAATCCAAAATGGTACGAACAGACTATTTTGCTGACACGTTGGTGGAAAGTGATGAAGGGTTCCTAGGAGAGTAGATAGAAGTTTGGGAAAACTTCTGAAAATGTGTGTGACAGTGACAAATAGTCTGATTAGATACTCCTAGACTTTTTATAATCTCTGGTCCAACAGTTTCACTTTTTCTAGCTTCTATTTTAAACTATTATTTTCCGGGATAAAATGCSTGATGTGCAAGGAATTTGGTAATAAGAGGTAAATAAACCAAAAAATTACTCTAAATGAAAACCTTTTGCTCTAGGAAATGAAAAAGACCTTTATTAAAAGTTAAGATTGAAGGCTGTGCACGATAACTAGCTTGCACAAATCGAGAGAGGAAAGCAAATTCGTCCTGAGCTTGGCACCCCAGAGAGGGGAACAGTTCTTGGCTGGCAGCAGTAGAGGTGAGTGTAGCTACTCAGAATTGTTAGGTCTTGAAACTAGGTGCAATTTGGCATAAATCCATCCTGGATCCTCTGTGTAAATTCGTTGAGCATATTACTCTCATATGGGTTAAGCCAGTTTGCAAAAATGCATAAAAAACATGAGCAACATCTCTGTTAGTGGTACCTGCTGCTGTACTTTAGGCACCCAAACTCCTGCTGGGTGTATGCCAATCCATTTGTGCATGTATGTATAAAAGGAACATAGGAGAATTAAGATCTTTAGAATGGATAGTAGAACATCAGAAACTTTCTTTACCAATCAGCCACTAAGACCTCCCAAAATGATACATATAGAACTATTCTTCAAAAAGCAGGTAACTGAGTCCTCAGCAGAGTAGTACATTTCCATCCAGAATTTGAAATCTTGTCCTTCCTTCAATAATTGAGTGTCTTGGAAGAGCTGTCCCCATATATGAGAAGGTACTAATTTTATTTCATTTAGTACAGCACTTTCAGGGTGTGAGCAATCATGCAGGATGGAGCTGCAGTTCCCTTGTTACACACTATTATGTGTCTGGAAAGGAGCTATCTTGTAACACCTATCCTAAAAGGTGGCATCTGAAATAAAAAAATAGCCTTTGGTTTAAGCAGTAGGTGTAAATGTATGAGTGTGATGATGTAATAATATTATATAGAGGCTATAACATTCAAAACAGTTATCACACAATTAATTTATTGATGACTTGGAAATATTTGAATTTTAAAAAAATATATTTTTCTTCTGTTTAGAGAAACCACGAGAAAATTGGACAGAAAGATTTCTTTGTACCCTTTGATGAATAAACTTTTTAAAATGTTTTCAAAACTGGGAGAAACTGCAGGAAGACATTTCAGCCAACCAAAAAGTTGAAAATGCTCTATGCAGTTATTTTAGAAGTGTATGCATAAGATGCCAAAAAATCTCCTTCTCAGAAAGACAGATATTTTACAGGAATTTTGACTTGGGAACATGATACTGGAAAAGATTACAGTCCAAACTAAGTGGGAATTTCAGGTAAGTGAACACAGGACAGACATGGGTCTCTTTCAGTAGGGAAAGGAGATTCAGAGGAGACAATTCTACAAGACAAGAAGGCATTGTCAGGGCCTGCACTTCAAAAATATCAGCAACCCCTCAGATGATCACAGCTTCTAAAGATGAAGAAGAAAGCAGAGATAAAAAAGAGGTTACCGTGAGAAAACAGGAGACTATGGTGAGACAAGATGGTTTTTGACCAGTGCTCAATACTGTCTGCATGCATACACACYTAGAAGCATCTTAGGTATTGAACTGAAATTCATTTAATAAGTGAACTTCAAGTTAYGAGGATGAAAAATGTATGTATTTTAAATGCATATATTTAGACTAAAAAAATTTAATTTCTTTTATTACTCACATTTTAATGAKGAAAATTGTAGAAACCATAAGAGAAAGGAATAGAAATTAACCCTACAATAGTATTCAGACTGTTAAAATATTCATATAGGAACAGAGGAATTATTTTTAGCCATCTAAACAAGATTATATAATATGAATATTTTATAAAGTTCAGTGGCATGTTGTGTTTTAAACATATATACAAACAGTCCTTTCTTTCCTGAAAAGCAATAAACAAGGATGAAGAAGTACAGTATTTATAAAGCTTCTTTCAACTATAAACCAGAAAGAACCAAAAAAAAAAATCCATCTCGTAAATTGACTTTTAATTGCTTTTGTTACAATAGTAAGTGTTGACTTCTGACAGTGTTTCCAGCAAGGAGAAATTATTTTTAGAATTACAAAGAGTAGATTAATTCAGGCCATGTCCCTTGAGGCGAGATGGGTTACTCACCTGTTTAAACACCTTGACAAAACTATCTAGGTTGRAAATTTTAGAAGAATGAATCCTTATTATTTTTCTAGTACAATCTGATTCTGGCACAAGAATACCATACTTTGTTTGCGAACAATGGTGCCTAAATAAAGTAGTGCTCTACTGCACAGCATCTCCTGGAATTCTCACAGCATAACTTCCAAGGGGTACAGCTCAGTTATGTCTCTATAGTTACTAAAACATTAGTTTCTTCACAGTGCCGGTTTATGGTGATTACACRCAAGTTTATAGAGAGAGCTTTGGGACCGGAAAGCACTTTCTGTTCATAAATAGAATTTAATTCTGTAATGACCAATGATCCTCTGCTTCACAGTCTTTGCTTGTGTTCTGGATCAGGGCTCTTCGGCATTTTGCTTCAGCTTTTGGGTGGAAATTCAGGTCGGTTCCACTTGGGTTGACACTTTGAAAATATTTATATATAGGGCTATGTTTAATTCTTATTCAAGAAAAAAAGAAGTTTAAGAAAATTTCTTTTTATTGAACATTACATGGAACTTGTCTATTCAAAACTGTAATCAGTTATACCACACTTGACTTACTGTCCTTTGCAGATGATCTTGAGCATGCCTGGATAGCCTTGACAAGATGCAGACTAATGAGGCAGACAGGATGCTTTCCAGAATGTTGTTAGCCCATACTCCATGARCATCTCTTTAGCACTGCAAAGTTTTAAAAGAAAGCACTACAAATTCAAATACTGAATATATAAACTCTACATGCAATGGCTGAATTCTGTCCTCCCAAAAATAAATTCGAGCTGTCACAGATGCAATTACAATATAAAGGTAGGAACATCAGTGGTGGAAGAAATAGCTAAGGGGTTGTCCTTCAGCCAAAGAGACTTAGGAGTAAAAAGAATACAAGTATCCAGATTGTTATTAAATTTCTCTCTAATATTTAATGACTTATTCAAGCAGAAGCAAAAGATTTCTTCTCATATTTATAAAACCAAGCAAATAATAAGTATTCCAACTATTTTTTGTTTATTCATAGTAAACCAAATTACCTGCCACTGTATGATTTGGAAAATGTGTTACAAAAAAAATGCTCGCACTAAGCTATCCACATCTTGAAAATTGCCTTTCAACTTATTTTTTTTTTTATTTCTTAAAAAACAGTCATTCTGGATTATAAAATGTAACACCTTGATAATTTTTAAAAATAATAACAACTCCATCTAATTAAAAGTGAGATAGAGGCTCATGTTAGATCCAGATCTAGTTGGGAATGAAATAAACCTTCRCATAGGACTTGCTATGCTGGGAACCTCAACCACTTGATTCAACAACAGGCAAAATTTAGGATCGTCTTTTGCTTGCTATCTCACATTTATCATCTGTCCAATACCTGATATGTAACATATAAATGTTGTCATGGTTGAGATACAAGGTATCACATAAACTCAAACACATTTAGGATTTCCCTATAATTGATTATAAAGATTTCTACATAAAATTTTTTTTTGTTATGGGTGTTCTATCAGTTTCACAGACAATGGTAAACTTTATTCTGAAAGGTTTACTTCCCATCACTTTCCTCTAGAACCATCTGTAAACCATCCTACGTGAATTACCATTTTTTTTACTGTGCTACAACATGGACAAATCTTACCTGAAATACTGAAATTGGAGAATTTTTGTTCTTTATGCATACACTGAAACAAACATATTTTCTCTGCTGGATTCAGTCTTTTTCAATACAAATAATTGCTCAGGATTTTGATTTACAGTCTATTAATAATAATATCTAGTGGGTTTGCATATCAACATTTTCATGCTTATGCAATCAGCAATGTTCCCTGAGATACTGTAAGGAAGTCCAATTAATTTCTGATCTCTGTGGTTACAATCTCTGGCCAAGATAATTTTCTTTCTGGCACAGGAAAGTGTCTACATCTATTCCAGGGTTGATTAACCTGTATAATATGTGGTAGAAGTAAGAAAATTTCTCTGTATCCAGCTGGTTATTAATGAAGAACAAATCCTCTTATGCTGTCAACAACACTTTGCTAGGATCAAAGTCAAGTTGGTGACTGACCATCTGTCTCTGTGCATATGTATTTCACATAGTTCATGCCTTACTGACCCATCAGATCTCACCTTGAATCAGAATAATTAACCACATCAAGATAATTTGGTCTAGTCAAACCACCAAGATTTTACTGTTGACCTCAATACAACCAGGAGCTCTGTTGGTTTCAAAATTTTCTTTTACCTTGGATCACTCAGTTAATTTTTATTTTGAGTATGTAAAAGATTGTATTTATTCAGGTTTTTAAGAAGCTGTCATAACTTTGTCATGTAAAATTTATGTTTTATATTATGCAGTGAGGGTTGTTTTCAAGCTGCTGACTAACAGTGTGTTATATACTACTAGAGCAGTTTCACTGTTGTTTCACTTCATTACAGAAAAGATTTTCTCCAGCTAGAGGTTTTCAACCATTGCTTTGAAGTATGCAATAAAAAACGGACCTTTCTTATAGAGATAAGCAGGTGCTTTATTTGCTTAAAACTTTGGTCCAATACCATTGAATGGATGACAGAAGAAGTAGATGTAGTGTCAGGCTCTCAGCGATGCTTACACAAAGCAACATTAAAGCTTGGATTTGCTTACAACCACCATCTCACCTGTTTTACACATTATCATCTCCGAAAACTTTGAAGAGCTTAAGTCAGGAAACCGATATTATCAGTATTTATTTATCAGTATTATCCCAACTAGTCAATGAAATAATTCTTATTTTTTATGAAAGCAAAGACAAAGAGAATTATGGATAAGAGCAGTAGGGGATTTTGTGTTTCATATGTTGAATGACAAACAGCTATAAGTAAATAGACTCAGAATTAATGAGACTGATTTTTGTACTATGTTAATTGAAGCTGGGACTACTATGCTTGGATATGAGTTTTCTCAATCAACATGTCACTATTTATAAAATATTGATAAGTTGATGTTTGCTTGTAGTCTAAAATACTCCATCTAAACTAAGCAGAATTATAAAGTAGTAAATATAAATTATATTTCTCCTTTTTTCCCAAAGGTAACTTAAAGCTGGATTAAAACATATAATACAGAAATTGCAGAAAAGAGGAAAGRTGCAATCTTTTCTCCATGCCCACAGTAGTCAAGACCAGTTTTATTGTACTTAAGTTCTGTGAGGAGTATTCAAACTGAAGATTRAAAAGCACTTTCTTATGATAAAGATACTGAAACAGTAGAATAGTCGCTTGAGTTCACAACCATGGGTGATCTTTGAGAAAAGGCTAGGCAGCTTTTCGGCCTGATAGAATCAGCTGGGTAAGACTGAACCTAAACCTTTCTTCCTCTGAAAACATCAACATTTAGAACTGTACCCAGATCCAGCTGTCTAATATCCAGATGTTGGGGAGARGTAATATCTCAATAATGAAGTTTTTTCTTCCATTTTAGAGAAAAGGAACAAAACTGATTTCTAACTCTCTTCTAGAGTCAGACTTGCTTTAAAAATACAGTTCTGTGTATATAAAAATCAATATCTTATTAAGCAACTAAAGTTTAAAGGAGAATCAGAAGCAGGCTAAAAAAACAAAGAAAAGGCTTTTGTTGGAGGTCTTGATCCACTTGTCCTATAGATAAGTTAAAAAACTCATTGTGCCTTTAAAGTTGAGTGAGTTTTTGGTAAGATGAAAAAAGAGCAAGCAGCCCCAGGGAATGGGAAATATGACTCCATTTGGAAGAGCTGTTCTCAATGAGAAAAAAAGGGGGCAGCTGTTGACCATGCTTTTTCTGATCTGTAACTAGCTGAGAATTTTCATCTCAGGGCTGTCAGAATGCTACCTTCAAGCAGCTCTAAATTTCTTCAGAAGTTATAAGGAATAAAAGTCAGCAGAGATGAAAATATTTTTTTACTCCATGAAAAAAAAATCATTCGGCATAGACTTTTTCATGTTTATTTTATCTCAAAGATCTATCAAAGGCTAGTCAAATTAGTTTTATGATAATTCAAGCAAGACACCAACATTTACTTTCACATTTAATCACAAACTGCTTGACCTTGGGCAACCTTCCATACATCAGAGAAGAGGGTTCAGAGAGACATTACAGGAACGGGTTGGCTCTAATAAAGACTGTTCACAGCACAGTCCAGCATGAGGCAGCCTGGCTGTCAGCAGAGCGATATGACAGCAATCAGATCAAACACGTAATCTGGTTAATGAGGCATATCTCAGGAACTTGCCAAGAAACTAAGTGTGTGAGCGATATGGGTACTTTGTCGTGGATTAATAGAATATTAATCAATATTAATCAAGGCAAAGTTCATTTTCATATACTGGTGACAGAAGGATTAGGCAGCATAGGTGTGTTAAAGTTTTAAGTACCTTTGAGAGTGCAGGGTCTATCTTCTTCACTTTCATTTCAGGTAAAATGAATAAATCTAAATATCCTGCAGTCAATGCTTATCATTTTGAATTGTTTCCTCAGCTATCTTATGGAAACTTGATTAAAGAGCATCACAAATCTTCTGTCAAACCTTCCAAAGGAACACCTGCACTATGTAATTCTAAGTCAATTTTCTTCCCCCTTCACATTTTAACCTCTTCAAGGAGGGGGTCCTCTAATACTTTTCTGTGGTTTTGAAACAGCAATGTCTAGTTGCTAAACCTTGATCAACAATTAATGAGCTCAGTCTGTTGTTTCAGTAGTGGTTGAAGCATCTCAAGAAAATCGTGTTAACTGGTTTTAAAAATTGCAAAAATATCTTTGATAATAAAGTACTTTTTGAACAAAAAAATATTGTATATCTATAGTAAGGTTATTCTAGTTCATGGGAGGTATATAGGTAATTTTAAAAAGTCATATAAAAATTTACTGCCACTGTGTCCTGGAGTGACTTTATGATGCTATATATCCCAATTGCCTGCCTAATGAAAAGTATTAACTCTGTGTCTTTAAGCTGGCTCGAGAAGCCAGGAGCTATGTTTTGGTTTTCTTCAAAGGATATTTACTTTCTTTTACTTATCAGCTCGCTATGTTATGGTTCTGAGGAGAGAACATCTCAGCACTWGCTTTCTATAGTTGAAGGCTAAGGGACACTTTTTTACCTTTACCTTTTTTTTTGTGTGAGCTTTCGCCTTGTTTTTACTCAGCTGAGGGATATTCGGATGGAGTTAAAACTTACTTTTGGTTTTTTCCCTCTTCTGCCTGAGGCAAGGGAAGAAGACAGTTGTTGTTTTTTTTTTCCCTCAGATTGTATTTTCTTTTTCTTCTTCCTTTGGAACTGTACAACAGACAGCTGGGCTCTGTTCTACATACCATCTCTCCGGGGCCTACACGCCCCGGGCCTGGACAGGGCCTACTCCGTACTCAAGCAGCTAGCTAGAGACAGAGCAGAAGACCACACCTGCCAAGGACTCAGGACTTCGATTCATTCAGGTTATCCTCCTCACGAGAGGTTTATTATCTAACATTATTCGTTTTTTAATTTTCTTTTCCCTTCCCCTGGTGCCTGCATGCACCCTCCCCCCCACCCCCAGCAGCTGGGTTTTGTTAAATAAACAAGTTTTTTTTCACTTTCCTCCAAGAAATTCTTAAGGGGAGGGGAAGGGAGTTTTGAACCCTATCTTTTGCAGAGGAAGCTCTTCGAGTCTTCCTCCTAAGTTTGTTCAGACCATGACACACTGTAATAATTGCATTTTCCATTTATTCATTCCATTCCATTAGAAATCTATAATGAAACAAAGCCTGCAAGCGTMATAAGCTGGTTTGTTGTTTTGGCTTTTTGCTGATAAACATAGTGAAGTTGAAACTCCAGGAACAGTGGGACTTCTAAAGCTGAGAAGAAATGMATTCACTGAAAGCATTAGAATTTTGAATACAATTAAAATACATTAAAGACAAGCTACTGGTATTTTTAGGGCCCAGATTTTTTTTTTGCTCAGATGGAGGACTGGATTCTTTTAAGACACCAAAGCTCCCCACACAAGAACTTGGCACAGATCCTAAAGTTAGGACAGGCAAGTAGAACAGTATTTGCAAGCAGCATCAAGCAAATGGGAAATATATGAATATAGTGTCATCTGCTACTTCGCRACATGGATATGGACTATTGGAGGTGCCCAACAAAAGAAAAGGAGGTGTATTTCCTTATTCATAGAAAGCATACTGACTACATGATGAATTCCTATTGATATTTAAATTTGGGCCTGAGGAAAACAATATTCTTATTTTATAAYGTATTTTTGCTTTTCTGTTTGTTTTCAGGATAGCGAGAACAATAACCCAAGACAAATTCCCATCAAATACCTCCCTTGAATCTATTGTTTGCTTATTTTCTCTATTTTTAGAAATCATATTTGTAAAAACAGAACTTACAGCAAATCTAACACAAGCTTTCAGCTCAGTGGTATGCTTTGTGACTTAATCTGTGTATTCATATTTATTCTTTTTCTCCATGTCTCTATTTTGCTATATTTCTGCAGATCTTTTCCCATTCACTATCGCTCTTGATTCAGCTCCCTAAATCAAGATTCAGCTTCAGTTTCTGCTGTAAATATCTACTTGGAGATTTCCTTGCACTAAATATGGAAGCTACAAATCAAGGACATGTCCAGTATACATGTAAAAATATCAGATTCATACATGTTCAGCTAAGGTTCGACATCCAAGATTAGCCAAAGGTTCTAAGGAACCTCTATAGAACTCTGAAAACACAGACTTAGCATAATGAATTGTCCTCCTGCTTTCTTTGCTTACATTTTGAACTATTTTACTATKCACCTGTTTCTTCCTGACTACGTTTTGTGGCTAGAAAACTAGGAAATTTCTTTTAAACTACTTTAGTAATGAGTTAACTGGTAAACGAAAGTTTGCAGTAATGGCAAAATACACAATCAAATGGACTGGCTTGGAACTACTCAAAAGATAGTATAAGGAAATTAAGTGTCATCATATTGTGAACTATGTAAGTTGGTGAAAATGAAACTACTTCGTAAAATATGGTGGAGATTTATTAGAGACGGAAAAACATTCCAAAACATAGTATTTTAACTATTCAAGAGATTTTTCCACTTCAAAGTAGTTTATTTTAAAATAGTATGGTATTAAATAGAACTGAAAGAAAAGGCCAAAAAATACACTTTTTGAAGAAAAAGCATTTTTAAAGATGTTGTGTAATGGCTTTTTGGTGCTGTTTCTCCTGAGGCAAATTCCCTTTGTAGTTTATTCCCAAAACCTCCTTTGAGAAGAAGCCGTTCTGGGGCTGCAGATTCACCAAACCAACGAGGGATATTGCCCGTGCTGTTATTAGCACTGCGAAATACTCACACCTGGCATAGCCAGCCACAAGTCCAGAAACAAAGAGGCAGGAAGGCTCTTAACGCACTGCGTTCCACAGTCCAGGGAGTTTATTCCATTCAACTATGAAGGRGGTAGGAGGCGAAGAGACCCAAACAATGAAGGTACTGGGTTTTTAAACCCGCGCGCTCGGGGGGGCTCGCAACCAATCACCACGGCTTGGGGGAGGGAAGCAGGCGGGGAGAAACCACCACAACCAATTACTAAGGAGCGAGGGCGGAGAGAACCATGGCCCAGAGGGTTGAGGGTCAGGGGGCGGAGAGAAGGCGGGGTAATACAACTTCAACCCATAGGGGTAACCGAGGGGAGGAGTAAGGGAACTGAATCTTATAAGGGAACAAGGAATAATAAGTTGCTCAATCACTCCTGTGGCTGGCTCAAACACTGCAGCACTCTCTGTTGCAGGTTCAGCTACCTCTACAGTTGTGTTATTATCAAATTTCATTTAGTTTTTGTATTTCATTGAAACTTTATTTTGGAATTCTTTTCTTCCTTTGATAGAATTTCTATCCTAATTGCTTACAGTAATTTTTGAAGACACTCAGACCATTTTTAAGGGATTTCTAAGAAAAGTTTTTTGAGCTTGGTTACTGATGTTTGACACTGGTCAGTCTTCCAAGCAGCTGGCTAGATCCAGCTAACCCAAATTTGATTAACAATATTTTCCAGGTTAATTCAATTTAATCTCATCAATATTGTTACCTGCTGTTGAAAATACCTATTGCCACCATCATTTGTTATACTAATTACAACAGTTTTGGGGCTGCTTTGTATTGTTTACTTGTATTCCCAGTGATGGATTCTTTTTCATTTTCTTTCTTTGGATGGAATAGATCTAGGCGAAGAAGTAAATTATTATTTGTATGTCTTGTGAAGAAAGAGTTATGCTGCATTGTGACTCAACCAAGTAGACCTTTATAACAACTTCATGATAAAACTGAGAGATCAAGGAAAAATTTGCAAGTAAAAGCTGATGTATGGTCATCTGTTAAGGTTTCTACTAAAAATGCTACAAATGTATGAAATAAATTCTTAGAATACTGTAAGTTATAGTATGAATATGTTTGAAGATGACATAAAGATACTATTAAAGTACCTGGCCCAACGGGCAGATTTAAGAATTATTACTGAAATGGAAAGAAACTGAAAAGGGAAAAAAAATTAGAAGAAAATGGCAGAGAACACTCTGTGGATTTTTATAATTTTATTTATAATTCTACTGCATTTTGCTTTGCGACTTATTTTCTTATTTTAGGCAAAGAATGCTGCCTCTTCTGCCATGTTTTTCTGTAACTGTTGTCTGATGTCACTGTTGCTCAGGTGCCTTTCCAGGATTTGTGTTCAGTGTAATCCAGTGACTGACAAACTATCATGCAGATCCTGCAGGTGCATATACTTGTCACCCTAAATTCTGGAAGCTTTAAGGAAAATAGGATATCTCTGCCAGTCACACAGAGRGGGCTTGTTTGGTTTTGATTAAGTGCAGAATGAGTAAGGATACAGCACTGAAGAATATGAGAAAAATAAATGCCAATGAGGTGAAACAGTGGATGGCCCTGAGGGATATAAGGGAGGGCCATTACAGAAATTACTCGAGTTAAAGCTGAATTTTCTAAATAATCATCCTGAATTCATTCTCACAGATCCTAAAGTTAGTTTCAGGTGTAACATTCAAATACGGTGGCAATTAAAAGGGACAGATACAGAATTGCTTATGGAGAAGGAGGAAGGATCCAAAATATGCCATTATTTATTTTTGGTCACAGAGTATTAGTATGGATTTCTAGCTAGCCTTATCAGAAATTTTTCTTGGAGAAAACAGGACAGTCCTCTGGCTCCCTACTATTCACATCTRTGAGCACAGAGAAACCAAACTAATCATACAGATTACCCCGACTCATGCTCTGGGTTTTTTTTCTGTGACTATGTACACGGCAGAATAACAAGGTTCAACATCAGCTGTCAGAAAATGCCTAGGAAATGTTGCTTAAGAGCCAAGAGGAAGGTATTGTATATGTTATTGCTGACGACTGCTGCCATTGCAAAATGTCCAAACTGGCTGCTCCTCATCACCTGCAACAGCTTCTGACAATTGAAAAGTACAGTGCATCCTTGAAAGAACAAAAATCCACCAGAAAAGAAGTAGGTGGCAGCCTTTATTGAAAAGACCTGGCTGTGTTTTTTGAAGGTATTCCTTTTAAGGTGTCTTTCCAGCCAGTAAAAATCCGAGATTGTTTTGGCAGATTTTAAATGTCACCTTTGGATTCAGGGAGAAAAATGTTATAGGTATATTAACTCTGGAAGACACATAGAGTTAAGTTCTTTGGAAAGAGGAATTGAGATAAGCTCCTTACGGGCAGTCTTATTTCCTATAGTTTAACAGAATTCCATACACGGTTCTGAAGAAATGTGACTCTGTGTCTCTGCCTGCATTACATTCTGGCCCATATATTAGGTGCCCACTTTGGCACCAGACACACTTTGGCTTGATATTGTTAATGAAGGACGCTTTTAAGAACGTAGGTGTTGATAATAACAGAAAAAACACTTTTCTGCCTGTTGTGCTACCTACCAATGTCTTGATGTTCTCTTTGTTCAGCATTAAAGGCAGTATGCTGGTTGCCCTGAGCCATGCATTTGGTCCCAACTCCACTGTACCTCTAACAGAACATTTAACTTTGGGGTTTTGCTACCAATTKCTGAGCAAAACCAAATGAGATTTTGTTCTTCATAACCCATATGAACCTTAGATTGTGAAGTGTTTCTTCAGCTGTCAGTCTGATTTCACTGCTTCAGTGGTGGGTGGTTGATGCATTTGAAGGATTGCTTCCCCAGCAGAGGAAAAGAGAGCACACTCATACTGCCCAAGCAGGGAGGGAAACACGGTAGTCACACTGCCCAGTTTGATGCTAACGGCATCAGCTTTTAGGGCTGGAAGAGAGGAGTATAGGATGGTGGAAATCACAAGAGAAAGAGAACAAAAATCAAGAGAGGCAGGCTGAGTAATTTATCAGTAGAGATGCCTGCTTATTTGGCTATAGGCAGTATGACTTTGAGAACACCGAAYGGTTGGGATGGACTACAGAAATATTGGAAAAACAGATCTGACAGATTAGACAGAGTAAGGGCCAGGACTATGCTACCTAGTGCTCTCATTTATCTTCGTTTCCTCTTCAGCATTTATTTTTTAATGGAAGAGACCAGATTTTATTTTCATGGAAAATTATATTGTGCTAACTTTATATTGCATATTACCTCATGATAATATTATGTTACGTTATTATATGTCACAATAACATCCTGAACAGCAATAATAAAGAGTCCAGAATTCAAACAATTTGCTGAAGCAACCTCACATTTTCTCAATTGATTCTGACTGATATTCGCCTTACGCTTCCAAGAAGAGAAGTATTTTGGATCTCAAAATATTAGAATTGCCATACAATGCTTGTGGCAGGTGCTGGTGGTACAGAACCTCATATAGCATGAAGGGAACTGGTAATACCTGTCCTTGACCCCGGGTTTTAAAATTTTAACTCGTCAGTAAACCACTTTGAATACAGCAGTGGCATATAAGAAACTCAGAGGACAATGAAAGAGACTCTTTGCCACTGTATTGTAGATAAATATGTTTGTCATAGTATGGATGGGCTGTTTGTATATTATAGTTGCAATTGCCCTTCTTCTTTAAGGAAATGGCTTTGAAGAAGGCATTTAATTATGTTTTGCAGTCATCCATTGTGTCTGTGGAAAGAACTGTTATTGTCTTTCAGCATCATATTTCATGAAAACACAGACGACTGTTGTATTGCTGCAAATCAGTTTGTCTCTATCCACTGATCACAGAAAAAAAAAAGAAAAAAGCATAATAATAATATTATGTCTTTATATACAGCTCAGGAATTTAATTTCTAAATGATTTTTGCATGGCTTTTGTATCCACTGTAAGGAGAGTATTGAACTGTAATTTTATGAATTTGTTTTGTCTTTTCTCTCATAGTTTTCACAAGATTTAGAAAAAACAGCAACTCTGTGAGGGGTAGCATTAGCTGGGACTTTTTGCTGAAGTCTGGGCTCACACAGGTACTTTGTTGAGTTCAATGATATTTGGGTTTATGATGCACAGGTTGAACTCTGGGAAGTTCTGAAGAACTGGTTCTCTCTCTGATCCCCGTCTTGCACGATAATCTGCAGTTTGATGAAATACCATGCAGGAGGAACAGACTGCTGCCTTAATCTGTATAATTCTCTTCACGAATTATCTGATACAGTTTCTGTTGAAATGAATGGAAATATTTCAAAGGTAATTGGATCAATGGTTTATTTTCTGGAATTTTCCTGCAGCTTTGCTGATGCCATCAGATCTGATAGCATATCCTCTTTTTCTATAATAGATAACAGAGAAATGTAGTTCTTCCATTCTCACTGGAACTAAGTGGAGTCTTATCTACATTGCTAAACAGGGATCTTTGTGAACTTTGAGTGAACTATAATGAAAATTATTTGCATGACTTGGATTTCCTAGTATTTTTCAGTGAGGAAAAATTAGACTGATTTTGATCTATTATAAAAATACATGCAGTTGCTGTGTTCACCAGTCATCTATTTTATTATTGCTTTAAAATAATGATGGATTAATTTTGTCCGTGATAATGTATACTGTCATTTTAATAACATTTCCTGTAAATTTTAATAACTCCATTCAATAATATATGCAGGCTGGGATTTTAAGGGCTGATCTTTGGTTTGAAACTTAAAAATTCCACAGTTCTCTCCCGAACGTAAAAGTTTGATATTTTTTTCCTTTGCCTTTTCCCCGCCTCCTCCCCCCATACCTCAATCTGTAATGGTCATTTTCCAGGTCTACAGTTTCCTTATATACTGAGGCAACTTTTACCACTGAGATGCACTGAAAAAAAACCAACAAGCAACCAAACCAACAAGCAACCAAACCACCTAATTTAGAACTGAGCCCATTGTCCTGGTTTTGGCTGGAATAGAGATAATTTTCTTTCTAGTACCTCGTAGAGTGTTGTGTTTCGGATTTAGGATGAGAATAATGTTGATGAGAGTAACGTTGATAACACACTGATGTTTTAGCTATTGCTGAGTAGCACTTACACTAAGTCAACGACTTTTTCAATTTCCATGCTGCCCTGCCAGTGAGGAGGCTGTGAGCGCACGAGAAGCCGGGACGGCTGAACCAAACTGACCAAAGGGACATTCCATACCATATGTTCTCATGCTGAATAAAAGAAATGGGTAGTTGTGGCCTGCTCTGTGGGAACCAGCTGGGCATCAGTCAGTGGTTGGTAAGCAACTGCATTATTTTTTTGAATATTTTTTATCAATATTATTATTTTCTCTTCCTTTTCTGTCCTACTGAGGGTGCACCCAATCTACTCAACCAGATTATCAATAAAAATATTAAATAGTACTGGCCCCAATACCAGGCACAGCTAGATGGTTTTGAAACTCTCTTTAGGTATCTGTCTCTATATTGGTACTTGGAATGCTGCTGATCTGCTCCCAACCCCGAAGCTGTTGTATATTGATAGGTAGAGGATGAGAGCTCTAGGAGTGAATCTCAGTAGGATTTGCTACAGCTGTACTGAAAAGAAAGGCTGTTTTAAGTAATTTTCTTCTGTGAGCTATAGTAAAATTGTGGCTAATGATAAAACAGAGCTGTGGCTTTGTCAGTTGGACTGGACTT
This sequence comes from Amblyornis subalaris, assembly GCA_018881555.1. Taxonomy (NCBI): domain Eukaryota; kingdom Metazoa; phylum Chordata; class Aves; order Passeriformes; family Ptilonorhynchidae; genus Amblyornis; species Amblyornis subalaris. The sequence goes on along the minus strand of JACAXG010000001.1, from coordinate 34,157,558 downwards.
TCTCAAATCAGCATCACATGTTAAAGACTGTGTCTGATTTCACCTGGCACGTTGCTACCAGAGACTTCAGCTGTGTCCAACTGTGAGAAAGCCTGTGCTGCCTTTCAGGGTCTGTTTTTTCAGAATTAAAGCAAGACAATACATTTAATGCATTTCATTTCAGCACTTTGTGTTAAGCTTTTCTAATTCTTATGTTTTTATGAATAAATAAAGAGGAAATTATAGGATTTGGGTGTTCTGCCAGGCAGTGTTTCCGTAGAATAGCATTATTTTGCAGATTCATTTTCTATAATGGAATGTTTGTCCCACTACCATTATCTGTAAAATAAATCTTTCACAAGTTGGGTACAAATTTACAACACAAGCCTGTACTCATATGCAGTGCTAAATTGCTGTAAAATCAGGTAATATGTGCTAAGTACATATCTTCATGTTGCATAAAATATAAGCTTATGGCATGTACTTATCTAAGACAGTTTCTAAAATACTGTATTTACTTCTTCAAGGGGGGAAATAGTTTGTTTGGGCAGATGTTTCATATGTTGATTCTAAAATGAATTGCTGTTGAACTAAGTGGTAACCATTAAACCCTAGCCACACTGGACTTTGTGGTGTTGTGCATATTATTTTTATTTTAAATTACAGAGGGAATTAATTTCTCTTCTTAGAACTCACTGTGCTAAGTCTTAGTTTTCACTGTAAAAATAATTAGTCAGTGAAGTGTGAATTCAAAGGATATTACTCTGGTTTAGAGGTATCCCAGCCTGGCCTAATCAGTAGGATTCTCATTATCGGTTTCATTCATGTCTGTGTAGGTACTAATTGTGTAGTCTTTGTTCTGCACGTGGTGCGTTTTCTTTCACTCAGAATGCCAAACCTAGGAGTCCAAAATTGATTTTCTCCTCTCAGACAACAACATTATTATTTCAATCAAATGCCTGTTTTTGTTTAGTTGTTTCTAACTTTGCAGTCTCATAAGGAGTGACGTGTGTGTTCACGTGGGATACCGGAATGAGATTCTAGGCACAGGGAACTCTCTGCATCATTTTGTTTTTGACAGACTTTAATGTGATGGTTGTACTGGTTGTTGTGAAGAGCCTGGTGTGTGTTCTGCTGTGTGCTTAGCTCTCGCACAGAAAAGCCTGAGATTTTTCTCCCCAAAGTGATTTTTGAGGTGTGGCAATAGCTGGGCACTCTAGGAAATGATGTTCAGGAAGTGACCATCTAACCCTGTGAAAACCAGGTGACTTTCAGAGCTCCTGCATTGGATGTTCAGAAATTAAGGCTTTAGTCTTTTTGACTTTAATCATCAATAGTGCTAAGCCAAATTTTTCCACAGCAGAAAGAGTTACTGAGTTGGGAAGTTTACTGATCTCTGTGTTTATCCAGGGTAGAAGTTCTATTACTTGCTATAATATCATAATTGTACCCTGGAAGGCATAAATATTTTCAGTTTATGTTATCAGTGCAGCCTATTGATTTAAGTCTTTTTCTGGGCTTGTTAATGGAAAATTCAGAGAAACAGCAGTTCCCCTTTATTTCTTCCTTACTATTCGTTATCTCATTGGATCATTTGGAGATACATGAAATACTGTTTTCTAAGGTGATTCTCGTAAGTCATGGCAGTAATTTTTTTCACAAATAGGTGGAGAACAGCAATGAAGGGAAAGATATCTAAACAATTGGCATTTACTTTTGGCAGAAGAGAAAAGCAGCATAAAAATTGATTGATTAAACTTAAAGAAAAGGCAGCAAGATTTAGAAGCAATAAATATGCAATTAAATACATTTGTAGATAAGTTGCAATAAGACAAAATGGAAAGACAGGACAGTCAGCTGTACACAGTGACCAGAGGTAAGTTTTAAAGTGATCTATCTGTTTTGATTTAGGTTGTGTTGTTACCTACTCTTAGCCCAGTCTTCGTTCTTGTAGAGCATCTTCCAGAGGGCTACAGCCTCACCTTTTTTTTAACCTTATCTGTAGATTTTCCCGATAGAAATACTACTTCCTAAAGTGTCAAAGGCATGGAAAGTCTTTAAAACTGGTCATAAGCAAAGGGAAACTGAATGTTTTATCTCTGAAACAAAAAGAATTAGACTGAATTGGGTAGGGAAAGRACATGGAACCACCTACTGTTGTTGGTAGTCACTAACGGCTCCGAGTTAGAAGAGAAAATCATCACAGAACAAAACAGATTGTGAGGGATAAAGAAGGAACTTTAAAATATGTTTTGAGATATTTTTAGGTATCAGAAATGCAGAATAACTTGGCAAGGACCTGCCTCTACATTCTACTCAAGAAAAATTATAATATTCAAAATATGATTTTGAGTACGGAATAGTTTAGTTCCCCTACTCAAAAAAAAAAAAAATAAATTGCAGAGCACAGAATAAGAGAAAGGAAAGTACATTTTGACCATCATCCAGGTGTCACATAGATAAACTTACAGGAAAGMTAGATGTGAATGCAGAAAGCAGATGAACCAGGAACACATTTGTCTTTTCRGACCTGAGAATATTAAGATTGAAGYTCAGTCAAAAGAGTCAAGAGTACTTGAAAAAACAGCTCATTCTAGCTAACTGAATTTTCATAATTTTCTACCAAAGACAAAAAGTCTCTTCAAGTTGTTTTCTGTAGCCTTAAGTAGTCAGGACTTTCCCTCTTTCACTTGTAATTTTCAAATTTGTTTTTTGGAATTAGTTCATCAATATCTTCCATGATCTAACAATGTCAGTACATCAAGCAATTTATTTTGTTTCATAATGTATCTTATCAAGTACATTCTTGCTATTAATTCATAATTGTGAATAAATCATTAAACTTTCACAAAGTAAAGAAATATACAACAAATATAAATTAAATTCCAAATTCTTAATAATTTGAAGCATGCAGTTTGAATTTAAAAGACTCTTTAGAAAGGTCCCCTTTTTTAATTTTTCTCGAGTATTTGGAGATTTCAGAATATTATTTTTTATGATACTTCAGAACATTAAGTTAAAATATTTTCATAAAAAGAAACAAAATCAAAATATATTTCAGATCAATTAAAACTAGTAATTTTAAATATAAGTGTTTTCTCAGTTTTGACTACTCATAATCTGTGTAAACATGTTTTATAAGTTCAATTTATTTTGTAATACCCTTGAGTCTTGTATTTTCCTGAGTGAGAAAAGAGGGAATGGGAAAGTGAAGGGGAAGGAGGAGAAGGAGGAGGAAATAAAAAGAAAATAGTTCAAAATCTTTGTTTCTCATTATTGTCAGGGAGAAAATGCCATATTTACTGGTTCATTAGTTTGTTCACTTGCCGTAATTTTTATGTTCCCTTGTGTTAACTTTCCTAAGTGCTCTGTAATAAATTATATCAGAAAGGCCACTTTTGTGTTCAGGTGTTCTCCTCATTATGTGACGCGTTATAACTCTCTGTCTTTGGTAGTTTATCTAAATTGACTTTCTAGTTCTCTTTGCTATCAAACCGCGATTTTTTGGAAACACTGATTAAAAAGGAAAGATCATTATGTCATTTAACACTACCTCTTTTTTTGTTCAGTCTGAATGATCACGAAAAACTATGCTTTTAAATGTTTCAGGTAAGAAAACAAAAGACGAAAAAGGAATTTTTTTGAGTACTTTACATGTTCTAAGCACAAATTGACTTTCAAAATGTTAAGTGTATTCCTTTCTTTCTGTATACACAACATTTCCTAAGAATGTGTTCCTCCAAACCTCTTCCTGAAAAAAAACCCTGACAACGTTATGCAAATATGGCCTCATTTAATATAAAATGTCTGGCTTGTAGCCTAATACAGTGTGCAGTGAAATGATTATCAAGTTGAATTATCATTTTTCAGACCTCAAGGTTAAAAAGAAATATTTCCTCTGACCATATTTCATTATTTGAATCTGCATGAATATAAAATACATTGCAGTGCTACTGCATACATCCATGATTTTGTCATCTCTAAAGTTTAATTATTTTTATGGACACTGATACATTCTACACTCACTATTTTTTACTTTGCTCCAGGTCCATAGTCCAGTTCTTACAACTTGTATAAAAACATCCTGGATTATGCTACTTTTAAAGATTATTTTATTTACTTGTTTTCTCCTGTGCATAATTCTGGTTGAATTTTGAATTAAAATTTTCCACAAAAGAAATGTTTCTCATTCTTACAGAAATAAACTATTTAAGCACATAATGAGCCATAAGAATAATAGTGCATTCATTGACATCAAATAAAAGTGAATGTCTCATAAGAATCTTGTCTGAACTAAGGAGGTGATCAAGGAGTAGTCAAAGCCCTGATGACTCTTAGCCAAAATGCATAAGTAAAATTTACCTACATATAATGGATTCTTACCTTTTAAACTTACTCCAAACCTTCCTTTGTTTAGGTACCTGACAGTTAGCAGTACGTGAAATGGAAACATCACCTATTTTTTGCCCATCTCTCCTGTATGTATAAATTTCTAGGACTATTTTCATGTATTAATTGGTAACCTGGATTGAAAACTATCAGAATATGATCCAAATATTTTCGAGAAATTTAGGCCCAATAGATACCTTCACAAAAGAACAGCAGTTGGCTTTTTTGCAGGGGAAGGAAAGGGGTCATGATTGAAAATATTGTTGGCCTCAACTTGTTATTTTAAAGTAAATATTGAGAAGCTAAGAATTTTTAAAAATGTTTTGGTTTATTTACAGATCTCAGTTTCAATTAATTTTTGAAATGTCTTTCTAAACTCCAATCTGAGAAAGTAAAACACACTGCCTATGGAAGGTTGTTTATTTCAACTCTCCTTGTGGGGAATGTGTAAACACTTCAGGAGACCTGACTTTCTAGTGAGCATTATTCCTTTGTGACTGACAGCACAAAGGGCAGCATTAGAAATAACTTTTTTAAAAGATTTAAGACAAAAGCAATGTCAGGGTACATTTGGGTAACTGGCATCTGGGGACTGCATAGACAGGTAATAGACAGGTTTCCTTGATCACCTGGAGTCAGAGGTTCATGTCCTTTTCTGTTTAGACACCATTGTTTCAAATATAATAACAATTACATGGTTTTGGAGCTCTTGGTATGGAAAATGTATTAAGAAAGCATTTCTGAGCATTTCTGTGGTTTTTAAAAATATATTACTTTCCAGAGGACATTTTGATATAACATCTTTTGCTGCAAGATGTGCCACATATGCTTTTGTAAGATAAGGGAAACAAAATTAATTAACATCTAAATGATGTCTATATTTTAATGCTAATTATGCTTAATTAATTTATGAATATTTTATCATACATCACCCAGTAGTTTTAATAAACTGACTTTTTATATTTTATTAATATACATAAATACTCCTAAATGTGGCTTGAAAAAAAAACAAAACTGAAGAGTTAAATTATTTCTATGGTACACTAGGATGAACACTGTAGCTATTCACGGAAATATTAACTGCATTAACTGCATTTTTTGTTTGTTACCTTTTCTGGGTTTTTAGGAATTACTTTTTGCTTTCAAAACTATTTTGCATATATTTTGCTGTTTATTGAAGGCAAACAATCTGTTTTGGGATGGCTAGGGCACATCCTAGAGCACAGTCACAATTAATGAAGAAAAAAATCAATGGGTATTAAGGCAGGTCTCTGATAACCATGTATAAAAGGACAATATTGTCAATACATCTTAATATTGCCTGAAAAACAATGGGTCAAAGCAGAGGGCTTTTCCACAAGCTGTCAGCTTTCAGTTCCTTTCTTTATTCAGGCTCTCCTCCTCACAGGTTCTTTTGCTCAGAGCTATACCTTGCTGCTTGCATTTATGTATTTTTTTTAATTGTTTGATCTATTAGGTAAAAATTGTTTGCTTTGTGCTCCCCAAACACCTTTAATAAAAAAGTCCAACCCCAACCAAAACAGACATCTTCCATTTTTTCCTATGTACCTGTTTTTAAATGGAAGAGCAGAATATGTTAACAGAACTCTATGGACTTAAATTCAATGCATTCAAACATAGTCTTTGGTTGTAAAGAAGATTTCCGTGTAAGAAATTTTATAAGTGTGGGATTTATTGCCATTGTCCATTAATGCTCAAATGACTCACCACATGTCACATCACATTAAGAACATAAATTTAACATCCTTTGAAAGACCGGTCTAAATTATCTTGAGATACCTATGGATATGTGGCAGCAAGAGACACAAGAATTCTCTTTCTTACTGAGGATAGTACACAATTATTATTTGTCTTAAAGGAAGCATCCCTTCATGCCCAAAGGAAACGTTGTCGTATTTCAACCACACAGACAGAGGAGTCCAATTATACTTTTCCTCCTTTACCTTTCCATTTTCAATTCCACGTATGTTTTCTAATTATAGTGCAGACCTCACTTTTATTTTTGAAGTAATCAAATCAGGATTTGTGCTGAACAGAGGGTTGATAATATAGAGATGTTTTTGTTATTGCTGAGCAGAGCTTATACAGAGCCAAGGCCTTTTCTGCTTTTCGTGATTCCACACTGGTGAGGAGGCTGGAGATGGATGGGAGATTGAGAGGAGACACAGCTGGGACAGGTGACCCCAACTGACCAAAGGGATGTTCCAGACCATAAGACATCATGTTCACTATATAAAAATGGTGGAAAGAAAGAAAAAGTGGGGACATTTAGAGTAATAGTATTTGTCTTCCCAAGTAACACATTATGTGTAATGGGCCCCTGCTCTCCTGGAGATGGCTGAACACCTGCCTGCCCATGGAAAGCAGAGTATTAATTCCTTGTTTTGCTTTGCCTGAGTGCTTGGCTTTTGATTTCTCTATTACACTGTCTTTATCTCAACCCATGAGTTTTTCTGGCTTTTACTCTTCTGATTCTCTCCCCAGTCCTGCTAGTGGCGGAGTGAGCGAGCAGCTGTGTGGTACTCAGTTGTTGTCTGGAGTTAAACCATGACAATATGTCACACATTCCTTATAAAAACCTGTATTATTGCTCTATTTTGAATCAACTGATTTCTCTTACCTATTCTAGATTAGCAATGATTTCTGGAATATTCTAAATTATTTAATGAATGCAAATAGTCCCATTGATTCTGAGGAAACCTTTCTATTATAAATGGCTGCTTAATCAAAGAGATGCTTGAAGAAGTTTTCCATGTATGTGTGTATGTGGGGAACTGATGGGAATATAATAACTTGAGTGATTTTAACAGTAAAGCATCAGAAAAAATTAGTTTCATTTTGGTACTATTAAAATGCTAATTTCTTGGTATTAGATTAGTTTAAATATAGATTCAGATACTACATACTCCTGTAAGAGCAGGAAAGGTTGAGTAAGAAAGTWTGAAAATTTAGCAAGGGCCTTTTCATTTTTACCCACAGAATTTTGCTCATCAGCAATTAAAGTCTGATATAGTTTGAATGAGAGATGTGAAGACCAAACCCTGCCTTGACACCTCTCTGCAGGGCAAGTCATTACCAGTTCACTGACAACTGTTTCAACTAGCTTTTTGATAGAGGGAAGAAATAACAATATTTCTTAGGAGTTCTTTGGTATTGACAAATCACTTTCAGGTTCTTGCCTTTAGCAGAAATGATACATCTCTGCCCTTCAAAATTATAACTACTATTCCACAGCAATCTTCCTTGTGTCTGGTGCTATTTTCAATCTATTTACATTATCTGGATGACGTAATTTTCCATGTTCAAGCTGTGAGACCACTGTTATACTCTTGATCTATTGCATTCCATAGTTTATGCCTGCTGAAAGTGTTTTTCAGAGTTATGTGTAACAAAATCAAAAGCAACGCACAAAGACAGACTGCACAAATTTTTGTTTTCAAACAGAAATATTTCTGTTTCTGGCTGAATGAACATTTTATTTCAGTTATCAATTTCTTTCAGGGAGCAAAAGCTAAAAAAGTTCTTTCAGAAGTCAAACACCCTTAATCAAAATATAAAATTGCTGAGATCTTAATTATTCAGGCAAAAATAATCGCTACAAATTAGCATTAAAAATGGTATTAAAAATACAAAACTGTGGTCACATCTGGAGTTTAGTAGAGAGATTGCAGTGTTTTGAGCTGCACCTTCCATTTTGGATATCCAATAAATATACTGAAGTACTAGGAAGTACTTCCTTATTACTTTTTTTTCTGCCTCCACACATTTTTATAAGCACAATCTGAATAAATAATCACCAAACAATTGTCCTTTTAAACACTGATCCCTTGTAATGAAGACAAAAAAAAGAAAAAATAATTACTGAAATTCCGTGAATTAAACAAATATATTAAAGCAAATGCTGTGCAACGTTTTAATAATTTTTACATATAAAATTTAAAAATAAGCCATAAACATTTTTACTTACACAAAAAATATTTCAGCATTTCTGGGATTTGTATATTCTACTAAGATTTTATAGGCTGCAGTGTGGTTATAGGAACTACCCTATAACTGAGAGTTTTAAGTATGTACTGTGTGCAAATTAGATGATGAAATAGGAAAACAAACAGTGATTAGAGAATGAAAATTTATATTGAGCTGCAGGAAGATTGTGAAAAAACATGTTAAGTGTTGGTGGACATAAAGCCAGGTCAAAATACTAAAATGTTTGTATAAAGTTTGTGATACCAGCGCAATAATATAATTTATTACACTAATTTCTTATCAGTCAATTCTGTAGAAAGAGAGCTCATTTATGACATTGGTAATTATAACAGAAACTAGGTGTTGACTCAGTTGGATTAACCAAAGTTATACATTTTTAAGAAAATGCTATTAATCCTTGCCATCCTTCTCGTTTCTCATCCATATAACACACATGAAATAGAATGATCTTGTACAAGACGGTTTATAGCTCAAAGGGAAGCATGTATGTCATCAGACAAGTTTCATAGTATATAGCAGCATAGCTGTTGATTAGATGTGTTCAGACTCTGCTTTATAAAGAAAGGTGGTTTTTTTTACTCATCTCAATGCAGAAAATATGTAATGAATGTAATGTCGGTGATATAAAACATCTCATCTCAACAGTCTTTGTTGACTGCAAATGAGCATTCTATGGAGAAATAAGATATACAATTCATAAATGTGTAATATATGTTATTACAGGTTGTAGATCTGTTGRGATTTGTGATTTGCCACTGCTTCTCTGTCTTCATAATGCTAGAYTGGCCCAGGATTTGCTAGTCTTCCCACATGAATGTTATGGTTTCAAAAGTATTAAAGATGGAAAAAACTGCCCACATTCACTGATGATCTTTTTTCCTCTTTCTACAGCAATATGTGTTTGCTTTTTGAAACTGCCAACAGTGTTATAACTGCTTCATGCATTTGTAATTAGAATGTCAGAGTCAGCTTAAAAAAAAAAAAAAAAGCTGTTCATCTGGAAACTTGGAAGTCTTTGGTGAGGGGAAAAAAAAGAAGATTGTGGATTTCTGAGTGAAATTATGCAGCATTCTTTGATGGCAGTGGAGAAGAATCTGCTTTCCTAACAGTGATGAGAGAAAAAATTCTGAAACTAAAAAGAAGAGGTAGGAGAGTTAATGCTGTGCATACTCTGAACACATCCAACTGTTTAATAATATTTTTTATTTGAAAGAGTAAGTGGGTATTCATATATTTTTTTTCAAATTAATTACTTCAGGACACTCAGACCATAAGAATTCTCTTTCTTTCTATTTTATCATTCAGAAATAAGGGTGGAGAAAAAGTTGGAAAGTTTATGGAAATGCATGAAGTAGAGAATAAGAGTCCAGAACAGTCCAGAACAGCAGAACTGTTGGAAGGGTGGTGTTAGGAAATTCTTAGATGCATGGCCTGGGATATTCTGTCATTTTGCTTTGGTTATTTTACCTGGGATATTTCAAAAGGTGATGTGGGTCAACCTTAACCATGGCTACAGGCACTGCAGAAAGAACAGTCATGTTCTTGGTGGTCTGGATTTGGCTGTGGTGATAAATGGTAAGACTGCCGTCAGTAAGGAGCCATGGTGGAGTCACACTAAATTAGCCACAGGAGGAGTTGGTATCACTGGCATGCTTTTAAAAGCTTTTATTTGGGCTTGTGTCTCACACCTTGAATATGTTCAGTGCCAGATAAGAGAAGTCTGTTCCCTGCTCATCTCTAGAACTTTTCCAAAGTAGATCACTACAGAAATTACTTATAAAAACCTGCCATGCATAAGAGAAATGTATGAGTCAGAAAACATAATTGTTTTCTGAGAGACAAGTGTAAAAACTAAAAGAAAAAAATGAACCAGATTGAAAACTCCAGATAATACTTGATTTATAGATATCTGCACTGTGGAACCTGGTTTCATGTAAATCCCAGTTGTTCCACCAGAATCAAATTAAGATGTCAAAATCTGCACCTATTTTATTCAGCTAGTGCCAATAAAATATGCAAACAAATGCCTTAAAAATATTCAAGAATGAGCAGCAATAAACAGCAAATGAAACTTTATGAAAATTATGCTAAGATTCAGGCCACAGAAGCAGTGTGATTTCATGGGAACAAAACTTTCAGTAAAAGAATAATTTATTTTAATGAAAAGTGCGTTGCATGATCTTTCAGAAAACTAAGAGCTGAAACTCTTCCCCCTGAAAAGGAAAATTAGAAGAGGAAAGCTTTAAATTAGAAAAACAAATTTAGGGTTTTCTTTCACTAAGTGGGACTCAGAAAAATGTAAAGGTGAGAAATACACAGGTTCTTAGGAGAAGAGTATGCAAGGAAGCAAGAAAAGGTAAGAGACGAAGAGGGGGAAAGGTTGAGGCAAGAAACTGCTGTTTTACAGCCTAACTATGTTTAACGTTCATGGTAGCAACCATCATCTAAAGTTTTCAAGCAACTACAACAGTTCAAAATTTGTGGCTTCTTCCATACTAATTTCTACAAATATATCAGGGTAAATTAAATTTCTTGATCTTCCAGAGTCAAACAAGGTAGCAGTACTGATTGAGTTTATCAGTGATTTTAATCTGTACAGTAAAAGAAATAGCAATCTTTAATTTTGAATAACCTAATTCTACTTTGAAAGAATTTTTTTCAAACTTCTTCCTTCACAATTGAGTTGAATTTCTCCACCAGATACTATTTTTCAGTAATGATTTACTTTATGCTTATAATTTTCTCTATGAGGAAAAAGCTTTTCTTTTGACATGAAAAAAGAAATTACAGAATCATAGAATGATTTAGATTGGAAAAGGTCTCCAAGATCATTGAGTCCAGCCTTTGATTGATCACCACCTTGTCAACTAAACCATAGCGCTAAGTGCCATGTCCAGTCATTTCTTGACAACGTCCGGGGATGGTGACTCCACTACTTCCCTGGGCAGCCCATTCCAGTGCTTGGTAACTCTTTCAGTGGAGAAATTCTTCCTGATGTCCAACATGGACCTCCACTGCCAGAGCTTGAGGTCATTTCTTCTTGTCCTGTCAGTAGTTGCCTGGGAGAAGAGGCTGACACCCACCTTGCTACAACCTCCTTTGAGGCAGTTGTAAAGAGCAATACGGTCATTCCTGAGCCTCCTCTTCTCCAGGCTAAACAACCCCGGCTCCCTCAGTCTCATATGACTCACTCTTCAGACCCTTCATCAGCTCTTTTGCCCTTCTCTGGACTTGGTCCACCACCTCAATCTCTTTCTTGTAGTGAGGGGCCCAGTACTGGACACATAATTTGACTGGGCACACACTGGCTCGTGTTTAGCCGGCTGTTGACCAGCACACCCAGATCCTTTTCTGCTGGGCAGCTGTCACGGTTTGGACAAACTTAGGAGGAAGACTTGAAGAGCCTCTTCTGCAAAGGATAGCGTCCTAAAACTCCCTTCCCCCCCAGTAAGAATTTCTTGGAGGAAAGTGAAAAAAACAGTTTATTTATCAAAACCCGGCCTGAGTGCACACAGGCACCAGGGGAAGGGAAAGGAAAATAAAAAATGAATAAGGTTAGATAATAAACCTCTCGTGGTGAAGACAACCTGGATGAATTCAGAGTCCTTTGTTTCCTGGGTGTAGTTTCCTGCTCTGTCTCCCTCTGGCTTAGGATGGTGCAGGCTTCTCTTCCCAGGCCCAGGGTGTAGGCCCCAGAGTTCAGTGGTCTGTTGTAAAGTTCCAAAGGAAGAAGGAAAAAAACCTACAATCCCAGGAGGAAAAAACCTGTCGTCTTTCCATGCCTCAGGCAAAGGAGGGAAAAAGCCAAAAGTAAGTTTCTAACTCCCTCCAATATGAGTCAAAGCAGTGCTGAAAACTCACAGGAAAAAAAGGTAAAAGTGTTCCCTTTGCATCCAACTACAGAAAAGCAGCCAGCAAGAGTTCTCTCCTTAGAAGCACAACAGCAGCTAGCTGATAAGTAAAAACAGTGTAAATACCTTCGAAGAAAATCAAAACACAGTGCCCRGTTTCTCGAGCCAGCTTAAAGACAGAGTTAATATTTTTTTCATTAAGCAGACAATTGGGATATACAGCATCATAAAGTCACCCCAAGACAGCAGCTTTCCAGTCACTCTGCCCTCAGCCTGTAGCACTGCACACTGGGGTTGTTGTGACGCAAGGGCAGGACCCGGCACTTCACCCTGTTGAACCTCAACAGAATTGGCCATGGCCCATTGATCCAGTCTGTCCAGATCCCTCTACAGAGCCTTCCTACCCTCCAGCAGAACAACACTCCCACCCAATTCAGTGTCATCCTCAAACTTACTGAGGATGCACTTAATCCCCTCATCCTGATTATCAGTAAAGATATTGAACAGGACTTGCCCCAATACTGATCCTAGGTGAACATCGGTAGTGACCGGCCAGCAACTTGATGTGGCATCACTCACCATCACTTGCTTGCCTCTGTCTTGGTGTCACACAGGTTTTGTTCTATTTATCTTCTATATTTGTCTAGTCTAGAAGACTGGAATAAAATCACAATGATCATTATTACTTAGTGGGGGAACTACAACATTGTTACTTCAGTGACACGGTTTAAGAGTTATTTGATATCTGAGTTGTTTTTTGGGAAAGTATAGGCTGCTCTTGTAATTACTACCAAGTACTATTTTGACTTTTAGGTCAAAGACAGTGTCTAATATATTGCTGTGTAGTCCTCCAAGATTATGAAATAGAAATCCTTCATTGTAACACAAGTAAAAATAGTTAATGTTATTTTCTAAAAGTCAAAATATTTGCAAAAGCATCTTGAAAAGTTACAACCTTTGAGAAATTAAATGTTTATAATGAAGTAATTTTCACAAGCAATGTGTACTTACATGAGTCAGGATATTCATGTCTGTCTATGACACTCAACTCCCATTGAAATGGTCAGATATTGAAAGGTTCTGATGTGGGATGAGGTAAGAGAAAATAAAAATGTGTCCAAAATTTGGTAAAAATAACTGAAACTATAGAATTTGAATTTCTTTCCCATCTGATGGTGTATTTGGAATTAAATTATTGACTAATCTAGGTGTACTGTGAAAGTCTGATTTGCCTGTTCATGCAGCTTGTAGAATTTTTATGATAAATGGAAAATTTCATTCTTCTTTAAAGAATTTCTATTTTTCATTGGTACAGTGAAACCTGCACACTTACAGATCTCAGAAAACAGTCAGAACAAAGAATCCTTTTTGTTCATATGTGGTTATATCCTAAGGCTTATAACTCAATTTTACAATATTTTTCCCCCCTTCTGATTCACGATTTTTTGCATGACCCTTCCTAGAAATCAAAATAATTCCTAAGTGTGAGTAAAATGACCCTTATTTTATCTATGAAAGTGTGAGTTGAAGTGGGAAAATTCATGTAGTAATAAACTTTCAAATTTATATCAGAGTCCTAGAAATTTATCTGTAAGAAACACTGTGAAGACATCTTCTTTTTCTAGATGTGTTAAAAAGAGAGTGAAACAACAGTGAATGCTCTTGAATCAAAATCCTTTCACTTAAGCAGGAAACAAGAGTGAGAAAGACAGTATTGTTTATATGCCATTCTCTTGAACACCTGTCCAACTTTCTCCTCCTTAAATAGAAAAAAAATTATTTGTCTAAACAGAATGGAGGAATAAAAATGGAAATATGAAAAAATTGCAGAAATAGAATTTTACACTAAATATAGCTGATGAAGACATCGTAATTTTGCATCTCATATGGTAATGAGGAACGAATTAATGTATCAGAATGGGTGGAAAGTTTATATGGGTAATTATGAATTAATGTATCAGAATGGGTGGAAAGTTTGATGCACAAACACACACAGGTTGCAGTGATTTGCTCTACAAAGGATCTCAGTGTTGAATAATAAGTGGTTTGCTTCTGCTTCTTGGTTTCATTTTCAATTTCTTTTGCACCGAAATCTGAATGGCTGCTGAGTCCTCACAGAGCTGACTTGTGTATGTGGAAATGTTGGCCCTCAAAGCTTGTTTATATCTGATATTGTTCTTTAATTACTATTCATTTAAATGCCAGCAGGTATTGTAATATATTATAATTACTTCTTTTTATAGCAACAATTATAAAAAAAATCTTTATTTTTTTTTCCTTTCTTCCTTTTTTTTCTTCTTCTTCCTCTTCATTTCCTTTTCTTTTCCATATAATCATACTCTCTTTGGGGGTCCAGCACTACAAAGCACTGTTACAGCAGTCTATGGCAATTAGGAAAGAGTTCAGTGCAGCTCATTTCCCCTGAATCCTAAAATGTATAATTCCTGGATGTACATGTCTGTGGAGAACCAGCGAACATCTAACTTCTAGTTGAAATATTTATTTGCTTCTGACGTTGCTTAACATAAAAACTTTTTACTTCCTCAGAGCCCTTCCACGGCTCTCAAACTGTGACCACAATTTGAGTAACAGTTGAGATATTTCTCTCTGGAATCTTAGCCTTAGAAACATTCTGGGAACTCTAAAACAGAAGCATACTTATAGAAACATGCTCCATTAATGCATGCGGGTCTACATGGACCAGGGAAAGAGAACTATTATTTTGACTTGCAGATCCAGATGGCTTGCAGAGATAAAACTTTTTCCTCCTGTAGAATGGAGGCAGAATTAGTTAGGACTAATGGATATTACACTTCAGACATAAAGCCATATCTTGTAACAGAATGTCTTGGCATTTTCAGAGCAGAGTCTCTGATGGGGAAGTACAGGCTGGCAGCAAAGTGTGCGCACAACCCCAGGTAGGGCGCAAAGCACCTTTTAGGCTGTGAGTTTTGTGCTGTGATGAGGTGCTAATTGCTTCTCACTGAAGTACAGACTGATCTGACACAACTATCCTCCTCCAGTGGACTCTAACCTAATCTGAAGAGATTCAAGAGCTGGGAAAGAAATGAAAGTGGAGAAATGCATTTCATTAGTTTCTCCTTGCTAGTAGCTTTCCCTTGTGATTTAAGTCTGGGAGCAGCTGCAAAGGGATCTTCTTAGAGTGTATGTGTATGCTTGTTAACATGCTCTCTTGAAGAGATGTGATCGACTTTTGTAGGGACAAAGAACCTGCAAAGAGAAGTTTAATGATTTGCAGTTAAAGGCTGGGCATGCATTCCCATTCTGTATAATGTCGTAGTGTGAAGAAGATATTCTCATCCCTTTAGCTCAAGTTTGGAGAAATAAAATCTATTGATTGTAACCCAGTCTGTAACTAGTCTGTTCATTTGGAGATAGTGCAAGTATTGCTATACTATACCGTGCAGAGACTTTCATTGAAACAGCAGACAAATAGGTTGACTCTTCAGCCCTTTATCATTTCACATTTTGAAATTATATATCTTGAATTTTAAACTGTATTTTTCAATGGATTGCTTTTAATGCCAGTGGCTATGACCTGACTGGACTTTTGATGACAGTTTAGGGAATGTTTTATGGTATGGCTACTAATAATGTGAATAATTTGTTTCTTCATTGTTAGCCATTAATATGATTTATTAACATTATTTGACTACTTTTTCCTTTTCCTTCTGTCTTTACATCTCACAATATCTTTGTGTTTATTAAGAAGTGGTATTTTAATAAAGGTACTTCAATAGCAAGAATGTTAATATGAATTTTGGGAGCAACATGGGTGTCCAGTATTGAACTGGGCATTTTACAGGAGTAAGCTTTGCTGTGAATTTTTTTTCTTTCCAGAGGATTTGGGAAATAGCACTATACATAATGTTAGATTCAGGGCTGCATTCACTGTTTTTTCGTATAATGATGCCAGCAGTCTGACCCTGAATGTGCACCAACATTTCAGAAATGAAAAATAATGAAAGCATAAAAGRTGAGAAATTAGGCACCTGGGCAGTCATTGTTGTTTTAGCTACATTGTTTCAACTCTCTCTAATGTAAATGTTCCAAATGTGAACTGCTACCAATTCCTGAAGACAGCCAAAAAGTTAGTCATTGTAAAGGAAACAGTGCTATGAACTGGTATGGAAAGGAGGAGAAAACAATCCTTCTCTGAAAAAAAAAAAAAATCTACACCGTCTTTGAAACCTATTTCTTGCAATAGTCAATGTTGACATTTAATGCTTGTGTTGCTCCTGGATATGCCACATATCACACCTTGTAAAAAGCAGGAAACATAACATTTTATTAACTTTCTGTGACCCATCATTGCTTGATTTTGGCACACAAAGGTGTAATGAAATATACACCAAGGGGACTGAGGAAGACAAAGCTTTGAAAGACAAATCAGAAAAGAAGAACTTATAACTGCAGCCATATTAGAAGCCCTTTGTGGCAAAGGAAAAAAGTGAGGAAAAAAAACCTATGTGAGATCTTAAAGAAATTTCTGATGCTGGAAAGAAAGTGCCCTGCAAAAGGAATATAAGAAGGACTGCTCTCTTCCCTTTATCTGCAGCTGCCTTTTGCTTACTGGCTTGTGTTGCTTGTTAGGCTACATCATGTGGTCATAATCTTAGCTGCTGTCATGAACAGTCCTCTGAAAGAGATGAATTCAGAGCATTTACAAGTTATTACAAAGATTCCTTGCTCTTAATGTTCGGGTTTTTTTGAGTACTCAAGTTAGATTTGGATTCGTTCTATTGTCTGATGTTTACAAAGTTTAAGGACATGAAAATTTAGCATTGCTTCATCTATTGAACTGAATAGAAGACTAGAAAGAGCAAAGCAGGGAAGACATGTTTTTTTCCCCTTTAATTCTATACAGACTTCCCCACTGTGGCACAGAACATAAGTAATGATTATGGTATTACTTTCTTTTCTAATTCACAGGGCTCTTATGAACACTAGTCATACCTTTCTGCATCTGGCCTTCTCAATGGGTATAAAAGCATCTGCTTTATGTTGCAGACGGCCTCTGGTGACACAGAAAGGGGCAAGTGAAGGGAGAGTTAGTTTTGGGTGTTTTTTAATAGATAGATTCTTCTTGTTGCAGATTCTTACATGGAGTTTTCCTCTGTTGCCTTAAGGAAAATACTTGGCATCCCTTTTTTTCTAGGAATCCTCCAGCCACTGTGTGTGTGAATCTGGTGTTTGAATCATGGCAGAGAAAGGTCAAACTTGGACACTCTTAAACCATCTCAGAATCAGATTAGGCAACACTTATGACTATACTTTGCAGTGAATTTTCAATTTTGTTACTTGTAAAACAAGTCCAGGTGTAGTGGAGAAATTCAGGATTTTAAATTTAATGACCATTTTTCAAAGTAGCTAATTTTCTGTTGAATATCTACACAAAGTTTGCTGGATTTTCTGTGGCTCTGTCAGCAACCTGCAACTGCCACCGAGAGCTGTTGAAAATCTGCTCACATCATTAAGGTACTTGAAAGTGATCTTTAGTATCTTGAAATGCTAGAATTATAGACTATAAGAAAGATGCATCATTCCTTACAGAGCACTGTGTTACTCCCTTGGTGTTTTGGAATAATAATGTTAATAGCTGCTGCAGAACCCAGTCATGTGAAAGCAATGGTTCTGGCACTAATTGTGCTTAAACAAAGAATTTTAGTGTAAACCACTGAGAATTGTCCTCAGTAAATTACTCTCAGGAGCTATATATCTCTTTAACTTTCTCTGGCTACTGGCAGCCAACTTACTTGCCATCTGCTGCTTTCCACGGATGAAGGCTGCTCTCGGTTTCTAGGAAGCTAAATAAGGCTTTTGGTAAAATTGGCTGTAAACTGCAAAAGAGGTCTTCTTAAATGGCTGCACAGGGGAGTCGCTAAAGCATGATCAAAGCTTGGTAAAGAATAGACAGAAATTCTGGAMGGTTAGTAGTGTTAGCCATCCTTAAATCTGAATATTTGCATGTAAAACAGAAAAATAACTCTCCAAGATTCATAAACACAGTAATTCAGTAATGCTCAGAGTCACTTGTTGATATGCAGATTAATAATCTCACTTTCTCAGTGTTCTGAGTTGCAATGAATTAAGAGGGTACTGAGGAACTGAAAACCACAATGACCTTGCCAAACCACCTGAACATCGGATTTTTTTCAATGCCGTATCAAACTATTATTACATGTGACTGAGAAGTATCCACACCTTGGGTCTCAATCTTGACTCGGGTTCTTAGAATGGGATTTTTTARCTTAAATATAAAGGAAAACTAAGAAGAACTGTTCCTATCTTAGAGCTTGATTCCTCTTTGCTTCTGTGTTATTCTTTTCTGTTCTCCATCACATTTTCTTACAAAGCCTTTATTTCTTATGCTTGCTTCCTCTTCAGAGCACTGCAGTTTTCTCTCCTCTGTCACTTCTGAAAGCTGTCTTTCTTTTTAACACACTTCTGATATTTTTCCACAATGGTCCCACGGGCTGGCAACAAGGTAAAAAAAACCTTTGGAGAAACACTGGACACCTCAGCCTTTGTTTATTGATGCAGAACTGAGGAATTCTTAGTAGATGTCAGACTGAATCCAATAGTAAAATCTGTGGTAAAATCTGCTTCCCAGGCAAAAAAGTCCCTAGATGTACAGACTCATCTGAGGGCTAATTTTATGTGGATTTGATGGAAGGAAATTCAATTATAATCATCAAATAATACACATCTGATAATCATCAATCTGTTGGAAGACGTTCCTCCTCCAAATTTTTGTAAAGTATTATGAACCATTAACCAATACTTATGAAAAATTATGACAGCCACAAAAATTGACGAAATTAGTTTATGTTGATTTAAAATTAATTATTTAATTTGTATCCTAATTTCCATCTTTGATACTAACTCAGATGTTGCTAAAGGCATATTTAAGACTGTGTTGGTTTTGCAGGGCCTGGTTTTTGGTAGCAGGGAGGCCACAGAGGTGGTTTCTCTGAGAAGCTGCTAGAAGCTTCCACCACGTCCAGCAGAGCCAATCCCTGAGGGCTCTGAGGACGGACGTGCTGCTGGCCAAGGCTGGGCCAAGTAGAGATGATGGTAACACCTCTGTGATAACAGATTTAAGGAGAAATCATAACAAAGTTTGTGGCGCAGCTGTAATTTTCCAACCAGAGAGGAGTAGGAGTGAGAATATGTGAGGGGAACAACAGTGGAGGCACCAAGGTCAGTGCAGAAGGAGGGGGAGGAGGTGCTCCAGGCGCCGGAGCCGAGGTGTCTCTGCAGCCTGTGGTGAGGACCATGGTGAGGCAGTTGTCCCCCTGCAGCCCATGGGGGTCCACGGGGGATGCAGAGATCCACTCGCAGCCCGTGGGGGAGGTGCCCATGCCGGAGCAGGTGGATACGAGGACACTGTGATCCAGAGGAAGTCCCAGTGGAGAGGGAGGCCTTGCTTCCAGGCTGGAGCAGCCATCCTTGGAGGACTGCACCCCGTGGCAGAGCGACCCATGCTGCAGCAGTTTTGGGAGTGCTGCTGCTCGTGAGAGTGGACCCACGCTGGAGGAGTTCGCGGAGAACTGTCTCCCGTGGGAGGGACCCCACGGTGCTGCAGGGAAAATTACTCCTTTCCCTGAGCGGCGGAAAGAAAATCCTGGGTGATGAACTGACCAAAGCCCCCACCCCATCTCCCTGCGCCATCGGTGGGAAGGAGGGAGGGGTTGGGGGGAGAAAAAAGTGTCTTTAAGGGCTTATTTTACTTCTCATTCTTTTACTCTGATCTTGTTAGTAATAAATGCACTTTATATCATTAAGTAGAGCCTGTTTTGCCCTTGAAGTGTTTCCTCCCGGTCCTTATCTCAACTCATTAACCCTTTGTTAAATGCTCTCTCCTCTGTCCAGTTGCAGAGCAGAGGAGAGTGAGTGAGCAGGCCTTTCGTGGGTACCTGGCATTTGGCAAGTGTCAAACCACTACAACCGTTAACCAATACTTGTGAAAAATTATGAGAGCCACAAAAATTTATGAAATTATTTTATGTTGATTTAAAATTAATTATTTAATTTGTTTCCGAATTTCCGTCTTTGATACAAACTCAGATGTTGCCCAAGGCATATTTAAGACTGGATGCCTACCTCAGAAATCTTTTGAAGGCTTTTGAATTATTTTTTTACAAAATTGCCTAGTGTTTAAAAAGTTTTTAGCAGAGTAAAACCCCTGAAAATACTGATCATTTGGCAAAGTGAGGTGTACATTTTCAGCATATATTATCACAGAATATTTTGAGTTGGAAGGGACCCACAGGGATCATTGAGTCCAACTCTTGAGTGAATGGCCCATATGGGGTCAAACCCACAACCCCGGTGTTATTAGCACCATGCTCTAACCAGCAATATATGGCAATTTCAAACAAAACTCAAGATAATTTGGAGAAATGAACTTATACATGTTTTTTTTCCTCTATGTCTCTATTTCTGGAGAACATGTTACCTTGTTGGTATGTTTGAAGGAAATGAGGAGTTAAATTTTTTCTTAGAAAAAAATGTTTAAGTCCAGAGATGAATATGCAAAAATTGTTGGGAATTTTTCCTGTATGACCATGCAATTTTTTTTTTTCATGGCTGCTAGTGAAAACAGTAGACTTTCAAGTATGCCAAGTGACTATTCTCGAGAATTGTCCTTCTCTCACCGAACAAGATGGGGAGCTTTTCTTCCAAAGACAGATTAGGAAACAAATGAATTGCATGCATATGTTGGCAGAACTGAAGGAAAAATAAGGGCTTGAAAAATTAGGTTCCCATCCATAGCCGTTTCAGCATGTGCTTAACTTTGCCTAAATGTGTAACTCCATTCAATGTTATAAAACATTTGCATTCTCTGGACTTCATTGGGTATTTGTTTTTATTTCCTGCATGAAGAAACATTGTCAGCTACTTCGTATTTCCCCTAAAATCCAACATGAAAATCTATCCTATTTGAAGGTCACTAGTAGAACTYGTACAACATTCTGGACTCTCAACAACAAACAGAATTAATACCCTTAAAATGATTTATGCCATCTTAAGGTCTCATGGCATTGACCAATAGGCTGTATGAAGGCACACAAAAATGATTTATGTCCCTTAAACTCCCCTGGTAAGAGAATGAGAAGGAAAAATGGAAAATTCAGGCACTTCCCCTTGGAGTATAAGTGTTGACTAGGTCAGAAAGGAACATGGTCAACTTTGAAAATGTTTGTGTTTTAAATTGGTGAAAGAATTTCTTTTTCACTTTCCTACGAACACATGCTTTAAGCATGAGGCTTTAAGCTACCTCTGGTAACCAAACTTCTACTCCATAGCTATCATAAACACCAGTGAGGGTTTGCAGGTAAAAGAAAGTAACTCTATATCAACTATTTCCTTCTCAGCTTAATCTAAAACACAGCAATAATCTTTCTTCAAGAAATATTTGTGCAGTCTTACATTTCTGGAATTGTCTCCGAGGTACTCACAGTTTAGAACTGAATATAACAATTCTGGGAATCTGTCCAGCATATTGTTATGTTTTAATCTAGAGCCACATTAAAATATACTAGTAAAAAGTAAAGCTATGAATATAGCTAAGTATTTAAATACAGTCCATTAGGAATTGAAACAATACTTTAAATTATCCATTTTTAGCTGTTTTATGAGCTTGTGATTATTCCTGGAATTCTTTGAATAATCTTTCTGCTTGCTGCTAACAACTTTTCCATAATTTTCCTTTTTTTATGTATTATTATAAGCTTTACTTTCACACTTTTTCAATTTCCAGAGGGATACTAGCAAGAGAATCTARCCTGTCAGTTATCACAAGAGAGGCCTCTCATAAACGATGTAATCTATTTTGAGAATTTGAAAAYAGGTCTTTTGGAATACAGGAAATAATGCTCCTGAACTGTAGTCCAGTTTTCACCTTTGTATCCTGCTCCAACTGTTCAAATGAAAGTCAAAGCACTGACACAGAGTAATGTCAGGTCCTTGCAGCTCAAGGGACATTACTGTAACTTGTGGTCTAAATCAGGAAATTAATTAAATCTCTCTAGGGTTTCCGTGTTACATTACAGATACAGAAATAGGTGAGCATCAAGCTGTGTATCTAACTTTAYCTGCACTTTGAAGTCTCATTTAGGATAAGATACTCTATTTTAGTCATCCATTTTTTTCCTGTAACACTTGCTCATTCAAAGTGTGGTATACAAAGATTGGTGATTATTCTAGAAGTTTTGTATCTGCATTCAAGTCTCAGCTCCATAATTCAGACACATTCTCAGAATTCACGTTTGTTAAAAATGTCCTTAATTATCATTTTGGGGAAATTCAAATATGCTTTCAGAGATAGCTGAAAATTCACACAAATGTCTCGATCAGAGATCAGAGAGTCAGTGTTAAGGTCAGCACTTTTTACTTGGATATTTAGACACCTATGTAGGGTTATTGATTTCAGTAGAGCTGTGCAAATGAGCACCAAATGTGGATCTGGCATTGACTCTTACCTTTAATCAGTATTTCTAACAGATGATCTGTTAACAGAATACTATTAAACATTAGTCTTTTCAAGTACTCATTACCTTTCTACCAGAAAGAGAACTTTTCATAGCACAATGAATAATACACCTGCTTTTAGCAGTAATTGCTTTGGTGCTGTGTGCATGTAAGAATGAGGTGTACCAGCCTGCCTGAATATAAATGGCGTGAGATGCATGGGGCACCTGTTATATTTTGGAGTTGTAATTAATAAACAGAAAGCTATTGCTGAATATTAGGTTGGGCAASGTGAGTATTAAACTAGGTCCATGACTGATAGCAGACAACCGCTGAAATGAAACTGAAGCAAGACTGCCATTAAAAATATATCTGAAATGGAAATAGTCTGCATTGTTTGGTTAACCTAATTTTTACAATTTATAAATTACCTTAACATTCTTTGCACAGTTTAGGTAAACTAGAAATGAGAGGCACCTTAACAGCAAGTGAAGCCTGCAAAACATCACCCTGGGTGTGACTGAATGTACATCATTGGCTGATGGGTTGTGTCCTGGGATTTTTTTTTCTTTCTTTCCCGAGGGGTATTCTACAAGACACTAGTAACTACTTCAGGCAGAGTTACAGAACAAGACGAATGAATTGCCAGATTTAGTTTGGAAAATCCTATATAATAATCAGTCCCTCTTCCTTTTCAACACCACCTGAAGCTTCGAGTTTCAGAGCAGGGATCATTCTGACTTTAGTGACTAGGAAGAATGTGCTGCTGACCTATCCCAGATTACTTCTTCTGAAATAGCCAGTGTTCATTTTTGGATTCAGTTCCTGTACAAAAATAATCTTTAGCTTTCAAGAAACATCAATACTTTTGGTCTTAAAAGCACAGGTATAGCATATACATAGATATACTGAGTCCAGATTTCTTGGTTTGTTGACAACATGTGTATATGAATTTCCTTAATAACTTTACTRGTTAGTTTAAGTAAACTTTCCTGTTCTCCTGCATTGAAATGTTGAAATCTCTTGTCATTTGAGCAAGATAAATATATGCACCAGTAAGAGGAGGACCACAGAGGGTTACGTTGGAGGTCAGCTGCAGCTATATTTGTTATAACCCTGAGAAAGCCAATTGTCTGATAGCTGTTAGCGATTAGCAAATATTACCAGAAAAAAGTCCTACAATTACCTCCTGTTTCACACAGTATTTATCTTCATGAATTTTTAACTAAGCAGCATTCAAGCACAGCACAATTGCTTGTGGTGAGATGTCATAATTTGTTCCATGACTACAGATTTCCCTTTTCCTCTCAACCTGATAACCCTGAAGAAGAATATAAATGATGTCTCGCACTGTTTTGCATTACATCAACAGAGTTAAGTATTTGATTGCCCATAACATATGCTTCGAATACTGGTCTATTTTCTGGATTTTTCACAAGTAAATTGAAGGTGAATGCCTGGATTTCTTTTTATAATGGCTTTGCTGTGGGTAAAGTTAGGTGAGCCACTTTTAAACTGCGTAATAGTTTGGTGCTACATGCGAGTACCCCCACCATTTTCTCTCCACTCCTAGCTATACCCTCCACCACTTAAACACATTAACTCACTAGTCTAGAAAAAAAATTACCAAAATAATATTTTTAAGTTCTAGTATGTTGSAAGGTTTTATCAGCCTGCAGGTGGGTATGATGAATGGTGACACCCGAGCATATATGAAAAACGGGATCAAAACCACTGGCCAAGAAGTGGAGAAAGTGTAAAAAAATGTGGCCAACTACTCCTGAATCATTATATATGCTGAGCARCCTCCCACAATTTCACCCTGAGAGGAGACAAGCTCAAATTTCTGCTGTACTGTGTGACATGGAACAACAATATTCAGGGAGGTTTGGGTAAGAGTGTTTGCTACCTTTTGACTATACATGTAATGGAACTAAAAACCAGCATCAGTATCAAAATGTGTAACAAAGAAATATTGTAGCAGTTGTTAGTCTACCTTGCTAATCATATAATATCAGAAAAGTATTTTTCCTCTGCTACAGAGAAAAAAGAATATATGCTTCTGTTACACATAAAAAGGAATACAGGCTTTAAAAAAATCCATCCTTCACAGAATTTATCTATTTTTAATTGCAATTTTGGAAATTTGCATAAAATGCACACAATTTTTATAAAAGTTTAAATACATTTCCTCGCTAATTTCCTCTCACCTGTTTTTCTTTGCTATTAAAAGGGTAATTCAAGGTTGAATTTAGTTTCCTTTTGATTTTTTTCCTTAGAAAAAGCTWTTTTCCTGTTTAACTGAAATTCTAAATTTGGAGCCCATGACATTATGCAGTTGTGTAGACAATAAATAGAGCAAGCAGTTTGCCCGGTTAGGATCTTCTCTGTTCATATGTGCCTTTCCTTCCAACGTCTGTAGCTGGATCCCAGATTTCTCCCTTGGGTACTTCACTGATATGCCTTACATTAGGTGAGATACAGGTAGAGCTTTGTATTAGACCTGTACTTTGATTAACAATTACAGCTATTAAGATTATATCTTTGAGATAGATCTGTCACTTTTCCCTTAATTACATCCTCTGGCAATAATTGAAAACAAAGAAACTAAAGTAATGTTCATATATACATACACCCATGGATAAATTGGCTTGAAAACACAGTATCATTTTTATAATCCTGCTGTTGCAGAATGTAGAAGAGCTATTAAACTCCGATGTGGATTGAAATGTACATSTCATCTTGAAAAGAAATTTATTTAGTTTTATAGCACAAGTAAAATGCACGTTTTGGAAACAAAAGACAGAAAATAATCCACAGTCCAGCAGTTTCCTGGGCATATAAAAGAAAGACTTGAGAAGAGCAGAAACATTTAAATCTTCCATTATGTTGACAGTAACCTTGGCATTATGGATGTATCCTTGGCAAACAACAGGAGACGAAAGAAGATATCCAATATTTCACTAGATTCTTACGTAGTTCTTGTATCTTCTGCTTGGTCCTTACAGTAGWGTTGTGCCTAAGAGTATGTTCCTGTGGTCACTAAACAATACAGATGGGAAGTTAAAGGTCTCAAAAAGGAAGTCAGAGCAGGAAACCACTATATGATCAAAAAAAGAGAAGTACTGAAAATAGGGATATGCATTAAATGCCAGCTTCTTTCCCAGATTTAGGGACCTCTCAGTGTTCATGTCCACAAACACTCTTTGGAATTAATTTACTGAACCATTTCAAAACATATAGGTAAAAAAATTGAAGAAATATGGAATAAAGCAATATTGACAGATGATGTTGCTTTCCTCTCCATTTTATGCAGGAACACACTGTGAATCCTCTGTCCAGCCTGAAGAATTTTCAGTGCATTTCTTCCAGCAATGAGCTCTTGTTCATTGTTCTACTTAAATAGTCACTGATCYCAGAAAAGCAAGAGTCTGCTCTGCACTGGGTCTGGGCTACCTTAGGAAGGGAACAGCTCCTAGAAACAAGGATTGCATAAATCATTGGTCTATCATTAATGAGTGAATATCTCAGTTCTTGGGCTAGTCCACTAGGCTTGTGTTTGGTTGATCTCCCTCGTTAGTATGTAAGTCTTCCATAAAATATTCTGGCACTACCACACTGTCCCACTTGATTTGTTTTTTTCTCCTGATTTTTTTTCCTAAGTAGCCCACAGACTACTGGTAAGGCCATTCTTCTGGGCTGTTAGTCTCTTGCATCTATATATCTGCTTCCCACCATCAAAAACTTTATAATTAGCCCCGAGTTACTAGATCAGCTACCCAGAAAATGATATTTTATGTCATTGGGCTGATAAAAATCAAAATCTTTGTTTCCTCTCTGAAAATATCCTAATCACAAACCTCCAGGATAAATTAGTGTAGGAATATTTCTCTCTTTGCTGATGAAGTTTTCCACTGTGCTGAAGGAAGCAATACATTGTATCATTCTGAAAAAGCAGGGAAGAAGAGAAAGGTATTTTATTTCCGTTTTGGGCACAAAATCAGGGGTGGTTAGGTACTCAGCGCTGAGGTTTTAATTTCAGCTTATCATCGAGTATAGCTTAAATAGAAGATAGTAAATCCTTACTAGTTACTTTAGTATTCAGATTTTATGATTGCTCATCATGAAAAGCTCTTCTGATGCAAATGTTTTTGTGATTAATGTATCCATGGAAATCTGATTGTAGCTTAGCACCCAGAAATGTCCAGTTATTTTTTGGGGTATTTTTTAAGAAATGCAGGCCACAGAAAAGAAAGCTGAAAGGTAAGGACAAATCTAGATGAGAAAAGAGATGAGCAGAAGCTAGTTAAGGAGAAATTACAATAATTGCATTCAACAAAATCTAATTAAGAGTGCAAGTAAAGATGCTGTTCGTGGAKTCATGTGATGATAATGCAATAACAATCTACTTGTGATATGTAGCCTTGTTACTTTATAAAATCTGAATTAAGTTCACAGAACCTGTTTAAGCCAGAGCAATATTARCTGAGTCCACTATCTAATCAATTGTTTCATAATAAATGGGCCCCCTGTTTACAGTAATATTTTAATTCAAATTTATCTTCACAATCTAAAAAAGTGTTTAATTGCTTTAATGATATTAGCTGTCTCAGCCTTTATTACAACACTGGACATAATTACCCTTTTTAAAGGTAATTTATAGACCTCATTAACACTCTTGCCTCTCTGCTGTGATTAAAAATCTCCTAAGAATTGAAATCTCTCTGAACAGTAAGAGAATTATTGTGATTTATTGTTTGCCATTGCTGAAATGGGCACAAAGCTGATTTATTATAGCTGATCCCTGCTGAAGTGACTAGAATTGGACTGGGGAAGGGGAAGTCAGGAGCTCTTGGTAAAGCAGTTTACTTCTCTCCGTCACAGAGTTGCAGTTTAATGTGGGTCCTGTCATTTGCTTCCACAGGAGCGTAAAGAAATCTCTGGCGAATAAAAGCTACAGCAATAACTAGCTTGAAAAAATCTCACCTTTGCTAAATAGAGAGCAATTATATTTTTTTATTGCAAATTAAACCCTCTGACATACCTTAAAGGACTCAACAAGGTGATATTAGCATTCACATACAAAATATTTGCAGCCATGGGAGACATTGGACTTACTGGCTGGACAAAGGAAGTTTGTTGCTTACATATAATTTACGTTTTGCCTGTTTGTAGAAGGGAATTTATAAATTTCATTTATTCAAAAATGTACGGAAACACTACAAAGAAGCTGATTGAAGAGGTCAAAACCATAGCCTTATAAAATCTAGTGTAATCTTTAACTTATCCTCTCAGTCATTATGTAATATTGAACATGTAACAGAATGGTGAAATCCCAAACACAAGATGAAAATAAAGCTGAGGAACTTACTATTAATCTACTACATTAGCATATCTGAGGAAACTTCTATCCTGGCTGTTAAGTATACATAGTTTATAAAGCAGAGAGAGTAGGGTCAGCAGTTTTCTCCATTGATGGATAGAGATGGCACATACTCTGCTTGGGGCCAAGAGAAAGATTTCTTCTGCAAAATGCAGAGCGTCCAGAATAAGAGAAATACAGCTACCCTTTGGAATAAGGTATCTTCCTAAGCCTGAATGCCGCAGATCTGGTGTTATACACAACATGTACACATTACATCCCTTCAAACACTGGGATATTCTGCTTTCCCCAGCTGCGCAAAATGCATTATTTCAGGGGAGGCTTAAAGTTCTTCAGGAAATACAGGGAAGCACTAAATGGGAAACGTTGTTCCCTATAGGGCATAAACTGCTTTCCACACTTCACAGAGTTTAGCTCTACATAATAATGAACTCAAAGACTAATTACTCATAAATAATATCAAATGAATCTTGAGCTGTTCAGACAAATAAATGCTATTCAACTATATTTTTATATGCTATTGCATTGATCTTCCTTATGAAAAGTAAGTATTTGATGTAGTTACATGGAGCTATTTATGAAACTAAACTAATTGTTTAAAAATTGGTTTTGAGCACGTGGTTATCTGKTTTTTCTCTCTTACTGTGAATATGGATATATTTACTCTGCAAAGCAATCTATTTTGCAAATGATTTATCCAATGGAAACCAGAATTTCAAAGACGGTAAAAATTAAGGTTTTATGATTGCTGATGAAGCACTAATGTGTTGTTGTTGATTAAACTGTAAACCAATTTATATATTGAGTTGCTATGTTTATGGATCTGATCATTTTAATGTCATGTAAATAATGATAGGATAAAGCATCTGTGGGTCACATACATATTTTTAAATAAAATAATCTTACAAGTAAGAGAAAGAGCAGTTCTRGTTCCATTCCATTAAAACTGCACCAATCCAGTTATACTAATTTTGTATTTTTTTTGATACCTCATAAGTAAGTTTAAATCTGTTCTAAATGGTGTTATAAGGAGTAATTCCTCTTGACTTGTACTTAATAGAAACTATATTAATATAATAATCTTTCGTGAAAAAGTTGAAGAAATGTAGGAAGAGTAAGCATCAAAACCAACACTGAGCTGGTCAAATTTACAGATAATGCAATGTATATGAAACTCTGTCATATGCAGCATGTGCAGTGGTGGACAAAGTAGATCTACACATTCAGTTAAAACAAAAGGAAAACTGAAATTCCTTCACACAAACTGTATAATTGTGTTAACGAAATTCTAGAATACTATTTTTGTAATGACATTACTGTTTGCTGTTTTAGTAGTGGAATCTATATGTGCTGGCACAAAAGACACGGCTTTAATATTGGTAGCATTAGTTTACAGTCAACCTTAGTTTTTATACTATGATTTTTGAAGAAAATATGTATATCATATACTGCAAAATGTAATTTACTTCTCCATGTTTTTAAGGCTAGAAAAGAACCATGCAGGTGTTTTGTACTTTTCTTCTTTAATGGTCACCTGTAGTCTGTGAGATTTTCAAATCAGTGAAGCATTTTGGAGGACAGAGAGTTTTAAACTCAGCAGCTGCTAGCAGCTGAAAATTGTTTTATGAAAAATGCAGTTGTTCAAATGTGAAGTGTGAAATGTGACTTTTGTTGGGATACAAAAGAATATTATTTATTGATTTTCCTTGTACCTCTAAACTTTTCTCCTTATTTTCCTGTATTTGGAAGTTGCTATTTACACCTAGAGTATATGCATCATTCTGAGAATATCATTTTCCCTTGAAATAATTTTTGAGGGCAATAGAATATACACATAAAGTCAGAGGTCTAGGTTTATCCATTGAAGGCTGCCATTTATACCAGAGGGGTGGACATAGTACTTCAATAAATAGATTACAGTTGATAGATTATTTGTGTGACTCAGTAGAGCATCAGCAGCAGAGGCTAAACTCTCTTCAGGAATATGGAAAGAAAATAATCCAAGTGACAATGGTAAACATAGTTGATTTTATAAAGCTCTTGCTTGTATCTTGCTACTGAAGGGGAGTGTGGTAAAATAATTAGAAGACAAGCACAGGCCTTCTTTAAATCATCTCTCATATGTAATTGCAGTAATTTTATAAATTTCGTATTTGACCTGGTTAGCGGTATGAATAACATAAATGAACTGTGCAATCTAACTGGATTTGTATGTACAACTCCAAATGAGTATTCAACACAATCTTATTTATAACAACAGACACTTTTTGCTCATGTATGATTTGTATTTGTTCTACATGAGGGTTTTTCAATTTACTGGGGCAATGTCTATTACAGTTTGTCACAACCTATCAATAGGAGGTGTGATGCTCATTATAAATTCTCRTCAGAGAATTCTCATCTCTGAACAAAGACACTGGACACGTGTCAGGGAACTCTTTGAGTTTTCTTATACAGTCTTCTATAACTTCAGCAACCAGTCCACTCCTTAGACTCAAAAGGTGTTGATTAACAAGTCCTTAAATTCTTCGAAACCTCTTCCACAAAAGGCGTTGGCTAACAAGCCCTTAATTTTGTTCAGTACACTTCAATAAGTTCTCAACTCCCAAAACAAACTCCTGAAAGGTCCTGGCTCACAAGCCACAACACACAATCAAAGCTGCTGGCTGAGCACGAGTCTCAAGGCGGAGCAGGCAACTGGCTCAGTGCTGTGCTGCCCCACCTCAGTGGGACCCTCTTCTCTGATCACGATTCCTGTGGCAATACTCAGAATGTTTGAGACAAAACATGCTTAGGTCTGGACCCCTACACAGTTAGACATACATCTTCTATTTCATCTATTTTCTATTTCAGTGTGAAACTCTTTTAACACCGTGAAATATGCTTAATTTACGTGTTATTGAAAACATAGTGCTTGCTGAATAATTAAATACTTTGTGATATATTTTATCTTTTTTATAGATATAATATCAATATATAACTATACCTATATATCATATTTGATATTTGATGATATTATAAATAAAAGTTTAATGTGTATGGAATATTTTTTAGGGAAATAAGCATGCTTAAAGTAAAAAGAGTTAAAAAATAGGAATTACATAAACCAAGATGGTCTGGGGAACCAATAAGGACTCTGTGGGAGAAGACTGCAACAACTATTCTGATCATCAAAATCTAATATTTCCAAAAGATGGCAATTCAAGTGCTCAGTACTCTAATTACACTGTTTCTCTTACTACAAATCTAATTRATTATTTGCCTTACAATAATACATGCGGAGTGTGCAAACCAGGTGTTACAGCTGTATCCGGCCCTGAAGAGTTTGCCATCTCAAGACAATAACTATTGGGAATAGAAAACATTGAAATTCTCATGTTGTAGCAAGGAATTGAAATACTATTTCCTTGGTATAGCTAAGGTCAGCAATGTCAGTGCAGAAATCAGAAACCAAACTGTGTTTTCCCAAGTTCTCTTTCAGATGTTCTAAGCACAAAAAATACATTCAGTCTTTATTTGCTGTCCAGACTAACAATTTCAAGTTTAGGATTCTCCTCTTCAAGCACTAAATGCAAGTTCCTTTCTTAAACCCCTATTGATAACTGGTGCTGCTGAACAATTCCGCTTTCTCCTGGAGTTAATAGAAGTAATAGCATTCAGTACAACAGAAAACTCATGGAGTGTAGCATTCTCAATCTAATTTCAAAAGACCTTCATAAGGCACACATAGTCTATAAAAGATGTCTGCTACGTGATGAAGACCTATCTATTTCTGTCATCAATGCAATGTCCAGAACGTCGTTTACTGGAAAGACGCATCATTTAGGAAAGGAGATAAAAGGGAGACAGATAATTAAAGATTTTTGCAACATTTATATAAGTATTACTTTTGCTGGGAACAGAATATTTTCTTTAGCTTTGGATGAATCTAAGAAAATGAAGCTATTTTCAATGTAACTGAGGTCTATCTGAACTCCTCTCTTGATCCTAATTCTGATAATGGGCTCGCATTGTCTGTTTTATCTGAAGACATTTGACACTATCATCAGCTGAAATTTATAATCATAWCAGCATCTGAGCATAAAGTAGCTTTCCATTAAAAGTTCTGGTAAACTTTTGAGTAAGAATGAACTTATACAACTTTTGTACTTCAAAATGCACAAAGATATATATATATWTTTTTTTATATATATATAGTGATTTATTTAGATATTACAAATTAACAGTCTTATTCTGGTCATTTTCAAAAGTACTTAGTCTTACAGCTTCCTGTTTCTGCTTTCAGAGTGGGTGGTTTTTTATTTGCAGCACGATGAGCACTTTTTAACTGCTCTATGTTCCTGCCAGAAGCAATGCAGATGACATAAGTAGCAGTTTGCATGGGAAGAACAGTTTTAGAAACAGTCACCATTGTTTTCTATCTATGCTTATTGCTTTTGAGGCTTTTGTACCAGCTCTTGGCTTGAAGCCTATGTTTTGATGTGCATTGACAAGCTTGGGGATACTTTTTTTTCTGCTGCAACAGAAAATAGAAGTTGAAGAGCTTATTTGGTCAAAACTGGAATTGCTGTTTGAATAGGCACATGTGAAGTAGGAGAAGAAAATGTCAGATTAAGAAAAAGTTTTGGAGAGGTAGAAAGAAATTAATCTGGGTATCCTGAGCCTTTTTCTTCTTTCTTATATGATAGGTATATTCTATGAACTGTTTTTTCATTTTTTGCACTGGAGAAACAGGCAGAGATCAAAAAGATAAAGGCTCACAGCATAAAGGTATGCATAGAAAAGGTAATCATGCAAACTGTAGGACGTCTTGTAACTGGGAAAACTAAAGAATAGATGAAGATCTGGTTCGGGACCTATTTTTCATAGTAATTTTAATTTCTCAATTTCTCAGTTTACTTGTTTTTGCCCTATTTTTAAAAGCATATTAAGGCTAAGAGAAATGTTACTCAAATATATTCAGATAGCATGCAACCTTGTGAGGCCCTGAATGTGTTCATACTATAGTTATTTGTGTAAAAAGCCTTCAAAAATAACAGCCAGGTATGTAGCAAAGTCGAGTTGCTGAAGATAGAAAATACTTTGGGAAGCACTAAAAAGGAATAACCCCCAGAAGTGGGATTCCAAATCTTGCTTCTATAATCTGTAAGTGGTACAAAAGCTTTAAGGAAAGACAATTGTCTCCTTTTAAATTATTAAGATSATCATTTTTTATAAACTGAAGTGATTCCGGACAGCTTTTGAAGTATTTTTTCTTTATCTTTTTTTCAGATTTAAGAACTGGTTTATAGAAACAAGAAGAAAAAAAAAACCCTAACTAACAGAAAAACCTAAACCGAAATTAAAAGACATTACTGAGAAGATACCAGAGCACCACTCAATATGTTGAAAAAAGCTTACACCTACAAATAACATTCAAGACTAGAGGCTGAATATTTTTTAACCCGAAGTCAATCAAGATTGTTGCTATACGGCAATGATTCCCTAGTTTTTGAATGTAAGATTTGAAGGGAATATTTCTATCCTGAGTTCAGATATTTCCTGAGGCTTCTTCTGCCACACAGGTGGGAAAGCATTCTCTGTTTCAAGTCACAGTAGCCAGGGACCACCACTCACAGTTTCCAAAGATCCAACAAGTACCAGAAACATGTCCAGCTTCTTCAGAATGAAATTTTCATTGTGGTATTATACAGACTTTTATTTGCTTGTAGGCTTACACATGGATATACAGTCTTATATGCAAAACATATTCTTTTTTATGAGTGGATAGTAAATTGCAATGCCAGCAGTGTTACTGAATAGTCCATTTGATTTCATTCCTGCTCTACCTTTAAAATTCCTTTTCAGCTATTCTTGAGTGTGTCCTATTCCATGCAATGTTTTATAGCTGTCATGAACTTATTCTGACTTTTCTACATTATTGAGGGAATTAATTGGAATATCTACAGTTCTCTAATGAAGCACATCCATTCCTGAGTGATGCGTGGAGAGGAAAGTACAATAAATTTTCATTATAGAAAAATGCCCTAGAGTGTACACAAGCAAAAATAAACCAAAACACAGTTCTACAAGAGGAATTTTCAGTCCGTATTGTTTTCAATGAGGTTTGAATCAGATGCAATGATAAAATCTGCAGCATAATTGCAAGCGGAGTTGGGACTTCAACAAATGTGCCACTGCTATTGTTGTGAGTTATGAGCATGCACTGATATCGTAAYATACCTATGTGAAGGAGTAAAAAAGAAGGAAAGTTAAGGTGAGAAGAAATTTAATACAGGAAGAAAATTAGAAATAATAGCAAAACTCCATGAGGGTTTCCAGCTGCTAACTATGAGTCTTGAATGAAGAGGGAACAGGAATACAAATTATTTTGTGACATGATTGGACTCATAATATATGAAATATCTAAGCTCTTGTTAATCATTTATATGCTGAAAGATGGGAAGATTTCCTAGTACAAGCAGTGAAGACATGGGTATGAAACTACTTCAAATGGCTCAAGAATGGATGCAGCCTAGTTAGTTTCTTTGTTGTGAAAAACTAAATGTCTATTGGGAATTAATCTGTTTAGGCCTTGGCCTGTTTAGGCCAAGGAAAGCTTCTTTAGGTACACCCTCGGTGTCATCCTCTGTAACAAGCTACAGCCTGGCAGGTGGGAACTTCTGGGAATATCGAGTGCTGGGCATGAGATGGCAGAGACAGTCAGTTGCAAGAGGAGTTGGGAAAAGAGATGGCAGAAGTCTGTGTCCAGGTGCTAGTTTGTGAGATATTCTTGACCATTCTTTACCATTTCTGTGATGGTATCTGATATGCTTGACCCTGCATTGTCATTGTCCTCGGGTGAAGAATAGATCTTTTTCAGCTGCAATCTCTGATCTCTGTCCTCAGATCCTTCTTTATATGCCCAGTGCTGCTCCCAGAGCAGTGATGGCACTTCTGCACTGACCAAGAGTCAAATCCAGCACTTTTTGATTCAGTTCATGTTCCTCCTACAACCGATCATGTACCATGTTGATGAAAAATTTTTACATACAACTTTTCTTTAAAATTTTCACTTTTTTTTTCCTGGTTTTCTTTTGGAATATTACTGTAAAGTTACACCTTGACCTTAACAGCCATCCCTGTGAAATTACTGATTTTTTATTCTTGACATCAACAGGGTATAAATAATTAAATTACTGCCATCACTAAAATCAATATGTATGAAGGAATGGGAAAGTGAAAATCCTATGGTCAGAATTCAGAATATTTCTGGCCACAGAGTTTTTATCTTATTTTTTTTCTAGAATTGAATATTATCACRTCTAAACTTGAATGTACAAGGAAAAGGCCATGAAGGCAAGTATGAAAACCTGATTGCACGTGGGAATAAAGAAGTTGTCTTTAGTTTGTCCAAATTCATTTTATTAAGTTGTTGTTGAAAACATAATGATGAGAAACTGCCAGTGGCACCTCTGATTGCACTAATGACTGTTCTAGCAAAAACATACATCAATGACAATTATTTCAGCTGCCTCCCATTCTTCCCAAGCATCAGACTCTCCAACTTTTTCTTATTTAGACATCAGTAACTCCAGCTTTCCCCTGACAGTTCTGTGACAGAAAAACACCCTAGTGATGACTATTATGTCACCATAGGTTTACCTCAAATTGAAACATAATCTGACATCATATGAATGTGCATAAATTTCATTGAAATTAATTGTCTCTTCTTCCATAGAATTAATTGTCTCTTCTTTCATAGAATCATTGAATGCTTTGGGCAGAGTGACTGAAGCACTTGCCAGTGAAGACAAAGGTAAAAAATGGTTGAGTACCTCAGCTTTCTCCATATCCTGGGTAACCAGGTCTCCCATTCCTTCCAGAGAGGACCCCCATTTTGCCGAGTCTTCTTTTATTACTGATGTATCTGTAGAAGTTTTTTGTGTTGCACTTGACTTCCCTGACTAGATTTAATTTTATCAGACCTTTAACTTTCCTAACCTTATCCCTGTCTGCTTGGACAATGTCTCTATATTCCTCCCAGGATACTTGTGTTTGCTTCCACCCTCTATAGGCTTCCTTTATCTGTTTGAGTTTGTCCAGAAGCTCGTAGTTTATCCATGAAGGCCTGCTGGCATATTTGCTTGACTTCCTCTTTGTTGGGATGAATGGGTCCTGAGCTTGGAGGTGATCCTTGAATATTAATCTGCTTTCTTGTGCCCCTCTACCTGACAAGATTTTATTCCATGGTAGTTTACTAAGCAGATCCCTCGAGGTCTGCTCACTTAAAGTCTAGGACAAAGAGCTTGCTGTGCATCCGCTTGGCTGCCCTGAGGATCTTGAACTCCACCAYTTCATGGACACTGCAGCCCAGGCTTCCCTTGAGCTTCACATTCCCCATCAGCCYCTTCTTGCAGGTGAGACAAAGGTGCAGCATAGCACCTCTTCTCATTGGCTCCTCTACCACTTGGAGAAGGAAGTTAACATCAACACATTTCAGGAGCCTCCTGGAGTGCTTGTGTCCTGCTGTGTTGTCTCTCCAACAGATGTCAGGGTGGTTGAACTCCCCCTTGAGGGCCAGGGCTTGTTAACATGAGGCCATTCCTATCTGGCTATAGAGGGCCTCATCTGCTCCATCTTCCTGGTTAGGCAACACATAGCAGACTCTCAATGTTGGCACCTGTCCCTGTCCTCTGTTTAATCCTCACCCATCCTTTTAATCCTGAGCTCTCAGTCAGCTCTTCATCCATCCCCAGGTGGAGCTCCATGCATTCCAGCTGTTCACTGATACAGAGAGCAACACTGCTGCCTCATCTTCTCTGCCCGTCCTTCCTAAAGAGCCTGTATCCATCCATTCTAGCCACAGGAGCCATCCCACGATGTCTCCACGATGTCATTAAGATGACAACTCTGCAGGCATGCGTGTGTCTCCAAGTCCTCTTGTTTACTCCACATGCTGAGTGTGTTTTGATACCGACATTTGATTTGGGCCCCTGATGAATCTGTCTTACTGTGTGGAGTGACTGGACTTCCTCTGTGCTGCTCTTCAGGTATTCTCGTGCTGACCTGCAATCCCTCTCCAGGCTCTGGGCATCTCGTGATGTCTCTAGTATCAGAGCTGTAGGAGTGGGATGGATTGAGGTTCCCGTTCCCCAGGAACTTTTGTTTAAAGCTTTTTAATACAATAAAGTGTGGATCAAGTCTAAGAAAAGTATACTTAGAGATTGGGATACATACTCTGCACAGTACTGGTGTGAAAGTGTACTTTATCTGAGCTTTTTCTGCTCAGTTCTTTGACCTAAAAAAGAACTTTTAAAGTATATTTACTTTTCTACCTTTCTGTTCATACCTCAAATAAATATTGAACATACATTGGGTGTCAAAGATCAACACCTTGCATTGTGCAGAATAGGAATCTAAATACTTTGAGAAAGGCCAGAGAATTTTGGTTAGGGCATAAAAAAACCTGTAGTATGTTCACTTGCAAATTTTACATATAATATTCTTAACATAATTTCTGTTGCTGTGAGAGATCACTTTAAAAGGATTATTTATTTCATTCTTTCTGTCAATTTTGCTGTTGTTTCAGTAAGGTCAAATAGTTGAAATCTGTTACAATGTCTACACAAGCGAGAATGTTTTCTTTGCTGTCAAGGAAACCTTGAAGCTGGGTACATTAGCAAGTCTAACCTCACTATAAGAAGTCCACCTTTTTGTGCTTTTTATTATTCCTAAAGCCTTTAGAAATAATACTGTGCAAATACATGGTGCACACCTTCAGAAAGAGAAGAGAATATATAGCAGAACAATAACATCATTTATGTGATGTGACATTTTCACCAAATAATTATTCATGCAGTTTTTAAAAAGCGAAGTGAATATCTGCATAATTATTCCTAATTTGGCACACTTTTAATATCTTGTTCTGTAATAAGTTACTGCTTGTTTAATAATGTCATGGTTTGCTATGTTATTTAGGCRTTAGTCACCTGAATTGCAGTAAAATCCAAGCAATGTTCTCAAGATACAAAGTTACTAGTAGAAAAAGTGCAGACCCTGAAAATGGTAAATAATCATTAGAATGCTCATGTATGAAGAAATAATGTAGATGTGATCATCAGAAGTGTAAGGAGCTTAGTCTAATGGATAAAGTTAAGATATAGTCTGTTTAATACCTAAGAGCTAGGAACTTCAGTCATTTCATATTAGGTGTCTGGTTTTGCTCTTCAGGAGCTGTGAAAATGTAATTATCTTATGTCACATTTTTTTGCTTGCCTGAGGAGACTTAGGGCGACATAAGTCTGTGAGTTCATGAATGGTGGGAGTACTTGAGATCTGCCTTCATGGAYTGAAGCAGCCTGTAGGTCAGAGTCTGCTGGTGGCTCTCAGCTCACCACACTGCCATGCTTGCATACATCTGACAACAAAAGGGATGTAAGGAAGCACGGCCACCTCATCCTTACTACGTACAAGATTCGCATAAAATACAAGCACAGCCAGCCATGTTCTGCTCCTCTTCAGCTGTCAGAGACAGGTCGCTAGTGCAGGCACACACACGACAACACTCTCCACGTTCTCAAGCACACACACATTATTTATGCCTCCCGCTAGCACTGGCATGGCCCATCTGCCTGCCTGGCTCGCCTGCCTATCTTCCAGCCTTCACTACAGGTGCCCAGCCTCCAGCTGGTCCAGCTTAATGTCCACAAGTGCCCACGCACACACACACACACACACACACACACACGCAGGGAGAGAGACACTCATCCCTCTTGCATTGCACATTCACAAGTCCCCTGGAAGTACTGGCATGGACCCCCTGCCCACTTGATGGGCAGCTACTGCCCTGGCCCTGATGCCCAGCTACTTTCTACGYGCTTCATCTTCAAGTTTGCCCCTGAATACAGGYGCACACCTCAGGA
Source organism: Amblyornis subalaris (assembly GCA_018881555.1). NCBI lineage: Eukaryota > Metazoa > Chordata > Aves > Passeriformes > Ptilonorhynchidae > Amblyornis > Amblyornis subalaris. Next base: position 34,118,547 of record JACAXG010000001.1, on the reverse strand, counting down.
TCACAGATGATACCATCACCCTCCAACAGCTGCCACATGGGCACACCTGGGGCCATGCTCTAGCCATCGACACCAGGACTCTCACCCATCTCACTCCTGATTGTCCCCTCAGTTGTTGGTTATTGGTCTAGAGACACCTGAGTCCCTGCTCTGACTCCAGTAGCTACCCCCTGTTTTTACTCACACACATAGAGGTCTCACCAGTACCTGACACTTATTCCTTGTTGTCTCATACACAGCAAGGGAGGTTATGCAGAACAATCATTGAGAAAAGAAKTAGTAAAATGATAGGACAGACTGTGGTGATCAGGTGCATGTCTCAGACAGACGACTGTRCCAACCCTTTTCTGCCTATCCCTTGCTTTGTTTCTCCATGCACTCACTCCTCTTGTATGTCCCATTCCCTCATGGTTTACAGTCTTATCAGTAATAAAGTCCAGGTTGATCTTCCTGGAGGTGGTGCCTGCCTGGACAGCCCGTCGATTAGAGTGACTGGTGAGGGTTGTTTCTTGTTGTCTCTGTGTTCGTTTTGCGATGTCTGTGTCTCTGTATTTTGGTTCTGGTCTCCCCTTTTCCCATTTTTTCCCAATGGCCATGTTCTCCAGCTGTGCAATCTCACTGGAATAAACCTTCTCTCACTCTCACATGCTGTCGTCAATTTATTATGACTCATCAGGTTTGGGTCTCACCATCCCCTCCTTTATCATKCTCCTGTCAGGTCGGTGTCCCTGCATGTTCTTGCCTGTGGCTTCTTCCCTTTATTATTGTCCTTCCTTGCACTGAAGAAAGTCTCTGACCAAACACCCTTAGAGGARCAAACACTTCCACATACCCTTACAATACTGCCTGGAGGAAAAGCTGCATTGGGAGGAAGGAGAAGTTGCACTACTAAACCACAGGTTGTAAGACCACTCACATTCCCTTAATGGAGGTACCAGGCTGGTGTGCCTTGAAAAGTGTCTCTTTCTTCATTGCCTGCTCAAGCCTCAGACTCACGGTGAGGTTACTTAGACAGACCCAGTACCGCACCRCAGCTGGAACCCCCCAAAAAATCACTTTGTCCTAAAAGTGAAAGGGATCAGCTTTATTATAAAGTATAGCAGCTTGTTTGCTAATGCTTCCTGATGTGTAGTAGTTGAAATGCTACTTCAGCAAGGTATTTAAGACTGTACTTATGTTAGCTGGTCTCACTTGCAGATGTTTAAAAACCCCACTCAGTCTGGGCCTTGGGAGCAAGTTGGATAGTACTGCCCAACTGAAAAGTACATTCCTAAATCTCTTTTTAAACATACTTGTGGTTAAATATATTTGTGTTTAAAATGCTTGTGTTTAAAAAGTTTTGAATCACACGTGTGATTGAAAATCCAGGAATGCCTTCAAGACTTAGATCATAACCTATTAACTGCAAAATCTGTTACTGATTTTCAGTAAGATTTTTTTAACAGCAGCTTGCTGGCAAAGATCAAATTAGGGTTTTCTGAAGTACTGTAAAAACCATATTTTTAACATGAAAAGAATCTTCTAACACAAACAAGGGGGTACACAATAAGAAAACTTCCTAAATAGTTCTGTTTCACAGCCATTTATTAGGACTTCATATTTTGCTACAGCTTGACACAAATTTTATTCAGCATAGCTCTGTACAGGTACATTGGTTGGTGTTAAGGTGCTGTGTTTTTTTTCTGCTGTCTCACAGGGATTTTCTTTACTGTTGAGTATTTTGTTTCATTACCTTGACTATGTGTAGGCAAGAAGTTTATTACTTGTTCCATTCTCCTGCTTTTATCACTTTTTCCTTTGACCTGAGGCATTCAGAGATTTCAGTGACACTTTTCAGTGATGAGATTTAGGAACATTACGATTTTACAGTGCACTGTGTTAAAATATTGAGTTTCTGAGCTACTGATCTGTAAGGGTTATTTCAAAAGCAAGATTACTAACTTAAAAATTGCTTTGCATTTTGCCCAATTAATTTTTAAATATTCCATAGTGAAATTTATGTYGACAAGGTCTAGAATCAACCATTCTATTTCAACTTAGCATACATTTTTTWATGGAACAGCAGAAAATAATTTGGCTGAGGACCTTCAGGCCTTTTTCTTACTCAAAATCTATATTCCCTCTTGCTCATGAAAAACGGTAACTGAGTTAYATCACTGCCTACATTGCAACCCTGACCTTGCAGATTCTTAAGCCTTGCTTTGTGGGGAAAAATAGAAAAAAAGAAAAATAAAATTAATTATTCTTCAGAACTATTTGAAACTCATAATTACATTTTACACTCAACTTTTCAGAACTCTTCATACTGAGTCAGAACAAAATTACATATTTGGAATTTCCTACAGAAAGTTATTTGAGACTAGAATGCCTTACAGATTTCCTATTCAGATATAATTTTTACTTTAAAAATATGGGGGTTTAATTTTTGCAATTTAATATRTTGAAAGGATTTTATATCACAGTAAGTATAACATTTAAAGTTGAAATGTTGTTAGTATAGCGTAATGTAATACATATGATGTATTGACAGTATTTATATGGCAGTATACAATGTAATACAGCATGTCCTAATATTCATTATGTCCTAGTAATAAGTTTTACATAGGCTTATTTTGTAAGCCTTTAATTAAGGTTCACCTGAGAAAAGTACCTGGACAGGGTTATATTTAATCTGGATTTAAAGAATTATCTGGGCAGTGAGGTCCTGGAAAAACCTTAAAAAATAACACTTTAAACCTTTTAAGGTGGTTTTTTTTTTTTATTTGGTTATGAAATAAATCTTATTGCTTGTAGATCAAGGGCCTCAACAGTGTGACTCCCAAGTGCCTCTGCTTGATTCTATTTAAGCAGTAATTTAATTTGAAATAATATCTGTTYTTGCTGGTCACATTGCCAGTCCTGGGCATCACCGAACAGCCCTGCCTTCAAAAACTGTTACATACTTTGATATATGCAAGGATATATTGGATACTTATGTATAATTTATGGATACTTGATATATATTGCAGTAAGGTAGTAACTTAATTTGTATTTACTATTACCATTGGGAGATGCTCGTTTTCTCATGGATAAGAGAGGTGGATTCAGCCACCTTATACATGCATAAAAACTGGCAGAACTGGCATTCCTCTACAAATTTATTTAACCACTGCATCACCTCCTTATTTCTAGCTTAAAGTGTATTTCTATCCATTCATTGAGATGGCTGTAAAATGTGGAAGTATATTGTTTGGATATGAGAACCATTCTGAATGAGAYACAGTAACAGAAAGCAGGTTTAAAGACATCTAAAAAAGTCTTAAATACACATATTAACCTTTTTTAAAAATGACAAAATTTAGGAATCAGGACTTCTAAATGACTTATGCACAGAAAGATTGTTTGCTATAATCAGGTCTGGTTATTCATTCACAAAATTCTTAATTATTTTTCAACGATATGGGTGAAACCAGCTACCTTTTGGATGCCACTGGCTATACCTGGGCTGCCTGGGAAGGATCCCCTCAGGAGGAGGTGGGCTTGCTTTGCTAACAGCAGCTGGAGGACGGGACACAGGCTCTGCCAGGGCACTGCCTCCAGACTCTGTAGGACACCGCAGGCTGGGCAGGACACTCTGCTGCCAAAGCTGCTCACACAGACTGTCCACAGGCTGCCTCTGGGGTATCTGCATGTAACAAAGGTGGGAGAGGAATGAGCCATTAACACAATTGCAACTGACTGAGATCACCCTTTTAGAAYACTATTTTTGCATTGCTCTGAGTTGGGAAATTCACACTGGGCTCAAACTTTTATTATAAATAAAATTCAGTTATATTCTAGTGAAGAAAACTTTTAAGAGGCTGAATTGACCATATTTCAGCAAGTGTGGCCTCTAAAGACTTGATATTAAGTCTATTCAAATTAAGTAGAAAACCTCAGAATAAGAGTTGTATCTGAGAAGGAAGATAAAATCAGAAGAGACAGAGGTATGTAAGGAAGATTTGAGGAAATAATAAACAACTGTAAAGGATAACATTTCAGTTTGACAAGTACAAATCATGCATCAAAAGATCAGGCCCCTTTCTTAGTCTCATCTGGGAAAACCTGTTCTATCAGGCTCATGTACTTTCTGTTCATGAGCTAGTTTGTGGTCTTGGTCCTTCAGTAGTCCCCATTATGTGCTGCTTAATATCCAAGCTCTGCACCAAGTATAATCAAAGTAGTTTCAAGGCAGAGAAACTCAGGCTAGACTAGAGAATTTCTTTGATGGATGTAAGTGCAAAATAGAGCTTGACTGAGATCTATGCTGAATTTTGTTCCTTTTACTTGTGGCAATTCTCTACAACTAATTTATTTTTAAATAAAAAGAATRAGACAATAATGCTCACTGCAAGGAGCACTCTTKCAATATTGAATATGAATGGAATCTAGCTTGAAGGGTATGGACTTTATCACAAAGACCATCARCTTTCTGCTCCGCTTGGTCAAGAATCCATGGGGACCTGCTTAGCACAATTAACACAGATGGTAGAGGTGTGGTCCAAGCCATATATGTACCGAGAATAAAGTAACAGATGATTGCTTACAAGGTGGAATTGAGAGTCTAGTTCAAAACTATAAATTCCTTGGGATACTGTAATGGCATAYTAAGATAAATTAACAACAATTTCAGCTTAATTTAAAATATTGGACAGTAATTTTTGACAATTCATCTTGTGTTTTTAAATATCTTGATCATTTCTCCAATGGGGACAGGATAAGGAGACCATAGTACCTGTCTTACATGAAGGTAGTCCCATTTTTGAAATATAGACCTTGTAGACTCTAAAACTCTGTACTATGCAACTTACTRTTGCAGCTTACTTCCAGAGAATGATTGAGGGAACCTTGTATGCATTGGATCAGAAYGAGCATATTATGCAAATACTTTTAAAGTAAATACGGTTTAATGGCCTTTAATGATTGTAGTATATGCTAAAAATACTCCTTGCAGGATAGAGCCTACAACCAGATTCTTGTTAGTTTGAATTTATTCTTACTGATTCTCCTTATCTTATGGCTTTCTTTTCCTTTCCTGGATTTTTTATGGATAGAGAATAAGTTTTACAAAAACTAATAAGAAGGCAGGRAACTGCTTAATATGAAACAGTAAGCACTGGGAATCCAAGGTCAATAGTTGTTTTTGTCTTTACAAGACCTAGAACATTTAAATCTTGACTGTTTGGGAATCCTGTTTCTCCCTGGGACTAAAATATCAGCCTGAAATTTAGTGATCTTCCAAAAAGATGGAAGGGAAATTTTTSACCAATAGAAAATAATCTGTTGAATAATTTGCACTTTACCAGGAGGTATCAGATAGTTGGAAAGTGGTCCTTAAGCCTAACTGTTTCTTCTGTATATCAACTTAGTTTTGCCACTCTTCTAAAATGTTRACTAGTACCTTCAGCACAACTGTCTGATATTGTCTTACAAGATAGAGCAAAAAAATTCCATTAATTGTAATGGRATGCAAACACTAACTAGCTGTGGATATGGAAACAGTATTGTGTTTATTTTCACTAGAAGGAAGTAAAATGCTTAGAGATGTTCTCTAGCAAAACAAAGATAGACACCAGACAGTCTGAGGAGCAGTCTGGATTTTTGCAGATTGCACTATACTCTAATGATTACATTTATTCACTGAAAGAATCATAGAACAGTTTGGGTTGGAAGCGATCTTGAAGATCATCTAGTTCCAACCCCCCTGCCATGGGCAGGGACATCTTGCACTGGACCTGGTTGCACAGAACTTCATCCAGCCTGGCCTTAAACACTTCCAGGGATGGGGCATTCACAACRTCTCTGGGCAACCTGTTCCAGAGTCTCACCACCCTCACAGTAAACAATTTCTTCCTTATACATATAAACCTACTCTCTTTCAGTTTGAGTCCATTCCCCCTTGTCCTGTCACTACATGCCCTTGTAAAAAGACCCCTCCAGATTTCTTGTAGGCTCCCTTCAGGGACTGAAAGGCCACAATTAGGTGACCTCTAAGCTTTCTCTTCTTCAGGCTGAACAATCACAATTCTCTCAGCCTTTGTTTGTAGGAAGGATGCTCTATCCCTCTAATTTTCTTGGTGAGCCTACACTGGACTGTCTCCAAGAGGTCTCTGTCCTTTCTGTTGTGGGAATGTCAGAGCTGGATGCAGCACTCACACCTGTGATGAGATGTGGGGGTCTCACACCTCGTTAATTAATAATTGTTGTGAACCTAATTCTGTGCTTGAAAGTTTATATAACACAGGTAGTATTGTACCCATGGAGATATAAAAAATTCAGAGATGTACAGTTTTTAGGGAGAATGGACTTTTTTTTTTCACACAATGAGAATGGCCCAACAAAACCATGTCACTTTTGGGCACAAGCTCTTTTTAGGATCTGAAACAGGAAAATTTGCCTCAGATTGTTGCAGAAGTGCAGGTTGAACTCGAATAGATGGTTCATGATGCCACCTAACTATTTCCATGTGATTCTAAACTCACAGTGTGTTCTGAAGTCTCATAGGGACAGGTACATTTTTAGAAAGTGTGCTGGAAAGATTTTTAATATTTTAGGCTTAACTGGAACCAAAAGGTCTGAATTTGTGTTAGGCAAACCCATAGGGGCTTCCATGACAAACCAAGAATGAGGATTGGCTCACTGCAGTTAGAAGCTGTAGCTTTATTTTCCAGACGGAAAATGTGCCATATAATAGAAGAGTAAAGAGATTTGGGTTATTCYTATTCAGTTATGTAGTGTGGCGGTAGTCCAAAGAAGAAACTCGACCCAACCCCAGTGGTGGGTGGTCTCAAGGGTCTGAACTACCCCTGCCACTCTCAAGGTTCCTCCCCYGAGGGAGGGTTTGTTTTAACCCCACCCAGGTTGTTACATATATGGGTATTGTTCTGGAAATTTCTGTTCGGTTGTACCCCCTATTGGCTCTTTCCCCTAAGCCCCTCCTTCCCTTTAACCCTATTGGATTACCCTCCTCGCTCCACCCCCCGACCCTCAGATGATTGGTTGGTGTGTTCTCKCCGCCCCTCGGGTATCCTATAACTGCCCTGACCCTCAGCTCCATTTTGTCTTTTYGTCCCTGACCCCYTACTATTAAAGTAGCTCCATACGAAAGACCCGTTTCGTCCTCTTTGCTTCTGTGGGCAGAACTTCACACCTGACCAGAGAGCTGTCTCGGCTGACGCTTGGAGCAGTCCTCCTAAGGACGCTTCTGGAAGGCCGTGGCAGTTACCAACTCTCGTCGCAGCAATGTAGGAAAAGACCTCTGACAAGGCAAACATGTTCCATTTCCCTGCTGCACTCCTTCACTCCTTGTTAAGTTTCATTTTTAAGTGCAGTAGGCAAAAGATCKTTGTTAATATATGCAAAATCACAGACACAGTTGATCTTCAATATGCAGAAAATGCTACACAAAACATCTGTGACAAGTAAGAAACAAACTGTCAGGTCACTGATTAGAAATTCATTGTCAGATTGAGCTGTTCTTACTTGTCTCTTCAGATCAACTGCAGGGGATATGTCCCCTGGGTTTGTATTTAACGGGTAATTCTATACTCCAGTATACTTTTTAGAAAATAAAATGCAATTTCAAAGCCTCATTTGAAGACATTGTATCCTTTTCTGAATTACTTTTCTCCTCACTGCTGATTAAATATCTCTGTGTTTTGTCTGATTCTTTCAGTAATGTTCATCTTCAACGCTTATGACATCATCATTGCTTTCATGATAATGAAACACATTGTCACCAGAACTGGTCGGTGAAATAGCCCTAATTGTCCTAAATGCTACAGCTGGGACAATGGCAAGTAAGGACGAGCAGCTGATTGGGAAAAGTAATTTCTAAGTCTACAAAACTCTGACAGTCAATGAGAAACAGAGGTGGCTGTGAAACAATTTCAGGGAATATGAGCAGGCCTTCCAATAACTTCACAAGTTTAAAATACCCATTACTTTTGTTTGAACAGTTCTTCTAATACCCAGCTGACAAAGGCCTCCTGGTATTGCTGTGTCAGCAGTATGTCCCAAGGACGTATTTATATCCTGGTGCTGACCCATACTTCTGTGGTAAATTCGGTGTTATTCATGCAAGAAGAGGAATAATTTTCCACTAATGAGCTACAGGTTCTCCACATCACATGGTGCCACACCCTCTTGAGGGAAGAGTTGACCTCTGCTCCAGTGGATGATGGTCCATTTTCAGCTCCTGGTCTGTTCTGGCTGGTTATGGAATATATTTTCATGTTACAAACATTTTCTTTTCCTCTTAATTACAGACCTCTGTAATAAAATGAATTGGTTTATTCCCCTTTTAGGATTTCATATTACCTGTCTTTATATTTTAATATGTCTGAGACTGTTAGCAATAACGCAAAACTCCATCACTGCTTTTCTTTAAGTAATATGATCACTCTCTATTCTCAAAGTAAATTGACAGTGCTGCCAGCTACATTAGATTAGAGAGTGCTGTATAAATCTGTACCTATAGGAGTTGTTTAGACTTTCTTCTTCAATGAACTTCAACAAGTTTCTTGTGGATGGTATAATTGATGTGATTTTCTGCAGCAATAGTTAGAAGGCAAAGGTTCATRCTCACAAATATAATTTAGAATATGGAATGACTATTAGAAGAGAAGATGAATTGAATAGCAGAACATGAAATGTTATTACTAGTTACATTTATTAAGTTGCTGTTTGCTCAGCAGAAACACCTCTGCAAACTGCTACAAACTTACTGATTTTTTTGTTGTTAACAATTTCTCTTCTAACAACTACAGCAGCTCTAGGCAATCTAAATCTTCCAAAATTGTGGCAGTTTTAAAAGAGCTTTTGTTCTAGTCAACTAGAAATATTACTTCTTTTAATGGATGTGTTTAAGACACTTCCCATCTTCACCTCTTTGGGATAACTCTAATGCCACATATATTGCAAGGAAGTCTACAAATCACATTGCATTGCTTTATGTGGTAAAGGGAAGTGTGATATAAGGGCTGTAGCTTTAAGTGCTGGATTCCAGTGGAAGGTGATGGCCAATATAGGTGAGATGCCCAGTTCTACCTGAGAAGTAAATGGTATTTTTAGAGATAAATGATCAAAATACAAATGGCCAGGCCCTTAAAACATCTTGAACTTAACTATTGGCATTTGATTTTTCAAGGAAAGTTAAGTCTAATTAATTAGAAACAATCTTGAAAGGTGTGGAAAAAAGGATGCTAATTTGTCTGGAAAACAGTTTAAAAAAATCTTTGCTTTTGTTTGGCAAATAGGTGTTCAGTGTGGGGAAGATTTTTCCAGGAGGAATGTGGGATAGAAAAAGCTAAGATATTTTCAAGATGGATTTTTATCAGTTTATGAAAATTATTGTGTAACATGGTCATGGTTACTTGAATAGTAGAATATGAGCCTTGATAACCTTTATAATTCTGTCCTGAGTCTTTTGTAAATGAAATGGCATACATCCATGAGTTTCTTCCCTATGTTCCTCTGCTACAGTTGTGGGAGTGTGTGTTTCTGGTGGAACACTTTGATTTGTCTCTGGTCACTCATTAGTGTCTGATAACAATGACATGAAAGATGCAAGGTTGTGCATGTTTGGAAAATATGTGCTTCTATCCTTTTGACTGTTCAAGACAGTCTTTGAGATGGGAGTCAGGCAGGTTCAGACTCCTATTGAGCTAACTGATGGCACAAAATGATTGAAGATGGCTCCTAAATTCATGTTTGGACTGTATTCCATGTCTCTCTTATAATCCAGAGTTTGTTTCACATTTCTTCTTATTCCTTTCTGACCTCTGTATTCTCCCATGTTCTGGAATACAAAAGAAACATGGTATTACTTGGATTTATCATTATTTCACATTCTTCTGGGGTAACATGAGTCCATCAACTCAGTGCCAGGAACTTTCAATTCCTTAAGGTGTAGGAATCCTTGTACTCTAAGCACCGCACATCTGCACCAGCATCACATCTGATGGAGGAATTTTAGGAAGTAATGCTTAACTTATTTCGTTTTTCTCTTGCAAGCTCTAAGCTTAGAAAACCTAGAGGTAACACTGCATCTAAACACAACTGTTCCTAAAGACATTTGAGATATTTGGATTAAAACTGCAAGTTGAAAGTGGCATTGCAGTAAGTCTTAGAAAACTATAATATGATATTGCTGGTTAGCATATATAAATGGCTTTGTTTTCATTCTGCTTTACTCAACAGACTAAATTTTAGTCGGATGAATGTGACTTTTTAATATTAAGTAACTAATTACTGTTCGGAAAAAATATGAAAAGTCATTTTCCTTCACAGATTTGTTTTTTTAAACTACTGCTACTACTTTTAAACTGCTACTYCTTTGTGCTATCTAGGGAGGCTAGGTTACACAGAAACTACAGAAGAAAGGCAAGGCTGTTTTTCAGGGATCTATTGCATGCCATACATAGCATATTTACAACATTCTAACGGTACTTGTGACACTGATTTGGCAGGAACAGGCAGGACTCTGGGACTTGCTGTCCAGAGACAGAGACACACTTGAAGACGGGGCTCCAGCATTATCATAGAACAGTTTAAATTGGAAGGAATCTTTAAAGATCATTTACTCCAACCTCCCTGTCGTTGGCAGGGTCATCTTTCACTAGATTAGGTTACTCAAAGCCCTGTCCAACCTGACTTGAACACCAAAAACTGGTTCATAAAAGTCATAGTACTGAATCCAACCTACACACAGACTTGCTAGTCTAATGTGTACCCTTAGATGCTGGTACCTTATGAGATCAGAGAGTGATAATTTAAAATGTCCTTTCTGAAATAATTGATTGATGTTTGAGGTTAATGAATATTAAGTCCCAGCCCCTTTTGTAAAAGTGAAGCTGCTTTGTTTGACTAAATTAATCAAATAAATAAATAATATTACTCCAAATATGCTAGGCACAATCCCAAGGGAATATTAATCATTGCAAACTATTTCCTCTTTCTAGAAAAAAATCAAAATTTTAAGGATATGATACATCACAGTCCTTCCCAAATCAAAACTAATGCCATGCCCATAATGAATTAGTAAGTCCACTGGCAATATTTCTTCAATATATTATGAAAGATGAGGTTTTATGATCAAATACATTCTTGATCAATTTGTTTCATCACTTACCACCTAATTGTTTCATTATGACATTTTGTCCCTCCTCAGAATGAAACAATTGGTTTAATATACTGTATAAAATGACTGTGGTTCTCAAAAAGTTAATCAAACTATTGTCAGTTGATGTCTGAACTAGTGCCCTGCAATTAATATATGGGATGTTCAAAATATCAGTTAGGAATTACTCTCCTTGATAAATGCCTCTAATTTAAACACATTTACTGGAACTTTATGAAGTAGTACYCTGCAGCTGAGAGACTTAATCCTTTCAAGTTCCATTTTTAAAAGTTCAAACCCACAACAGCTACACATTTCTGATTTTCATCAAAATATAAATTAAATGCTCTGAAACCTTGAGTACTCTGATAGTGTCCAATAATTCAATATTTATCACCAGCAACCAGATATTTTTCTAAAGTACCCAGTTTACCCCATTGAAGTGGAAGGAAAAATGTTCATATAGTTCAAAAAATGCCACTTTTACTTCCAGAAGTAATTAGTGATTTATCTTGAACTTTTTCTGTATCTTGCTTACTGGAATGATAGATTAAAGACTAAATAAATTAGAATTATTGATAATAAATTGATAGATTAAATAGAAGTATTTGGCATTTCCAAAAAGCTAAATTGTACTTAGAGTGACATGTCTCCTGTATCTGTGTCTTTAATATTTCTTTAAGAAGCCTTGCAATAAGTAATTTCGTTTTAAGTGACCTCTGATTTCATTTTGGATTTGTATCTGGCTTTAGGTAAAGTTCTATTCTGTATACATTTTTGTATGACATGATGTTATGCTGATATTCTCACTAGAAAGAGATTCCAGGGTGGGGGGGGAGGGGAGGAGAAAAGCTAAATTTAACCCTGATTAAGAATGTGGTGAGAATTTCCAAGCCCAGCAGAATCCAGTATCTGGAGATTCCCCTCTTTCCAGCACTCACACTCGCAGAGGCCACCGACATGACACACAGGCTCCCACAGATGAAGAAATGTACACAGGTATAAGCCTACCTCAGATCCTTCTCCCACTGCTCGCACTTAGACCCCCATACACCCTGGCTTCTCCTGTTGCTTCCAACTATGGGATCTGCAGCCCATAGTTTTTCCTCCAGGTACCATTGCTTATACTTTTTAGTGCATGTGCAAACACAGCCCCTGTCCCTCCAACCTCTGGCATCCAGACCTAGGGGCATTGTGGCACACCACTGAGTCTCCAATAGCTGGAATTCAGACCTTGCAGCAAACATTCTACAGGTATAACCTCCCTGCTAAAGCAGGGTTGTTCTTGAGCACATGGGTCAGGATTGCATCCAGACAGTTCCTAAATATCTCCCGTGAGAGACTCCACAACCTCTCTGGACAATCTGTTCTGGTGCCCAGTCAGCAGCACAGTAAAGCAGTTCTTCCTCATGTTCAGGTAGAACTTTCTGTGCATCAGTTTCTGCAAGTTGCCTCTCACCCTTGTCACTTCTTCACTAACAACTCTATATCAGACATTGGGATAGACTGAAACTGCGTCTGAATGTTTTAACATTGGATTTATGGGCCGGAGATGGTGTTCTTTGGTCCWCTCTGTTGCAAATGTGCATTGTAAATTATTGATAACTGTATGTGCACTTGTTGTACCATGGTAGCAGTTGACATGCTCAAGCATTTCTGTGCTTAATGAATACGGTCTGAAGAACCATTTGCTGCTCCAAAACACTTATATTTCAAATCCAAGGAACAAGTATTACACAACAGTAAGCAACATGTAACACTGAATGGGGTTTTAGTTCTCTTAATTTTAGACCTAGTCAGTACCATAATAGATTTTATTTGTGCATCTGTGCGTGAACCATGGCAGCAAATCTCTAACAAAGATGCTTCAAAAGATGCATCAGTAGGGCACAACTTTACTAATGGATGTCTTTACACAGACAAGCTTAATGACTCTGACAAATGAGCTTTGGAGAATCATGTAAGGCCACTTAAGAGGTTACTGTTCTGCCCCCAGCTGTCTGCCAAATCCTCTGCTAATTACTACCACCCACAAAATTAGTAGAAGTAGAAATAATGTGAGCTGATTCTTTGTCTGTTATAAAACTCCATCAGTCGAGTCTGTAACATATGAAACAAGATTATAAGCTGGCACTATTCTTCTGTGCCATACTTACAAAGTAATTTCCCACCTAAGGATGAGGAATCTTCATAGTGGTGATATGCAGTATCAAATTTAAGCCTGACAGTAGCAAGTAAAATTGAACAGTATGTTCCATTTGTATGGGGTTTTTTTCTTATTAAACCGATGTGATCAAATCTACGGAATCATAGAGTCAAAGAATGTTTTGGGTAGGAAGGGACCTTAAAAAAAATTCACAGCTTAAAGATAAACTTGCCTTTGATTTTCCTTGATTAAAAGTAGCCAGATTGTCGTCATTGTGTGCTTATTGACTGCTCTTAAGACACTTGCATGTTTAGTGTGTTACTGTGAAAGGGGTAATCAAAGTGACATTGCAGTACCTTTTAATTTGTCCTTTCTTTTCTCTTATGGTCTTTTGCTGTAAATGTAGCAGTCATAACAAAATTTACACTGTAACTTGATCTGGATAGAGTGTTTCAAAAGGTAATTCCTGTCAGAGCTAGAGAACCACAGTTTTTTATTTTAATAAGCAGTAGGACCTGCCTGATGTGGTTCATTTGGCATAGTCTGAGTCTTTCGAGTTAAAGCACAGTGGCAGAATTGTTTTCTACCTTGTTTGAGCTAAACAGTTGAAAATAAATTGCATAAAGTGGGGGGGTTTGTTTGTTTGTTTGCTTTTTATATAAGCATGACTTTTTCCCCCAGTATCTTCTTTTCTAAGATATGCCTAGTTTTTGGTTAAACAAGATGTTTAAATGTGGGCTTCAATTGTAGTGGGTGGACTCATACCCTTCTAGTTGAATGAACAGTTAAGTGATTTTCTGTTTGCTGATCCCTTGTGCTCTCAGCCTATTTCCTGAGATAAGCATTTTGTAACCAAGACATAGCTTGTTCTAAGATCTGGTGTTTAGCTGGGTTTAATGTTTATTCCTCCTGAAACTTCTTGGTTTGCATCAGTTTTTTTCAGTGAACCCAGTAAGTGAAACTCTTTGATATTAGATAGGCTGGAATGTCACTTGCTGTCGGAGATTTCCAACCTTATTTGCTCAGACTGAAAACACTTTGTAAGTTGTGTTACACTTTGAGCATCTGCAGTTCTTCATGCCAAATCTTTGTATCAGTTGGGCTTCTTGGTCATACTGTACTGCACCCAAGAATCACAACTGTAGCATTTCCAGTATCGCTAACAACAATGTTATCGGTAAGGTCGCAGCTGGGACTCAATACTGAAAATAAGTTATCTCATTCAATAGCCATACTACATTTATATTTAGGATGGAAAATGTAATAAGACAAGATTGACTATGACATTTAATTTTCCATCCACAGAGCAAGACGATTTCTCTGAAAGCGGATTTTTTCTATTCAGTAAAATATAATCCTGAGGAATATTGTGGTAATGACTGGATTTTAAATGAAAAAGGATTGCATAATGTTATTAATGGAATTCTGATATTGATGTCTCTATATCTCCTTGTGCAGCAATCCTAAGAAGCAATAGAATTTTTAGTTTCGTCTGTGAACTTTATCTAGTGAATAGAAATATGTAGGACCTGTATAGGACTTCAAAGTCATGCCAATGTTAAAATCAAAATCATGAGCTATATGTATTTAGAATTTAAAAAAAAATCAAGGAGTAAGACAAGAATTACATTTACTGGATGGTAGAATGAAGAGTAGAAAACCTTGTTTTCCAAGTAAAATAAAACTCATCACAAAAACCTATTTAAATATTTTGAGATTAGCCTCCAAAAAAAGTTAAGGAAAAAAGCTATCAATGTCCTAAATGCCAGTGTAGTCCTATTTCACCATTTTTGTCCATTAATTTCTAGATGCCATATGAATAGCCATTTCTAACAAGAGGTTATAATTCCTATTTCCTCAARTTGCAATATGTGAAAACTAGTTTGTGCTTTCATAGTTCATAATTATCCCTCCGAGAAGGATAGTCAAGGACCAAATCTGAAATTCTACAATAGCCTACAAGTTAACACACTACAGGAATACAGCTGGGTAGTGTTCAAGAAGGTGGGTGATGAAAGGATTGCACAAGCTGGTGTATGAAATGTTTAACACAATATGTAGGCATGAATCAAAGTCTGATGCTGCAAAATTTGTAGTTCTGGCAGATGTTTCAGGAGCACTACACTACAGTGAACAAAGAGGGAAGAGACCCAGTTGTGAGCCTGTTTGAAATAAATGAGAGGAAAGCAGTGAAGCAAGGCAAATCTTCCGTACCCTTCTTCTACTATCCAGGCTACAAATGTCCCAGAGGCTCAAATCTCAGTACATGAAAAGTAACTTTGAACTTAGGAAAGATCCAACCCATGCAAGGAAGTTTTACAAAACAGTTTCACAAAAATGTTGTGATTCACACTGAGTTATCTATTGAGTTTGCTGTGAGAAACAATGAATCAGCTTTCAGGCTTTTGTTTATTAGGGGTGAGAAAGGGCTTCTACCAGTGATATAAAACGTCATTGTAGAGAGATAAAAATGGAAGATTGAAAAGATTTTTTGATCTGGCAATGCATTTTCTGTTTGGTTATATACAAACCTTGTGGATTGATTCATGAAAATAGACAGTAGTTCAAAGCCTTTCCTTACTCCAAGTGAGCCTTTACTTACTTCTGCATTTGAGACAGCTAAAAAGCAAATAGCTAGAGTAAGAGAATGATCTGAGTTTTCTACTTAGTCAGTGCTGAGAGGAGACTTTTTGAAGTCAAACCTACTTAGTACTGAAATAAGGGCATACCATAAATAGAATAAATCATCATTAAAATGGAAACTCTCTCCTGACTGTAGTGACAGACTGGTTGATTAGCTTGGACCAGATACTTATCTCTTAGAGAGCTAAATTTAGATGACAAGATTTATACCATAAGTTTCACTACTTAGAAATATGGGGCAGTCTTCCCTTAAGAAGACTAGCAGCAAAATCAAATCAGCCCTTGGAATTTCTTCCTCTAGTGTATAAATGAGAAGAAACACTATTAAACTCTTAAACTCTGGCCAAGACCAACATCAATGCTTATTATTTAGTGCTCTTAAATGCTTTGTATAAGCCCTCTATTTTTGAAGCATGAATAATTTCCTTTAAAGTAGTTGGATGGGGTCCTTCAGTATCTCATAGGAATTGTACTTCTGATGCCTAAAATAGGAGTACCTGAAACAGAGACTGAGCAAAGTTAGTGGATAAAGGTAGGAATTTATTGAAGGCCTTCAATTGGTACACCTTTGGGCAGTACAGAGCCTGGCCGAGGCCAAAGCTTCCACTAGGCTGGGCTCAAGATGGACCACGATCAAGAGTTTTTCCCCCCAGATATAGGTTTGGTACATTTGCATATCAGAAGTTAATTGTCCGATTACAGTTCCAGGTAATGAAGTAATATTCTCCCATTCATCCCCCTCCCAATTCACCTTTGTTTATACTTAGGCCTAGGATGGTGACCTTGGTTCCCAGGCCTAGAAGGAATTGTTTTGTCTAACCAGAATGTGAAGAGAGCTTGTTTAGCACATAATATGGAGTTCAGAATTACACACCAATACAGTGCAGGATTAGAAAAATCTAAAAGCTAATACTTAAGGCATCACTTTGAGTTTCTGAGTTTCCATTCTCCATTACAATCTTACAGGATTTGTACACTTCTCTCATTTTCTGACCTTCTTACTTGCTTACCACACGTTTTTCACAAGCATTCTGTGATATACTTGCTGTTTGGCCTTATCAGTAAAAGTAAATTCTTAAAGATAGCTTGTTCTTTCAAGGCAATATAATTTTTCTGCATCTTTGCTTGTCATTCTGAAACAGATAAAACATTCCAAAGGATCCCCGCAAAAGAAGTCAGAATTATGTCAAGTTTTGGTAAAATGATCCTGGTTGTTACCCATAGGAAAGAGATACTATAATAATTATTATTTACACTTGTGTCAACCAGTTTTCTTGTTCTTGTGAGTCACTGAGTCAAAATTCCCAACCATGGACACTTGCATGTATTCCACTAAAATATTAAATGAATATTAAAGAAAAAGGCTCACAGAGAGAACAGCTGGATGGATATAAATGGAGCTCTATCTAACATTCCATGCGTAGTCTATGCATAGAATCATAGAATGGTTTTAGTTGGAAGGGACCTTACAGATCATCCAGTGCCAACCCCATTGCCATGGGAAGGGACACTTCCACTAGATCTGATTTCTCAGAGCTCCAACTAGCCTGGTGTTGAACAGTTCTAGGGATGGGGCATCCACAACTTCTCTGGGCAAACTGTTCCAGTTCCTCACCACCCGCACAGTAAAGAACTTTCTCCTAAGATCTAATCTAAACCCACTCTCTTTTAGTTTGAATCCATGTCCTCTTGTCCTGTTGCTACATGTCCTTGTAAAAAATTCCTCTATGTCTTTCCTGTAGGTTCCTTCAGTTACTGGAATGCTGCAATTAAGTCACCCTGAAGCCTTCTTCTCTCCAGACTGAACAACCCTGATTCTCTCAACTTTTACTTGTAGGAGCAGTGCTCCATCCCTCTAATCATTTTGGTGGCCTCCTCTGGACTTGCTCCAACAGGTACATGTCTTTCTTGTGCTAAGGACCCAGAGCTGGATGCAGCACTGCAGGTGGGGTCTCACCAGAGTGGAGCGGAGCAGAGCAGAGGGGCAGAATCCCCTCCCTTGCCCTGCTGGCCATGCTGCTTTGGATGCAGCCCAGGACRCATTTAGCTTTCTGGGCTGTGAGTGCACATGGCCAGGTCATGTCCATCCTCTCCTCCACCAGCACCCCCAAGTCCTTCTTGGCAGAGCGATTCTCAATCTGTTCATCCCACAATCTATATTGATACTGGAGTTTGCCCTGACCCAAGTGCAGGACCTTGCACTTGGTCCTGTTAAATCTCATGAAATTCCATGAACCAACTTCCTTAACTTGTCCAGGATCCTCTGGATGCAGTGTCAACCACACCATTCAGCTTGGTGTCATCTGCAAACTTACTGAGGGTGCACTTGATCCTTTTGTCTATGTCATTAATAAAAATATTAAGTAGCACTGGTCCCATTATGGACCCCTGAGGGACACCGCTTGTCACTGTTATCCACTGGCACTCTGAGCCATTGACCACTACCCTCTGGACACAACCATCCAACACTTTCTTATCCATCAAACAGTCCACTCATCAAATCCATTTCTCTCCAATTTAGAAAGAAGGATGTTGGGGGGGACCATGTCAAAGGCTTTACAGAAATCCAGATAAATAACATCTCTAGTCCTTCTCTTGTGTTCTGAGGTATTCACTGTCATAGAAAGCTGCCAGGTTGGTCAGGCAGGACTTGCCCTTGGTGAAGCCATGCTGGCTCTCCTGATTCATATCCCTGTCCTCCACRTGCCTTAGCATAGCTTCTAGGAAGATCAGTTTCATGATCTTCCCAGGCAGAGAAGTGAGGCTGGCAGGGCAGCAGTTCCCAGGGTCCTATTTTCTGCCCTTTTTAAAGATGGGTACAATGTTTCCCACTTTCTAGTCAGCTGGGGCTTCATGTGACTGCCATGACATTTCTAATATTGTGGATAGTGGCTTGGAAAACGCATCAGCCAATTCCCTCAGAACTCTGGGATACACCTCATAGGATCTTACAGATTTATGTACATTCAGCTTCCTCAGGTAGTCACAAACCTGATCTTTTACAGCGGGAGGGACTTTACTCTCCCAATCCCTATCCTGCTGTACATCCACTCAAGAGGTGTGGGAAGAGAGGTTGACAGTGAAGACTGAGTCAAAAAACTTGTTGAGTTCCTCAGCCTTCTCCTCATCTCTACTTAGCAGTTTGCCAGCATTGTTTATCAGAGAGGCTGCACCTTCTTTGGCCTTCCTTTTCTGGTTAACACACCTGAAGAAGCTCTTCCTGTTATTCTTTTTGTCCCTTGCGATATTCAGTTCCCGCTTTGCCTTGGCCTTTCTCACCCCATCCATACGAAACTGGACTTCATCTTTATACTCTTCCTGTCCTTGTTTCCACTGTATGTGCATTTRTTTCTTTCTCTTTATTTTGACCAGTAGGTCCCTACTCAGCCATGCCAGTCTTCTGGCTTCCTTGCCTGATTTCTTGCTCCTGGGAATAGCTAGCTTTTGTGCTCTATGAAAAGCCTCCATAAGGATCTGCCAGCTCTGTTCCACTCACTTGTCTCTGAGGGCAGTCTCCCAGGGGATCCCACTGACTATCTCCCTGAAGATCTAGAAATTTTCTTTTCTAAAATTCAGGGGCCTAACCTTTCTTCTATCTTCCTCAGAGTGCAAACTGCACCAGTGCAAGATCACTGCAGCCCAGGCTGCCTCCAATGTATGCATGTATTTTGTATATAAGTGTATGCTGTTTCAGATTTTTCTGTGAGAAAGCGAGAGTAAAAAATGTTGCAATAATTGTACTATGACAATGATAATAATGAAATCAATCAGAAATATGAAAATTCTGATAAAGTGCACTGGACCTTGGACAACAGAAGTCATACTGTGCTATTTTCTATCTGATGGAGGGAAAGGCCAGCACAATTTCAGCATCTAGATCTGTGAAAGCCAAACTATTTTTATTCTGAACATGCTGGTGAGCTCCTAATGGTACTCATCCCTTTATTCTTAATTGGGCTAATTTTCCCTAGTATAACGTTTCTCCAGTTCATTCTCAAACTTTATAATCTGTAATTGTCTYACACACAAAAGGCAAATAATGTTAGATAAGGCGGAGGAGTATTGGACATCAAGTTAAATGATTTTCAGTATCCAGTACCCTCCCAAACTGATTTATCAGTTATTTTCTTCGAGTACCATGGTATGTATTATACTCCTGTTGCTGGAACGCAACAGATTAACTCTTACCCTTGGGCAACATAAAGGAAGTAATTGATTGCAAATTAATTAATCTCTTCTTTCCATCACATTTGCAGCACTGGCTGAACCCATTATGAAGATCAAACTTCTAAATCACTGCAAGTTAAGTTGCCAAAAATTTGTTTTCTTTTTCCATTAGTAAGTCTTAAACGTAAGTGTTCCATTTTTAAATACCTAGAAAATGCCTACCTTTGACAGAACTACTTCTGAAAATAGCATGTGAGAGAAACATCATAGAATATACTTGAAAAGTAAATGTTGGTTTGCTCCCACCCTCCTTCTCTTAAAATAATTTAACCTAGTCTATCCATGTAAAAATAATGACCTGAGTTTATTTATTCACATTCATTTAGCAACAAGAAAAAAGCTGCATCACACAAACCAGTGCCCTTATTATAAGAACTACTCTGATGTTTGAATACCTCCACCTATAATGACATTATCTCTAGCACAGTTCCGTTCTGTTTAACTAAATAAATATTTCAAGTAAAAATATTTGATTCATTCTATTTTTAAAAGTTGATATACTAGGTACTTGGTAACATTCAGTGGTTACATCAAACTGTAATCATGAAAAATTCTCCTGTAACATTTGGGTTAATTTACTAGAGAAATCATTCACTACTGACATCACCAGTTATGCCACACTGCCACAAGCTCACTAGAAGTTGCTGGGTGAAAAGTTGAAGAAATGATATGAATGAAATATCCAGTTTAACAAAGACCTGAAGAGTGAATGGAAAGCCTGGGTGGAATTGGTGACAAACCTGAATAATTTGCTTTTAGGAAGAACTGTTTACTTGATCTACCTTTACAAAAATGTAAATAAGTGCTATTTAAAAATCAAAATTATTTTTATGAAATATATATCTACTGATTCAGTGACTATTTTCAATTCAGTCTTAAAATTTAGCAGCTATACCCCTCTTCTGGTGTCATGAGATAAGCAAAGAAAATATTCTTTCTTAATTGCTTGAGCTGTCCAGATGCATCTGAAGTATATGCATTAGCAGTTTATATGAGGATTGCCTGCTATTCAAAGTATAGCTATCATAATAAATATTTTCTGAGTATTCTATGTATTCCATCGTGGGGTTTTTTGTTTGGTTGGTTGGTTTGTTTGGTTTTTTTTTTTTAACCATACCATTTTGTAATAACTATGTATAATAGCCAGATAATAGTTAATCAGAAGCCATTCATTTTAGAATCTTCTTCCTACCTGGATTTCAGCACAGCCTTTGACACTGTCTCCCACAGCAGTCTCCTGCAGAAGCTGGCAGGCCATGGCTTGAACAGGTGCACTGTCCTCTGGATTAAAACTGTCTGGATGGATGGATGGGCCCAGAGAGTGGAGTTACATCCAGTTGGTGGCCGGTCACTAGTGGGATTCCCCGGGGATCTGTGTAGGGCCCGGTCCTGTTCGATATCTTTATTGACGGTCTGGATGAGGGGATCAAGTGCATGCTCAGTAAGTTTGCTGATGACACTAAGCTGGGTGGGAGTGTTGTTCTGCTGGAGGGTAGGAAGGCTCTGCAGAGGGATCTGGACAGGCTGGATCGATGGGCCAAGACCAACAAAGTGAGGTTCAGCAAGGTGAAGCAGCAGGTCACACACTTCAGTCACAACAACTCCATGCAGCACTACAGGCTGGGGTTAGGGTGGTTGGAATGGAACATGGAAATTCAGTTGAAGCTGATAGTTTTTCATCATGGTTTAACCCCCAGTCAGCAACCAAGCCCCTGCTGCTCGTTCACTCCCCTACCAGCGATACTGGGGAGAGAATCTGAAAGGCAAAAGCTGGAAAAYATGTGGGTTGAGGTAAAGACAGTTTAATAGGGAAAGCAAAAGCTTTCCAAGCAAAGAAAAACAAGGAATTAATTCACTGCTTCCCACGGGCAGTYAGGTGTTCAGCCATCTCCAGGAGAGCAGGGCCCCATCACGTGTAACAGTAACTTGGGAAGACAAACACCATCACTCTGAATGTCCCTACTCTTCCTCCTTCTTCTCCCCACTTTATATACTGAGCATGATGTCATATGGTCTGGAATATCCCTTAGGTCAGTTGGGSTCACCTGTCCCAGGTATGTCTCCTCCCTACCTCTGACACACCCCAGCCCCCTCTCCAGCGTGGCAGTATGAAAAGCAGAAAAGGCCTTGGCTCTGTGTAAGCCCTGTTCAGCAATAACAAAAACATCTCTGTATTATCAGCCCTGTGTTCAGCACAAATCCAAAACACAGCCCCATACCAGCCATGGGGAAGACAATTAATTCTACCCCAGCTGAAACCAGCACAATTGCCTTTGTTACGCTACTACATTTCTCTCTAAGGGTGATGTGATACATTAAGTACTCATTTAATCAAATTTTTGAACTCAGCTGATGATTATGAAAACTGGAATGGATATTTGGGTAGGGCCTTGACCAGGATGTAAATGACATGAATGACTTTTAGGACTCAGAGGCTGGCTATACTTGTTAAGGAAGGGCTTTTTACCCCTTTATAGAGTGCTTCCCCTCCTAATTCTGCTCAGGTTCTCAGCTTCATAGGCTGCCCTCCCCAGCCTAGAGCTGAGCACGATAGAGCCTGGTTTCAAAGGGTTTCAAAGTGAAACATCAAACTTTGAAAAAGCTAAATCTGATTTATAGTTCCTAATAATGGTGTGAATGAAAGGTGTCTTAAGTCTCTAAAGATTTTATTTGCACTTTGCATTGTTCTATAAAGATTAGCTAATGTTGTATTTTAGTAATATCACTGTTCTCAGACTTCGATAAAATCAGCTTTTCAATCTTCCTGAGGCCTAGTCCTGAGAGATAAAATCACTCTATCGAAAATGAGAAAAGGGAAAGGGAAATGAAAATGGAGCTCATCCTCAAGCCAAGATGTCAAAAGAGAAAAGAAATCCTCAAGGCTTTTTTGCCATTTTCAAGAGAAAGTAAAAAAAGACATCATTAGAAAAAAGTGATATACACAAATTCCATCAAGAGATGTTGTGTGCTCTGAAATACAAGCATGGAGCCAGTAAATAACCCAAGATATGACACTTGAAGTGGTATGAGTGTAATTTTCACTCACATTTTGGTGCTTGCTGAAGTAGCCTACTTTATATACRTGTTCCTGACCTAGTCACAGGTAAGTCAGAGGTAAAAGCCTTTGAAGGCCTTCAAACTAGTTTTGCATGTGCTTAACTCTGATACCTAAACCCTTTTACTATCTTTTTCTGCCCAAAAACACTATATAGCAATGAATTGGGCTTTTGCAAGTATGCATGTAACAACCTAACAATGTGCCTTGGTGTTTATGTCAAGTCTAGCCACATTAGGATCCCAAGGGAAGATATCTTCCAGGTTAGGAACTTTGGTTTAGTCTGTTAGATGTCTGCTGCAAGTAGCAAGTCTAACTCTACCTTTTTATTTGTCATAAGCAAAGAATAAATAATTTATTTGGGATGTTAACATTCTTGACCTGAGTGATTGGATTTTAACCCCCCCTCCCCTTGCACTACAGTAATAAGCATTCATTATTCCAAGTATATTACCAGACAGTATGCGGTTCTAAAAGATGTTGACTTAGTAGGACTATAATGAATAGAGTTTCCAGACATAACTTGAACAGTTAGGTTTCCTAGAAGAAAATTGCATGCTGTGAAGAATTCATTCCTTTTCAGTACAATACTATTTCATGCTATACCATGATAAACAAGAAATATACCTTAAATTGTTTGCTGAAATCAGTTTTCTGTGTACAACTTCTGACTTTGCAGGATAAATGTTTGCTAGGAAGGTGGAAGAGCAAAGACTGCTTTAGCAGTCCACCGATAAGGGTATTCACCTTGGAGGTAGGTTGTCAGGTTTCAGTGCCTTTTGCAAACAATATTTATGCACTTGCACAAGCCAGAGTAGCTTCGGTAAAACTGACTTAGACTGCTCACAAATCTGCTCTCCAGAAAATCCTATCCAGTCTCTTGAAGGAGATATTTGAACAAAAGGTCTATAAATTGGAAGGATTTAATAGATTCTACTTTTTTTTTAAATGAAAGTTTTCCCAGCTGTGCATTTTGTGAGAAAGAACAGGACTGGTTCCAGGGGTCTTCTGAGGAAGAAGTAATGTAACTTTGAATTTTGGCTGTGTGAAGCTCAGATTTGGATACAAATTCTTTTTAAGGGGATGCTATGCTCTTTGCCATTTTGTTTTCTGGGATACAGTCATTTATTTGTTTGTTTGGGATTTCAGCAATCTGCTATGGACAGTGTGGATATCCTAAACAGTAATTTGGATAGTAAATTTCACTAAATGATAAATTTTCTCAGGTTGCAGTCTGAGAAGATGAGACTTTGTGCTCCACTTGAAACCAATATATTGTTTTGGCAGAAAGGCCGATACAAAAAGTAGTTACTAATAAAAAAAAAAAAAAAATCATGCACTTGGTTTATTTATTGTCTCACAAAATCATGAAAACATGATGAGACAAAATTTCAATTAGTGTAATTGGGCATAGCATCCTGGTATAATGCCACTGGTTCCCTGGAGCTAAATTAACTGATTTACCAAAACCATGGCCACTGTGTTACGAACAGATAGTGTCCAGCTAACACTATCCTTCTGTTAGGGTGCTGATTCTTGAAAGCCTGATAGCATAAAACTAATGGCTTCTTTGTTGAAGAAAACACGAGATTGTTGCAGTCTGATAGACCACAACTGATTGATTGCAAATCCCAGGTACCATCATATAAATGAGACATAAGTGGAATTTATTCACTGATTTTTAGCCTGAGGGCTCCAGGAGGTACATCCAGACTTGACATTGTATCTGACTGGTTTAGCAAAGAAAGTAGCATTTGGCTATCACAAACACCAGAAGCAGCACTGGCTACTCCTGGTTCAAATTCTTCATCAAAGATATATAAAAAAAAATTACATTAAAAGCTCAACCAATTATTTTACTTTCACTTGAAACTTTGCAAACATTAACAGACCTTTGAAAATAACGAAGACCTGAGATGCCAAAGATTGTGTGTACAGAGCAGATGACTGCACTTAACAGCGTGATTTCTGTCTCCAATATGTGCGTTCCTGTTCCCAATGTCCTTGTCACGCCTGTTCTTGTACAAGCCAGACTCTCTTCCCCAGGGTTAGCAGCAGCTTCCAGGCCAATCAAAGTCAATGGGATCTCCATGGTGGCTCAGTGACAACCCTTCAGTGAGGTGTCAGTCCTCTCCTCTAGACAAGGCACCTGCTTGACGTGCCGAACTACAGGCTGCCCCAAKCAAGTAAAGACATTTATTTAGTACAAAATGTAAATACAATGGGTAGCTACCGTTATCTCCCACTCTCAGCCCAGCTCTAGCTGTACAATATTCCTACATTAGGGCCTGAGAAACCCCTGAAGGATGTGATTAATGGCAGCTTTTGCTACTAAGAAGTACAAGTAGAGTTGAAAATTACTTTGCTAATACTGACAGGTATATGCATAGCTTAGAAAGGCACACAGTGTAGTTTCATATATAATGCTCCTGGATTTATATTTATGCCTATGTGTAAAAACATGTACTTTTCAAAAATTTTCAAATCTCATCAAAGGAAGTAAATTTGTTCCATTAGGAGACATGCATTTGTCTAATTTCTTCTGCCTTTGTCTTTTCGGGAAAAAATCCTGTGTACGTGCGTGTGCATGTGCTTTAGCCCCTTCAAGCTATTTCAGAGCAGGGGGAAAAGACAGAATTTTAATAAGCTCCAAGAAGGCAAAGTTATAATTGCTGTACCTGTTTTGAAAGATAGATTAAACATAAATTAGTTCCTTTTTTCTCTTACTTATGAGGAACATATCTTTAAAATGTTGCTTAATTTAAAAATCCCAGGATTTTTTTGTGTTAGTGTTTTTACTCCCTTAAATCATATTACAAAGCAGACGCTGAATTTTAGAGTTAAGTAAGTTTTTCAGAATCTACATTTGCTAGTAAAATTTTCCAATCAGTGCTAATATTGAGGACCAGGGTGACTGCAGCTTAACAGAGGCATTGCTGTAGCCATGTTCCCTGTCTGCCATTGAAAATGGAAGATCTCCCTCAGAGCAGGAGTCAAGGGAGCTGTTTGGCATGACGGTGTCAACGAGTGCTTAGGGACTCCTTAGTGCATGCATCATTGATTTAAAAGACAGTTATATCTCCTCTGGAATCATTTGGCCTATCCCCATAAATACACCCTTAGGGACACTAACGCACGCATCACTGGAACAATAGTGTGTAATAGCTGTTCGTTCCGTTTTACACTGCGGATACCGTAGTTGAAGGTGTCATTCAATCTTTTGACAAAAGTAGTTAGGGGATTATTTTACACTTCCAGCACAGAAAGCAGTAGTAGCCTACTTTTTGTTAAGGCTAAGATCTGTATTATCTTAAATCCTGGAAAATCTTAGTGACAAAATCCTACAGTGAAAATGAGATAAATTGGACGGTGTTGTGGCAATTTGCTACGATTGAAGGAATTGTTTTTATTCCTTCTCCCTGTCCAAGTTGTTGAAGGACTTTTTCTCAGTTCATCTTGCCCTTTGTCTGTGTTCTCAGTCAATAATTCTCTTTGTTTGTGTCCACGTATAATTTGTTTTATTGTGTTTTATTTTTTTGCTATGGACTATATACTTTTATTTTAGAGATAGTAAAAATGCCAGATTTGTTTCTGAGTATTACATTAGCCAAATTTTGAAGTGTAATATGCCATGAAGAACTTAGCTGTAGGAAATCAGCATTGTTTTAAGAAGAAAACAAATGAAGTCTCAATAACACACTAGGTGAAAAATAGAAGCTAGTGCAGAAAAAGTGTGAAGATTGGTGTCTGACACTCACCTCTACAAGAGATGGGGAGCTTATGCAATATTTATAGTCTTTATATCATTATAAAGTAAAAACAAAAGTTAGTAATGAACACTTATTTGGGTAGACCAAAGGATGTACTCTGCCAATGCTTGAGGCAGTTGACCTCAAGCTTCCTTCCCCTTCACATCCTGTTCTAGTCCCATTCTTGTCACTGTACATTGGTTACGATACATAATGCTTACAATAATTTGAAAGTTTTCTCCTATAATGCAGAAAAAATAAAGACATTTCTTACAATTCGATGTTGGCCAATTAGATAAATACTTTTTTCCTGGCTATCTGTATTAACGATAGATGTCCAGATCATGTGTATATTTAAAAGATTATTTTTGCATTAATTTCTGAAAAGATACACTAATAAATACAGAAGAAAACCAAAGTAAATTATTTTTTTACCATCTAAGCACATGGCTATTAAAAACCAAACAAAACCATGCACCCCAACCCACCACAAGATCTCCCCTGAACAAGAAAGCATTTTTTAGCAGCTTTCACCCTGTAAAATGGGTGTAACTGCAGTGAGCCATGGTGACATGAAAGGAACAGGTTTTGCCTGCACATCTCTCAAAGGATTTGTCCTCCATTGATCTAGTGCGAGAACAAAGTCAGACTGATTATGTTACAAAGGGAAGACCTTATTCGTTTATGCCAGGCAAACACTGTCATATAAACAGTATATCTTTCAGTCTTTGGTATTCACGTCACATCAAGAAGAAATTATACTGACAGTTTCTAATTTACTTTATAGCAATGAGTAAAAACCAACCTTTGAAAGCTTGGTTGGCTGTGGAGGAGAAAAATTAAGAGGATTTAATACAGGCCATTAAAATCAGAACAGGACAGAGAACAAGAACTTCTTTGGTGTCTAAGCATTCTGATGAATCTGGGATTAAATTAATTAGGAAAAGAAGTTGAGATATCTTCTCAAGCTTAGTGGTGCGTTAACTGAAATGCTTGTTATCTGACACTGAGACCACCTGTCACTCAGCAGCAGCATCCATAGTATTAAGCTCCCATTTTATCCCATGACAGACCAGTCTTACCCAAAATGGCCACTGGGGAAGTCTCTGTTGACAGGGCTAACTCCTGCAGCTTGCATGAAAGTTGGGACCAGGCCAGTTGAGCAAGCCAAAAATCATGCCATGGGCCCTTTTGTCTGTTCCTTGACACCATTAATCTCACCAGTGCAGACACAAGGCTACATGTCCAAAGAAAACCTGTACTGTAGAACAGTTAGATCTGAATTGTTGAGATGTGATGTTCCCATATGATCAACAGTGGATTTTTTCCTCAGTATACCTTCATTCCCTGGATCAGTGCAGGAAGGAAAAAGGTGCCTTGTGAGCATTGTTGGGCTGATTTCACAGGAGATTTGCAGCTTATAGGAATTAATGTGTGCAGTAAGGACACTATATCACACTGAGACTTCCACTTAGACTTTTTCCCAAGAAGTAGTTTTCATGAAGGAAGAAAAACAATGATGTAATACTGTAGAAATTCAGAGAATTGATTCATTGTTTTCTAATTTGGCTAGTGTAGCATTAGTGTCCTTTCTACTTCGAAGGCAATCCTGAGTAATGTGTTCTAGTGGACGCTGCTTGAATGGGGAGGTTGGTCTAGATGAGCTCCAGTGGTCCCTTCCAACCTTAGCCATTCTGTGAAATTCTGTGAAATTACCCAGATTGGAAATCAAGTGGGAGAATCACCCTCATTTTTTATTTATTGTGATGACATAATTGTGAAATAGCATCTATTTTTGGCTTAAGATTACAAAAACAACAAAAAAAAAKTGTTGCTTTGAAAGTTTTTTCTTAAAAATATTATAGCTAAAAAAGCTTGTTTGCAAGACGTCATTAATGGGTTCATTTTCAATGGGTCATTGATTAATTTATTGGTGTCACAGGAAAATTTCCATATTAGCAAGATCAGATATCTAAATGAGTCTTTTTTGATTTTTGTAGTGGTCAAATCAAATATATATAAAAAACCCCTAAACTTGTAAAGAAATGCATGGAGGAAAACATTAAGCTATTAAAGAAAAAAAAAGCTGTTAAGATTTTGCTAACCTGGAGTTCACCTGCAAGAAATCATATTGACACTAATTACATTACTGATTCAAAATAATGAGATGGATTCCAAATCATCACTAACAAAGTTATGATAATTAATTACTGAGATGTTGAGAATAATAAGCCTTCTTACCACCCTCATTATATTTGGGTTGCCTAGAAATGGAATATGAGAAAGAAAAAAAGTTCATTAAAAGAAATACAAAGTAATAGAGTTGTTCTGATCTAGCTTTAACTTTCTAATCAGATATTTAAAGTCATCACTGTAATGAAATACTTTTCGTACATATATAGGTGATATTTCCCTGAAAAGTAAAGATCTTTGTAAATAATATGAGCAATATTATAGCAGTGGAACAACAAAAGTGCCATTGCCTACTAGAGCAAAATAGTGAGATTGAAGCGTCACATCAAGGTTAGGTCTCTATGAGAAATAAAGTAAAACTTTATTGATTCAAAATGAAAAAATTCAGAAGTGCACAGGGTTTGGTGGAACCTTTGGTGAGGCAAGGCTTTAGAGGGAGAAACACTTTTGCCTACTTTATCTGAAATAACTCTAAGATTGAAGAAAAGAAGCTCAGAGCCTCTGTCGGTGAATACTCTAGTCACTATACTGTTTTACAAAGTACATTATCATCGTTTCTTTTTCCTGAATATTTGAAGTTTTAGTCACTCTGGCACATATTATGTGATGTCTAATAACACAGAGAGGATTTAAGCAGAGAAATACCTACGGATTCCTGTCCACATACCAAGTGCCAGGACTGAATCAGTGAGATAAATACAGGTCCCTGAATCAGAAGTGAAGCACCCCAGTTTTGAGTAAGATGCTGAAATGGAGAGGGGTCTGAATCAAAACTGTGGGCATAGAGATGTTTACAGGTGTTTGAAAGGCAACCCTGGAGGAAGTTCTGAATGCTGAAGTTAAAGCCACACTTGGCATTGAATTATGCTGAACTTATGTGATTAAACATTCAATTGATTAGTATTGTACTGAGGGTATTGTATTAAATAATGATTTTTTTTCCCTGAGGTTAAATAAAAATCCTACTTTTACTTCTCTGCTAATTGATCTTTACCCAAGAGAGATGATCTATTTTAATTGCTTTCCAGAAGACAATATTTGTTTTTCTTTGTCATACATTTAACAAACAGCCTTTCTACTTTTGTCTCTCTCTTAGGGCACATTCACAAAAAGATAATGCATCTCTACAAATTATTTGGCAGCTGGTGGTAGAATATAATAAGTACAATAAATTAAGAAAGAACTTGCCAACATTTTTTTTCCCAAATTAGACTATAAAAAGAAAAGTCACAGTTGGTGAAACAGGGGCTTTACTCACAAACAAGTAAGGGCTATGAGAGTGGTCCAGTCTATGTTCAAAGTCTTAACTGCACACAGACAAATGGTTCCCCTCAGTTCTGCTTCACAACAGGAAGTTGTTGTTATAAGATAAATGTGGTCAGGGTAAAATGTACTGAGTCTCAGCACACTGATTTGTGAAGACATAAAGCTGCCCCAGACACAGTGGAAATTTAAGAGATTATTCAGGGCAAGCTGGAGCAGACAGCAGGCAGTGGTTTTGAGCAAAAGATATATGAGGRGTGTTTCCACTGGAGATATAGAATTTGTTTCCATAATGACACCATTCTGACATCTGTGGTGCTTTTTAGCTGTCATGCATCTCTAAAAAACACACTGTGTGAGAAAACTGTCAGGTTTCCCCTGACAAGAATAYGGACTAGCAAAATAAAAGAATAAAACCCCCTAAAATGAACAAAAATGGGTTTAAAATATCTTTTAGCACAATATTTTTAGGCTCTAGTTGTGAAAATACAGTTTGCACTCACAGTAAGCTCATTGAAGTACCTAGGTATTGACAGAATTAGAAATCATGGGTTTCCAGAAATATTTAGTTTCAAGCTTTCCAAAAATTATCTGTATCTTTAATGATATTGCTTGATTTTGTTGATTTTAAGTTCTACATGGGCAGGTACAGACCTTATAGAGAACTTGGAGAGTAGAAATTCATACAGTCTTCCCAAAAATTAAAAAAAATATATTAGTAACTTGAAAAAATATTATAAATACAATAAAAATTAAATGTATACCCAGAATATTTTAGGCTTGTACACTTCAGGGTTTTCTTATCTGTGGTTTTGGTCCAATCCATTGTGAAGGTACTGTCAACATCTGTCATCACCCTTCCCCCACCCAACATGTAATCTCTTTTCAAATTTCAAATGCCTTTGGTAAGGTCTTGTTTTATGATGTCTGACTCTAATTACAATGAGTGGACTGCAGAACAGATTTTTAATTATATCTAATTTCCTTAAATTTATGGCAAAAAATAGTAGTGTAAATCTCTAGATTTGGTATCCTTAGGAAAAATAAAATGTGGGTGGTTGAAGCAGGTCTGAGTCCAGGCAATTTACACCGTATATCTGTTAAATTATTGCCTAATGTTTCATAGTTTATGTCATCTCAAAATACTTCATATGGTAAAGATGTCATATAACAGTAACATCAGAAAGTAAAGAAGGGTACTACTTATATAATATATTTATATTGCTAAAGCTTTTGTCTGTCTTTGTGCTGCAAAAAGATGCAAACAAAGAGCTGAACAAAGAGCGCATTAACACACCTATTTTTGTAATCACACAGTTTGAAGGGATTACTGGAAGCAGCCCCAAAAAAAMCCCAAAAATCCAAACAAACAAAAACCCAAACCAAAACAAAAACAAACCCCACCCAACAGTGGTCAATTCATAACCTGTCTGAGCAGGATCGGTTCCTGAACTAAGGAGGGTTTAATAAACCAAATATGGAAAACATCGCTGCATAAGAACACTATACATCCTTCTTCACCTTTCCTTTATTAATATAAAAGGAAGACTCTTGGACAAAAGGCATATGCTGATGATTCACGTTTCTGGGAATGGCAGGGGACTATTTTCACTGATGAGAATCAATTTTTGAAGCGGAGAGACAGAGCTGTCCACAGCTAATCAGGAATTAATACTGTAATGCAGTTCCTAACAGAGGCTGTGTGTCATTTAACTGCCTCTGCAGCATAACTGAGGCATTGGTATATCCAAACCAAGCTTCATGGAACACATCAGACATCTATCAGAGATGGATAGCCATTTCAGTAATTTCACAGTGCAAAGACAAACCACAGAGCCTCATGTATATTAATCCCCTTAACAAAAGAAATGCCAGAATCAGTAGATGACATTATCATTAGAAGAAAGGACAGCAAATCCATCAGCTGGTTATAGTGAAGTAAAAATAGTAAGGAAGTAAACAGAAGACCTGATAGTTGAAGTATGAAATGGGGAAAAAATAAGATAGCTCTCTAATGGTATCAAATATATTGAGATTTAATATTGATTTACTGTCAAATGATGTACAAGTTTCTTGCAGTGCTTTGTACTGAAATGGTTATTTATGAGTCCAAGTCATGTTACAAATAAGCACATATTTTTTGAACACACCATGGGTATGATGGTGTGATCCTGCTTCTAGTACAGTCAAAAAGATTATGTTTAATGGTTTCACACGAACATGACAGTGTCTCATTTATTTAAATGCAATAAAGATGGAAACCTAAAACAAAACTAGCAGGAGATAAATTCAAAACAAGCAAAATAAAACAGGTAATTTTCTCTATATGTAAGTAAGGCAAGGAAATCCTTCCTGCTTTGTGAGTGCTATATGTTTTCAACACTTCAAAAAGCAGCTGAAGTTTGCTGAAGAAAATCCACAACAGACCTCTAATTACAAAAATATGACCTGTGATTTAAAGAATCTTTGAACTGCAGATGGTTTTGACCCAGGATGCTGTTCTCACYAGAGAACTGGTATTGCTACCTACCTGTTCAGTTCCTAATGCCTTCTGCAAGTTTCTGCTTTTTGCTATGATCAAAGAATGGATATTATGTCTGATAGGCCTTTCATCTGATGTAATGAAACTGGTTTTAAGTTTCTCTATAACATAAGTGATACCTTCCAAAACACACCAATACTTTAAGACTCTATTAAGGTAGTCTGTAGTAGACAAAAAAGGCATTTCAATTTGTAGTAAGGACATGGATATATTGAGCAATTCTCTGAAGTACTACGAACTTCCCATAGTGAAGCGTGTAGCAGTTCACCCAACAAATTAACTGTTTTAATACTGTCTATACTTGCAGCAGCACCAAGCCCTGCTTGCTTCTAATATTGACTACGGAATATGGTATCACAGAGTTAACTCTGGAGTTCAATAAATGACAGGAGCAAATTTGCTGGTAGAAGTCCAGCATAGAGAAAAAGAACAAAGACTTTTCAGGGCAAAGATTCTACAGAGATTATTCTGATAGTGTTTCTCAGATTGTTATGATAGCAGAGCAGAACATGTGGTTTTCCCCCCAGCTATGGGCCAAAAAATATTCCCTTTTTCCTCTTTTTTCCTCTGATATTCAAAGATTTCCTTTGAAAATAGTCAGTTCTGGTCGATTTTGTGGTGATGTTTGTTACTTGGATTACCCACAGGAGGTACTATCTAGGCGGCAGTAGCAAAATGACTATGGCACAGAATTAGTTACTATGCTTGCAACCAAAGAAACACTTTCAGTACTAATTGTTTCTACCAAGAGGGGCTCCTACTGTTACAGCAGATCTATCATAGTGGGAACATCTGAATTTACTCTTTCCTAATATTTTGGTAATTGCTATTGTATGTCTGATAAATCTTGCAAAAGCTGTGAGAGCTTGAATGGAGAAATCAGTAGAGTTATAAGAATATACCTAACTGGAATTAATTCTCTAGCTAACTCCATGTTGCTCTGTGACCAGCCATGCATTCTAACCAGATGTCTACCAGACCCATATGTCATATCATTTGTATTAATTTTCCTTAACTGGTCATAATACTAACTTACAAGTACCTGCTGTAGGTGATGCTGAGGGTAGAGTGTCCTATAACACAAAATATTGCCCTTCACTCTTGTCAGAGAGGACGTGTGTCATGTTATCTCTTCTCTTAATTTTGTGTCCCAGGAAATTCGCACATATTGTTTTAAAATGACAGTTTTTAACCCTGTCATTTGAATTTAAATTCAAATGGGAAATGGAACTGCATTCTTTACTTTTCTTTGAAGACTTAATAATCAAGACAAGCAATACTGCTTATGTCACACCTTTCAGTTAAAAGCCTTCAGGACAGTACCAGAGTTCAATCTCAGGACTCCACTTTTATTTCTGTAGAGTAATAGCACCATGTAGGGTACATGGGGTTTCAGAGTGTATCTGTACAGTATCCGATCATTTGATTTGATTTGAGGCAGTTTCTTTCTCATACTTATTCTTCTGTTTCTTGGCATCAAATTCACCCACAAACTTGCCCACAGCAGTTCTGTGTCTTTGAAAACGTAAATTGAAAAGATGTACCTGTATCTGTTCAATCAATTTTATGAGCTATATATAATTTAGAAGGGAGAAGATTTTTGGACTGTTCAAAATGTCCTTGGTAATAGGAATCTCACACGACTGTGTTTAAGTCAGTTTTTCAGCACTATGAATGTACCAAAGCACTTAATGCTGATACTGAAAAGATGATGTTATCACCTACAATTTTGATAACAAAAAAAGCATATTCTGAGGGGCTTGGGAAATACTTTACACTATGGGAAACATTGTAATGAAAATGATGGCTGTATTACAGCTATGAAATTGCCTTGGAGGAAAGACGGCTAGCAAAATTCAATTTGATTATTTGACCTGCCAAGATCTTGTTTGGTTTTTGGGAGGGAAAAGACCTATTCTACATCTGGTAAAATATGCAGATATGGATCTACATAGTATATTATTTGCTTAGCAAGCAAGAAGTAGTAATCTGCTCTGCAGGTAAACTTATTATTCTGTGTCTTCAACAATTATTCACATTATAAATATTTTCACCCTGTAGTCTATAATTACTAGAATCAAAATGTAATAAAAACACCAAACAAAACACCCAGTAATATGGTATTTGTATATTTAATTGAACCATACATATTTAGTGGGACAATATGATTAGTGAGAGAAGGAAACTAATATTATACTCAGAATATATCACCTTGACTCTTAATTGAGAATTTTAAAAGCCAAGTTGAGGCTATAGGAATACCAGTAGTTTACCTCCTGAAAGTAGTTCTAGCTCTGGAGAGAAACTAGTGCTGAAAAACTTTATTTAGAGAAYGTGACATCACAAATTCCTTTTTTTAATATTTAATTTAACCTATCTGGCTTGCAATGAAGGAAAATGTCTAGGATCCTAACAATATACATTTATATATTAAAGCACATGAAAGTATAGAACCAGAATCCTATACATTTTTGTGCTATATACTAATTACTGTATACTGAGCAAAGTTCGATACACTTACATTTGTGGGGTTGAGAATGTGTGTGAGACCATGTTGCAACCCAGCATTGTAGGGACACTTGGAGACAGGCTGATGTCCTTCTTCAGCCTTTCTACCTTTGCCAACAGGCTGTAAAGGAGTGAAGGCATGCTCCTAGTGTGAAAGCTTGGGGATTTGGCGCTCTGGGGCCCACCAAGAGGCACTAGGGCATTTCATCTAGTTGAAGACCTGTCTGACTAGTAAAAGTATTCACATGGCTATAAAGAAGAAATTTAATTTTCTATTCAACTCCTATTGAAAAAAAAAAAACCCAAATCATTTATCCAGAGCTATTTTCCTTCAGCATATATTGCATTCATTTAGCAATAATAATGACTAGTAAGACTGAGTTTTCAAGCTTTGGTGCAACATTTATCATTAAGGATAAAAACAAATAAAGAGAGAGAGAGAGAGAGAGAGAGGTTCGGTTCAAAATGGGGAGTTGAATTTACCTGAAAAGGCCAAAGATATGGTCTGAAATGGTTTAAGTTTAAGCTAATAACCTTGTTTTTCCTAGGTTGCTTTTTTTTTCCCTATGAACTATGTTGAAATATTGAAATTAAATTAGCCAGAATTCAATTTTCGGTGAGGTTTTACTTTGATGGGACATGTATAAACAGTAAATACCAAATAATTGAAACACTAGGAAAAAATCTCTGCTTATTGCTCTCTCATGTTGTTTTGGAAATATTTTGGAACAGCAGCTACTTCTTGTGTTCCATTCTCATCTTTTGTTTTAGGCTCCATGTCTAAGCAGTGGTAAAATTTTCCTTGTGTATCTACAACATGAAACTTCCCTAAAGTATTACTAAAGTAATTCTCAGAGCTTCGTGACAGAGATGGGGAAGGCAAAGTTGTAGCAGCTGTGTGCATGCTTGATAGATTCTCGATCATTATTTAAATGGATCTACAGTTCCCAAAAGACAGCACACTCAGTTTACTGATTGGAAAAGTCAAAGTAGTCATACTTGTCACTAAAAAATTTTGGTTTTAGATATATGTATTTATATGTAAGTAGGTTTTTAAAATATATATACATTTTTAATATATATGTATATATTCCAGCACCTGAGAGTACATATGCATGTACATAAATCTGTATACAACCACGTGCAGTAAAACAGAATGGCAAAAAAGTCATGATTCACATTTCACTTAGGCTCTACTCAGGTTTAAAATACTGTTAAAATTGGTTTTGACTCTCTCTTCTTAATGCCATTCCTGACTGGTGCTGTGACAGAGCAGAGGAAATCAGAGAAGTGTAACAGATAAATTTAGTGTACTGTTGAAATCTCAGAAAATGTGTGCATTAAGTTTTGGATGATGTTTCTTTTTATTATAACTGGCTATCACCATTCAACAAAAGTCCCAGCTGATATGACTTTTATATTAGCTTAGACCAGGACTCCTTCATTACTTCATTATTATATTCCTCATTCTGTCTTCATAACTTAAGTTAACAGCATCTTCATAAAAGGTAAATAAAGTAGCAGTGCAGAGCTAAGATCAGTTGACTTTTAAGGTTCTACTGCTTACTGGAAGTTACAGCTCAAGTCAGGTACCTAGATAGATATGGTATATGGAGTGCATGGAAAAAAAGCATCACATCCATTGGAAAAGTGAAAAAAAGTGACCCAGTTGTAGATATTAATCATGAATAACTGTTCAAATAAATGTTTTAAATTTCTATACGGTGTGAAATGTTTTCAAATCAAGATATGGACAGAGATGCTACCAAAAACCTTTGCAGAGAGGTGGGTTTTCAAGTTTCCTGTGATAGAGCATAAGGTTCCCAAATCCCAGAAAAAAGTGCTACAGACTGTGGTCTGTGGGTTTCCATCTGGAGGAACCAGGAGGCCCAAGCCTGAGAGAACTGTTTACATGTGTGTTACCCTGTGTGGAGCTCCTGCAGGATCCAGAGGATCCAATGATCAGACTCAGTAGACAGAGCCTAAGGCCAGTTAGCAAAGGTATCTSTATTGTAAAGATATGTATGTTTCCCACTAATGGATCTTACCCTGACCAGCCAGAGAGGGGGCCAGGATGATGCTGTTGGTGTTGTTCACATTAGCCCGAGTGCTGAGAGTTTCTGTGCTGATCACGTTGGTCATGCACACCTGTGCTGTTTATGTGTGTTAGTGTATGAGTGCTTATTGGAAATACATGCTCAGCTTTTCTGCTGGCTGGACCTTGGGGTGTTGGGTTGTGGCAGTCCTGCCTCTATGAGGCTACCACATTCAGCAGCTCCTAACACTTAATATTTCAGGGAAGCCTTGGGGAAAATGTGCTTTACTTACTGTATCAAATCTGAGGAAAAAAGACAGCGTTCCTGACATGTTCATATCAGTGAAATCAAAAGTGAGCAAAGCCTTTGACATCATTGCCCTTTATATTATATTAGATCTCTTCTATCTGAACATCACTTTCGGGTTTGTTTGATATCAGTAAAGTCAAAATGATCTTATGTGTGTCTTTTTAATTCATGGCTCAGTGAGATGGAAGCAGAAAGTGTGACAGGTCAGTTGTATAACTCTCTAGTGTTTCAAATGGCAGCAAGCTGGATGCAGGGTATTATCCTTGACTACCTGGACTATACCAGAYGAAATCTGAGAAATATGCTTGCAGATATGACCATCTGCTTCCCCATCCGCCCCTCAAGGTCAAATCTGCAGGATCATCTTGTAGTTGAATCTGAAGGGACAAGAACACCTCAGTTCCTCAGTTCTCAGGTATTGACAGATATGCAGGAGTCCTGGCATTCCTGAACAAAGGAAAAGGACAATTTGGATGCCAGCTGACAAAACAAAAGCCAACATAAAAATGCACGTACAATTCACATGAACAGTAAGGTGTTTAATAGAATTAAGGTCTGATCCACTCCCATCCAGCTATGCAAAAAACACACGTTAGTAAGAATTTGGAGAATTCATATCACATAGAATCATAGGATCATTTAGGTTGTAAGATCATCGAGTTAGGTTAAGATCATCAAGTTCAACCATTTACCCAGCACTGCCAAATCCACCACTAAATCACATCCCCAAACACCTACATATCTTTTAAATACTTCCCTGGGCAGCCTGTGCCAATACACGACAACCCTTTTAACACCACCAGTCTCTGGGCCTGGCCATCCAGCAAAATTTTACCCACCTAACAGGACACCCCTTCAAGCCATGACTAGGCAGTTTCTCCAGGAGAATTCTGTGGGAAACAATCTCAAAGGCTTTACTAAAGTCCAGGTAGATATCATCCACAGCCTCACCCTCATCCACATGTAGCTGGACTATGTGTATGCAGGCTCCCCAAATGAGACAGGATGCCCCCGCCTAGATGGAGATGAGTAAAGAATACTCTAGCACCCAATGAGTAAGTTTTTATGGCCATAAGACACTGGAAAACCATATAATTTATGAATATTTGCTAATTAGGTGCATTATAGCTAATTAACTTTGGCAGAATTGTGTAGCTCTCTGTGTACTTACCTAGAGGATCCAAGAAGACTCACGATATAGAGTTTTTGAAAAAAGTATTGTAACCCAACTTAGTTTTAAGAGAACTTCAAAGTATCCTACCTCAAGGTTAAGATGAATGAGCAGTAGTAGTAGTGTCATCCAGCACCAGGGGACAAATGTATAACACAGAAAACAGGTTGCTTTATCCACCCAGTCTTCTGCTCCTTCCCAAATGTTAATATTTGCTGGAGGACTGATTCTCACTTCTGAAAATTTTAATGAACTAATTCCCCTATGAGAGAGGGAGGGAGGGCATTTATTTTAATTAAATATCGTATACATTGAAACTATATGATCACAAGCAACCAGATGCTCTGTTCATTCCAATTAATTATGCTTTGGGATTTCTAATATGCAGAAAGGACCTTGAATAGATCATCCTTAATTATAAACTTACATTGTTAATGGTGAGCAAGAATTAAGAGAGTGATCCAGGACACAAACAGTTGCTGGGAGTAGAGTGTGTCCTTCTACAGTTTATTAATGGGACAATAGGAGAGTAACAATGTTCCTTGAAGTTCATTGCCTATAGCTATTGATAGGATATTTAAAGATTATGGCAAGTGTTGAGAAATTATTTTTTTCAATTAATAGTTCCTCATTTTCTTCATATAATTTCCAAAGAAATAAGATAACCTTGATAAACAAGAAGCAAAGAGATGTTATAATACCTGTATTCATAATTAATTGTGAAATATGCTTAAGAGAACAACTTGTTGAAATACAGTTTATTAGTCATTACAACTCCAAGAAGTAATTACTCTACACTGCAATCTGGGACAGCTCTCTGTAATGAAGGGATTTGGTGATACATGTTCTGATGATTGACACCAAGTCTATTATTCTTCCTGGGACCTTCATTTATTTTTTCCAGGATAAAGTGCCTTCCAGCTATTCTGTGGCTGTCATCATTTGTGCATGAGCATTTTTTCAGCTATCTAGAAAAGGAGATAGAGGCACTGTACTCAAGATCATCATCCACTGTATTCCTTGATATTTAGTGATCAGAATCAGATACTCACTTGTTAACAATCAGAAATTCTTCACAATTAAATATGTATTTACATTTTTTGGTAATTGATAGCAGAAAGAATAAAAAAGGTCAAACAATATCAACATGCAAAATTTTTCCAACCTCTTGCCAAGCAATCATTAGAGAACACTGAAGAACATGGTCTGGCAATATGCATCTCACTCATATTGTGCTACACATATCAGACAAAAAGTATTTTAGGGCAAATGATTTTTTATGAATGCATCATCTGCCTATATCAATGTAGAATTTGTATACTGTTTTTCTTGATATATATACAGTAAAATTACACTTGTTAGCTAAAGCCTGGGATTTTATCAGGTAGAAAAGCACAATATTATTGTATTTTTCTTTATGCAGAATTTTCATTTATGATTAGAATTGTTTCTTCTTGTAGGTGTAACCTGACTTTCTCCTTTAAGCTGAGTAGTACCCAATTAAAAATATTGGCCTGTATGTGATCAAGATTACTGATATTTCTTAGGAAAACTTCATTTATAATCTGTTAGCTATGTCATTGCTTCGTGGAGAACAGAACTGAGTTGTGTCAGGACCAGGCAGGTAAGGTGCAAAAACAACTGATAGCAAAATAAGCTGAACTTCACTTTGAATGTCCATGAAGAAGAGGGTAAAAAAGAGGAGGGAAGGGTTTATGCTCCATGGATCTTTCTGTTGCAAACTATGTTTAGGAAGAGATGGTATTAGCATKAGCATTTGTGAGACTGAGCTGTGCTACTCTTGGCTGTCACTTCTTTATTTCTTTTTTTTTTTTTTTAATCAGTTTAAGAGCCCACGTTTTGGAGATAATGCAATAGATTTGACCAAAACTTTATTGGTTTGAAATAAAATAGRTTCATAGCAATGGTTTATGGACAAATTAATAAATATCAAAGGTGCTGCATTATAATAAAATAAGCAAGAATTCAGGTTAAAAGAAATTCTCAGATTGTATGTGTGTGTATGTATGTGTGTGTTCAGTTTTGGTAATGCTATTCTGCTTTTTGAGTATTGGGCATTTTTTAAATGATTGTGGAGTAATTAGCCTCCCTTTCTTCTCATATCCTTGCCATTCCAGAAAATATAGTAATAATTCATTCTCAAGTTAGCTGGATCTTTTGATTCTTAGTACTGCTACAGTGCTTGCAGATACTTTGGAAAGATATTTCTCCACTTAATTTATTCAGTGAAAGTGTGATTTAAGGCTGGAGAAGTTAATTCTTCAATCACTTATTGCTGAAAGGTCATTCGATTAACACCACATTATGCTTGTTAACTGTCAGTGTA
The DNA here is from genome assembly GCA_018881555.1 of Amblyornis subalaris. NCBI lineage: Eukaryota > Metazoa > Chordata > Aves > Passeriformes > Ptilonorhynchidae > Amblyornis > Amblyornis subalaris. The sequence continues at coordinate 34,077,221 of JACAXG010000001.1, read as the reverse complement.
AAACTGACATCATTACCTAGACATGCAAATTGGGAGATGGATATTATAAGCATATCCTCTGTTCAATTACAAGCACACACATGGCTAGATCTGCTTTTGCAGATCTCTAGATTTTAATGACTAGAACAAYGAAATAAGCAGAGACTACTACATGTTGCTAATATTTGGTGTGTTCTTCTTTTAAAAGGTTAAAGGCAAGAATGACACCTTCTTATTCATATATTTTTGTTATCTAAGCAAATGCATTCTTTATTGCTTATGAATTATATTCTTTAAGCTAGTAATGTTAGTTAAGCATCTAGATRTCATTTTATATTTGAATCTAAGCCCAGATTTTGTATACTCCAGTTGTATATATTACAGTGGTATCACTGTAAGCTCTAACAAATACTGATTTTTTAAATTTCAAAATTTTGGATGAAATGGTTACTAGAGTAAGGATCTAAGAAGAGTCTTCAGCTCTGTGTTGTAGTTCTCTTTTTTTTTTTTTTGTTTTCAATTTTCTCACAATCCTTAGTTGATGCCTAAAATGGGAGTACCTGAAACAGAGACTGAGCAAAGTTAGTGGATAAAGGTAGGAATTTATTGAAGGCCTTCAACTGGTACACCTTTGGGCARTACAGAGCCTGGCCGAGGCCAAAGCTTCAGCTAGGTTGGACCCAGGATGGACACCGATCACGAGTTTTCCCCCCAGATATAGGTTTGGTACATTTGCATATCAGAAGTTAATTGTCCAATTACAGTTCCAGGTAATGAAGTAATATTCTYCCATTCATCCCCCTCCCAATTCACTTTGTTTATACTTAGGCCTAGGATGGTGACCTTGGTTCCCAGGCCTAGAAGGAATTGTTTTGTCTAACCAGAATGTGAAGAGAGCTTGCTTAGCACATAATATGGAGTTCAGAATTACACACTAGTACAGTGCAGGATTAGAAAAATCCAAAAGTTAATACTTCAGAAATCATAGTAAGACCTATAAAACCTATATCAGTGAAGACATAARTGTACTAGACTGAGATCTGCACAAACATGTATACTGAAACCCATGGGGATGCTAACTTCTCGATTTTATTCAGTCATTCAGTTAGTAGAGCACTCAGGATGTAGGAAATRGCAGTTTAACTTCCTTTGCTTCCTGAAGAGATTCACAACTGACTTTTCCAATATGCTCAATCCTGGACTAAAATGTTTGAGCAACTAAAGGAAYGGTACTGGAATACATAAATGATTCTTTGTTCTCCCAGGACCCTCTTTGTTATTCCATTGGATTCATTTAGAATTTCTGATTCTGCTATAACAGAAGTAGAAAAAGATTATAGTCAAAAACATTCTGGTCAGTGCTGCAGTTGCACATACAATTGAATCAGGACTAAAGTATCTGAATATCAGAAGACTGGATTAAAAATGATGAGGTTTTAACAAGACTACTGGGTTTCATTTATTTCACTTTCATTTTTCACCTTCAAGTTTCTTCATTTCAAAGTTTTATTTGGAGGCAGGAAGATGGAAATCTACCTTTCACAAAATAGGTTCTGACATTTTCAGGTGGTCAAAAGATTTTAGATAYTACCTTTGTAAGAGGCATAAAAATATCCTAAATCAAATACCATGAGAGAAATGACAAAAATCTCAAACCTGACTGCAGTGTTTGTTATTTCAAGAGCAGGGATTATCTGTGGAATCAGAAGCAGYGTCATCCATTTTACAGTTATTCCTTTAGGATTCATAGCTCTTGCATTCATTTKATATAATTTCGTAACTGTCATGTAATGAATACCTTTAAATGGGATTTTTTTGATAGTCTGTCTTAAATATTATTACATTATATACAACTGCCATATTTCCTTTCAATTATAATTTGAAGCTCTTCCAAGGACTTCGGTAAAAACACCTTAATTTATTGTTTGAAATATTTCTATAAATGCAATTTTCTTTAGTAGAAGACTAATCTGAAAGTGTAACTAAACCTCTTAAATACAGTCCTTTAAACACACAAATTTTTCTATAATTTCTTTTCTTTCTCATAAGGCACAGTTTTTCTACTCAATATAATATATAGTGGTTTCCTCAAGTGAAAAAGTTTTACTTTTCCCTAGACCCTTAATTTCTTTGTTTCATTCCAAGATTACTTTATAGCCATGCAGTCTGTTTTGACTACATAAAGTGAAATCTATCTCATCTAGCGTTCRCTGTCAAAAATTTGTTTTAGTCTTTATTAGTGAAATGCAACTCTCCTGTTAAGACATTTTTGAAAAAAGGATGAAAAGTATGTCTCTCTTTCTTGATTGATTTCAGAAAATATAAACAACTACCCAAGACTAGAGGTCTAACTTTTAAACGAGTGTAATGTGATGAGATGAATCCCTTCTCAAGTATAATTACAACTTATGTACACTTAATAAAAGTATGGGTTCATTTAAAGTTSTTTCAACGCCTGTAACCATCATGTGCAAAATAAGTAATTTCAGCCTGCGCTTTCAAGTGCTAAAGTCCACATCCAGAACCACTGGTGATCACAAAAGTTTAGTCTAGGACATATAGTTTTCACTGKGTTATTTACGTGTCATGTATTTATGGTAAATGGCAATGTCAGAAGAAGATGGTTTGGGCCCATCTTTGATTAAAACTAAAATTAATTAATTAAAGTTAATTAATCTGATCTATAGTCAGAAAAAGAACTAGAGGTTTGAAATAGTCCCAACAGTTTCTTGTTGCCCATTCATTGATGTGATCAGCTCTGGGGGTGAGGTGAGTTTTATGGGTGCTTTTGCAGGACTTGRATTGATTATCTCTCGAGATTTCTGCCACACTGAACAATTGTTATACACCGAAATATGAATTCTTTACATGTCAGGGTAGCTTGAGCTCAGCTTTCCACAATAATTGCCTTGACAAATTAGWGGTCTGGGCAATCACCAACCATATGAAGATYAACAAGGGAAAGTGCTGGATTCTGCACCTGCCATGGGGCAACCCTGAATGTATGGACAGACTGGGGAATGCGAGGCTGGAGAACCGTGTCGTGGAAAGGGACGTGGGGGTCCTGGTCGATGGCAAGTTGAATCCGAGTCAGCAGTGCCCTGGCAGCCAGGAGGGCCAAACCTGTCCTGGGGTGCATCAGGCACAGCATCACCAGCAGGGCAAGGGAGGGGATTGTCCTGCTCTGCTCTGCACTGCGGCAGCCTCACCTCAAGTGCTGGGGRCAGTTTTGGGGACTGCAATACAAAAAAGACATTAAACTAYTAGAGAGTGTCCAAAGGAGGGCAACAAATTTGGTGAAGGGCCTTGACGGGAAGCTGAATGGGGAGTGACTGAGGTYACTTGGTCTGTTCAGCCTGGAGAAGAGGAGACTGAGGGGACACCTCATTGCAGTTCACAACTTCCKCATGAGGGGAAGCAGAGGGCTGATGCTGATCTCTTCCCTCTCATAAGCAGTGGCAGATGTCAAGGAAATAGCATGAAGCTGAGTCAAGGGAGGTTTAGGCTGGATATCAGGAAAAGGTTCTTCACCCAGAGGGTGGCTGGGCGCTGGAACAGGTTCCCAGGGAAGTAGTCACAACTTCAACCTGACAGAGTTCAAGAAGCATTTGGACAGTGCTCAGGCACGTGGTGTRACTCTTGGGGATGGTGCTGTGCAGGGCCAGGAGTTTGACTCAATTATCCTTGTGGGTCCCTTCCAACTCAGCATATTCTGTGATTCTATGATAATTGTAGCATAAGAATCCTACCTTTTAAAGCTATTACAAGTATATGTAATGGTTATAAAACTGATTAGTTACACATTTCTGGGAGATGCTACTGGGAGTCATCCATTGCAGTTAGTGCTGGGAATAAAAGCAATAAATATTAAGCTAGGTCTGTGAATTCTTTTCAGTAAGAAAGGAATTATGATGGAACATTGCTAAAGTCTAAACTAGGTCTTGATCACTAGTGAACAGGTTAAAGTAAAGGGGAAGATGATGCAGTTGGTGATAAATTGCCTGAAGCTCTTTGTATGATGCTTTCTTACCTATGTGATGTAAAATAGAAAATGAAGAGAGAATAAAACTGTGATTCTAAATCTCTCATATGCACTTTTTCTTTTTTTAATCCAGAACTTTTTTTCCAGGCTTGTTTACGTGGTTAACTTCATTTAAAGACATAAGTCCAGCACTCTACTTTATTATATTTGTGTCTTTTAAAGGAGCCTTAGCTGATGAAAACAGGGTTTCTGCTTAACATCATGGATTCACTTTTCTCTTCCTGTCATACTGCTAAGACATGTCCTTCTCTGAGGGTCTTGCAGTCTGATAACCTTTAGATCAGTTGTGCTGTAAGAAAGCTGCAACTCAGGTCTCCCCCTCTTTTCCATTWTACTTAATTCTGCCAATTCAGTAACCAAATTTCATTATCCTCTTGAAATATTGTCCTTTTTTTAACCTTCTTTCTTTGTACCTTGGAACTTTTCACAATATTTCCTACAAGCTAGTAGAGAGAACAACTTCTCTGGGACAGAACAAACTCGGGATATGTTTTTGTAGCCTGATTTTTTTGTCTGCTTTGTATGAGAAACGTATGACTTTTAGGATTGGTGGTCACCTGTCATCTTCTTAACAACAATATTGTGAGTTTGCATTACTGAAAATTAATGCATGTATTAATTTGCCAAGATATCAAAGTGAGAGCAAGAATTTCCCTGAGCTGAAGAACAAATTAAACACATTCCCTATGGGCTCATGTCTCGAGTTTCACTGGCATTGATACTAATGATATCATAGTTGCGGTTGGCAGTTGTGGATTTTTGTGCTAGGTAATATATAAATTTTATTTCCCTTGTAAATTGTCTGGCACATGAGTGTTTTCACCCATCTTCTTTTACAAAACTTGTAGAAGGTTTATTGTCCATGAGGCTTCTATCCAGTTTCCCCATTTGTTTGAAATGCACCAGCAGATTAACATGTTAAGAGAATGAGTCAAGATTTCACATAAAGGTATGATGATTACATACATTTTGCTTCCATGAGAAACCAGGATCAAATTGTCACATTCCTATGTGAATTTATAAATTAAATTAAATTTTAAACATAAAATTGAAGCATTTGATACATTTAATAAAAAAAGCTTAACAATAAAAGGATCAAGAGTTTTCATATTAAAAACTGGACATTAATTTGAACAGGTTCAATCTACTGGTATAATATTCAGAAATATCTCTTACAAATTRTTTTCTAAGAAAAACCGAAAAAATACTTGTTCCAGATTTTGACATAAAAATTATGGCTTGCTATACCACTTGTCTGGCAAAGCCTGAGTTTATGGAAGCAGACAGCATTGTGAATTATACTTATTTTGCATATTTTAGAATTATGATGTCAAAGGAGTGGTCAAGTGTGCAGGTGCAGATTACTATAACCACAAGACWCTTGCCTTATGAATAGGCTAATTAGTTGAGATGTAGAAAAAATTAGGCCATTGCAGTGCTCATAATGCAAAAATCTAATGTTCAAACCAGCATGAAACCAGCATTTCTAATGGCAAAATCATCCAGGAATAATAAAATAGAACTATTTTCTCCTCCCCTCTGATTTTCAAAAGCAGTATTTTATACAAAGTACCATTGCTGGGTCTCCAAAGACAGCTTATATTTAAGTTTCTGTGGAATTCCTGAGGCTTTTTCCCTGTCTTGTGATTAAAAGTTGTTGTTGAAGCATTTTCAAAATATTGTAATTAATTTAATTTGTCTAAATGACTAGAGTAGGTAGTGCAGCCAATTAAGACCTAGTATTTTGGCCCTAGGGCTTTAGTCTGAAACATTGTTTAGACAGGAACTAATGCAATTATCCTTATCTGAATGCTCTGAAGGAGATAGGAAGCAAATGCCAATTTGATCTCTTTACATGGGCAGAGAGACACTACTCTACACATAATCAAAGTGGAAACATTTTCAATAATATATGCAGCCTAATTAAAAGCTCAGTTTAAACAACTATAAGGATTTTTACAGATGAACTTTATGGAAGACTATTTTTGCTGATAAAGTTTAGGACTCACAGAAATGTTATAAAATTATAACATTTATACATAATCCCTTTTTCTTTTAAGTTCTTTTCTTGCAGCTGCTCAGTCTTGCTGCTTTTCTTTAAAAAAATGATTGCAATAGGGAAACTATCTTTTTAATCCTAGCGTTTCTTTTAGCATGCCTGTTTCAAAATGACTGTCTGAATAGTTTTTAGGCATTTTTATGTTCTGCAAACTATAAAAATATTCTACACTGGCACTAGGTTAATTTCTTCTTCCTTCAATAGYTTCTAAAATCAATCCAACATATTTTTCCAAGATTATTGGACTGACCCTAACACCATGTTATCTTAGATTGGTCTCAGCAATGCTGTTCCCAAGTACTGTTCTGGATTTTTAGGATTATTTTAGGTGCTCATTTCTTTTAATTTATAGTAGGAAATTGACTCTATGCACAATACCTCCAGCCTTAGGGAATGAAAGCAAAGTTTCCTTGTTCTGTACTGACCCTAGTTGTCAGATTCCAAAATTTAGTACTCAGGATCACATCAGAAGTATTTCAAATTGTCTAAAAATATTGTCATAGGCTGAATATTATGAAGGTGTGTTTACTTAAAAGCACAAACACTGCCCAAAGAAATATAAGAATATTCATCCATCTCCTCTCAATAACTATTTTAGTTCCTGTATGACATTTGTAGGACTTTTACTGACCAACAAGTGGCTAAGAACAAATTTGTTTCATCAAAATAACCTGTTATCTCAGAAGCAAGTGAAAAGTAGTATATCCAAATGTTTTGCTGTTTTGTCAGTCTGGGATTTTGGGAATAATTTTATATGTTTTATTGCGGTTTTTATATCAACCAATTTAGTAAATAGACTATACAGTTAACCTTTTTTCTTGAATGTGAAGGGCAGATTACCTTGGGTGATAGTATAAGAAATGGTAATTGTTGCTGTTTTTTCATCAAATAAGAATAGATTAAGCGGCCTTTGCTGTGCTTTGGCTTACCTCTGAATGCCAATTCAGGACCAAAAGTCAAGACAACTTTCTTTCATTGCTGTTTTTTGCCGGGGATTATAATTCCGCTGCCTGCACAGGTCTGTTTACTTCGAGCAGAAAGAAACTGCAAAATTTAACTTTAACAGTTCCACTCACATAAAAGCTTGCTTTAAGATATTCCAGTCTTTCCTGAACTATCTTCATTCAATTCACTTCCTCATAGTGGTCTGAAAAACTGGAGACAGCTAGGAAGGTCAGAGATTGAACTCAAACGTCTTCATAGCTTTACTTTCTGCAGTTTTTCCTATCCAGTTTCTTTCACCTTGCAACCCCACCCCCCTCCACCCCCCCACATTGTTTTTTTCAGTTGGAGTTAATATTTTTGACTAAATACAGGGATGTCAATGTTCRGTGTTTATCACCTTAACCCTTGAGCCTCAGGCCCTGCAGTAAAAAGGATTTGTTAAGCAGGTATGGATTTCTAAGTTAGGATAAAAAGGGTTATGGCACAGTGCTGCCAAATAAATTACACAAGTTCATGGAGACAAGATATGGAAGAGATCATGCTGTCAATCCTAAGGCCAGTTTTATTGCACCTTCACTGGCCCAGATGAGTGTCTATTATTAACACTTTTTTCTTTCCCTGTGCAAACTTAAAAGACTGTTCAGGTCAGATAGTCCCTTTAAATATTTTACAGAATCTGGTGCCTTGGGGAAGCCTTTTGAAACTCTCAATCCAAAGGTGTTTTCCTGAGGAGTATTTCAGACTTCTCACATCAGCATTTCATTACCAAACTTTCTAATGCTGGTCGATACAGCATTATTACTTGGGGTATGAGAAAGTGCAAACACAAAGTCTGAACTTTCACTATCRTGCCTACTTTGGTTTTTGAATGATGATTTGGACAACATAATCATCAGATTTTTTTTTCCTGGTTGGCATGTTCAACTCCATTTAAGATATTAATGGTACTATTTATACAGAGGAATGTCAAGCTGCTTTCACTTATCTTAGACAAAGTGTTTGGTTTCATTCCTTTTATCTGGATGAGAAAAACATGAAAAGAACCTATAGGAATTTTTGGTGATTAGAACAACTAATAGCATAGCTGGAAACAGAATTAAAGAAGGCTCCTTTTTCAGTATTGTGGAATGATAGAATACTTTGAGTTGGAAGGAACCTTGAAGATCATCTAGTTCCAACCTCTCTGTCATGGGCAGTGATGCCTTGCACTAGAGCAGGTTGCTCAGGGCCCCATTCAACCCGACCTTGGACACTTCCAAGGATGGGGCATCCACAACTTCTCTGGACAAYCCGTTCCAGTGCCTCACCACCCTCACAGTAAGGGATTTCTTCCTAATATGCGATCAAAACCCATTCTGTTTCAGCTTAAAGTAATTTCCCTTTGTCCTGTCACTACATGCTATTGTAAAAAGTCCCTCTCCAAATTTCTTGTAGCCTCCCTTCAGGTACTGGAAAGGCGCAATAAGATTTCCCAAAACCTTTTCTTCTCCAGGSTGGACGACTCCAATTCTCTCAGCTTTTTATAATAGGAAAGATGCTGCATCCCTCTAWTCAACTTGGCGTCCCTTCCCTGGACTCACTCCAACAGATCAATGTCCTTCCTGTGCTRGGGACCCCAGAGCTGGATGCAGCACCCCAGTGGSACCTCACCAGAGCAGAGAGGCAGAATCCCCTCCCTCGCCCTGCTGGCCACGCTGATTTGGATGCAGCCCAGGACACATTTGGCTTTCTGGGCTGCAAGTGCAYGTGGCTGGGTCATGGCCAGCCTCTCCTCCACCAACACCCCTAAGTCCTTCTGAGCAGGGCTGCTCTCCATCTGTTCATCCCCCAGCCTGGGTTGGTACAGGGGTTGTTGCCCAAACCCGGGTGAAGCACCTTGGACTTGGTCTTAGTAAACTGCATGAGATTTCCATGCACCCACTTCTTGAGCTTTCCCAGGTCCCCCTGGATGGCATTCCATCCTTCAGGTGTGTCAACCACAGCACTCAGCTTGGTGTTGTCTGAAAACTTGCTGAGGGTGCAAATTCTTCTGTTAGGAAAATATCTATTTAATACTTTACGTTGGATTTTCTTTCTTATTCCACTCTTAAGAGTTTYCTCTCTTAATCCACTTGTTCCTTTTGGCGCTTTGCCCATATTCTGGGATTTCCACATAACCTTTTTGTGCATTTATTTTTCTGTTCTTTCCATTGTTTTCTATAAATTATTTTTATCTCCTTTTGTTCCCTCATTAATCTGGAAACATATTCTCTCTTGTTCATGCTTTTCCCTCTTGAGATTAAAATGTYTTAAATATTTTGTCAGCACAGTGATACAGCTCCAAGAGGAGAGACTGGAGATGCTTTCAGTATGCTGCATAATTTCAGAGTATCCGCTAACCCTTTTAGAGCATGCCTTGCAAAACAGAACCCCGTAATATTATGAGGAAGAGAAACAACTAGTTTGGTGATTCAACACAAGCTCGGTAATGAATTGATCTACTAAGCACTACTTAAACTTTGGTGTTTCTCTGAGGACTGCTAAAGAACAGTTTCAACATAAAATCAAGCAAGAGACCAGTAAGGGCTTCTGCAGCTACATGACAATTTAAATGTTAACCTATGTTCTAAGTAAACTTAAGAACCCAGACATCAAGTGTTCTAGAATTTAAAGTGTTAAGTCTGAAAAACCTTGTATTAGTTTTAGATTCCTTATTATGGTGCTACATTTACAGCCATCTGAGTAATTATGTAGATCCTCTTTTGATGAATAAGCTTAAAGTCTGAGTCCAAACACAAACACATCTGGCTTGCACAGGCAAGACCTTTCCTGACACAAGGAGAGACTAAATATTAATTCCTAAGCTCATGTTAAGCAGAATGATTTCAGTAAAATCAATGAGAATTGGCTACATTATACCAGTTTAAGATTTTTTTGCTTATCTGATCTATTGTTACTGCTATTTTTGTTGTTGTTATTATTACCACTATTGTTATTGTGTCCATGTGATATATAAAGTATACTAAACCATTTATAGGCTATTTCAATGGGTTTACATTTCAGCACTTTAATGCTTTGAGTTTACAGATTTACATATTTTCCCCTGGCGATCTCCTTTTTGGAATTTCCTGTTAACAAATTATTATTTAGCATAAAACAATTTTCTTAAAGATACCTTTTAGGATGTTTTACAACCAGTCTACAGTTTCATCAGATTCTGATGACAGGTTGAAAATGGAAGCTCTAGTGATAAGGCTAGGCTGACAAAATACTTTTGGCTACATTAAAATACCTAATTACAGATACGTATCACGAAGCAGAAAAATTTTAAATAGTGTTTAAACTTAACTGACACTATTTTATCCATTGACACACCCAGTCGCGGTTTCTGATTTTTTTTCTCTGTCAGTGCAGACTATTATCAACCCTCAACCTTTAAAACAGTGTGTTCCTGGGGGTTGGGTGGTTGGTTGGTTGGTTTGGGGTTTTTTTGGTTGTTTGTTGTGGGTTTTTTGTCAGATGAAGGGTCAGATTTAGCATCTAGATGCAACTTCTGTCAAGAAAACCCCTATGCTTTGTGGAGTACTGTACCATAACAATAGATAGATTATCTTGAAATATACTTATCTGACTGACTTTATGGTAGATGGAAAAAAATTGTACTGATTTTTAAAGGAAGCTCTTGAAGAATAGGAATTTCCAGTGGTGTCCAATCACAAGAATAGGTGTGGATGATCTGATTATACCATGGCCAGACATGTATCAGGCTTGATTGTAATGCAAGGTTAGGGACACATGAGTACTTCTGTCCATCTGAACTCACAGCCAAATGTATGAGCACGTGTCATATAAAGATACCAGACTTACATCACACAAGCTCTATTGGGTTCTACTAATTAGGTTCTGGGCAATTTTACTCAGCAAATTAGTCTGTTAGGAACACATGATGATGGAGTTTCCGAATCCCCAGTAGTAAATTCTCACTGCCAGTAGGCTCTTTAGGTCACCTTTGAATTAGCAGTGGGGTTCCTGACTATTGTCTGTCGGAAAAGGGATGCCCACTGCTTAATGGCTTTGTCTTATGTACAGTTAGTAGGTTTCAAGGGAATTTTAGTTCTCTGTAAATAGAAGTATGTCAATAAAATACAGACAACCTATGTCCTGGAGGAAAACAATTACAGAGATCCATATTGGAACAGAAATGTGGAATTATCGATCAGACTGATCCTCTTACATGGTAACATTCTCTCAGACAGAGCAACACAGGGCCATGAAAACTTACTATGGAGGACATAGAGTTCAGCCACAGCCAAAGAATCAGGACCCTGTCCATTAGCCATATATCATTAAAAAAAAAAATTCAGTTGAAACTTCTAAGTATCAGAGGTTTTTTGCTGATAGCAGGAAAGGGAGGTTGTGTGTGGAAATCACGCTTTCTTAAGTAGATCCAAGAGAAGAAAGTAGTTTCAGATGGAAAATTCAAGTCAGATGAAGTTCCATATATTTACATCAACCTCTGAGTAAAAGTAGGAGAAAGGGACATTTAGTATTTGTGTTTTTCTGATCTCCTGCTTCAGGATGTATTGGGAATCATCTCTGTCAGAATTCTTGTACTCCTATACATTTTAATTGTTAAACATGGTAGGCCCATTAAACTTGATGTGTTGTCTATGTATTATAGAACACCAGGTCCTACAAAAACGGAATAAAATTTCCCAGTAACAAAGATAATGCTTTAAGTCATAAAATACCATGTACATCTGAACACCTTTGCAATTTTTCTCTTGGATTCTCATTAACAGAGCTGCTAGCGTTTTATGATGGAAACTCTAAGTACAAAAGACCCAATATATTTTCAGTGCTGGCTTAAAACAAGTTTATTTAAATAGACTTGGGCATGAGGACAGTATTGCTTCATTCTTTCCAATTATAGAGGTAAGGATTTAAAAATTCATACTCCTGAAAGTGTTTAACATTATCTTTTCCTGCTAACTCTTGTAGCTTTTCTTTTCTCATGTAATTTTAATTTTCCAAGAAAAGAGTTAAATCATCATTCTGTTAGCCAAAGGAAATTTCCATACAAGGTGACAGCAACAGTYCATAGGAATTACTCTAGTCTTCTTAAGTTTAATGCCCTAAGGAAACTTTCTGTGAAACCGATAGTCTCCTTTTCCTGCTGTTTCTTTTACAGGAGTTTCTGTCATTTGTGCTAAACATACCACTATTGTTTCTTTAACTCCCCACCACAAGAAAGAAACAGTAGTCCTTCTCAAAGGCCTCCTGGCTGAGTATTCAGTCATAACTATCAATCGAGATAGGATAGTTACCCACTAATGGAAAACTGTGGATAATGGTAAGTTTTGGTCCTGAAAGGCTTGTTGACAGATAGAATGTGCTTCTGCCTGGTGGAAATAGATATGCTTAGCATAAAATGAGCTACTCTTCTCTGAGGCAGAATTGCACCATCTGGCTTTCTTTGAAAAGAGTGGTGTAGTAGCTAAGACACATTAAAGCTGGGTTTTTTTTAAAAAGCCACCCCATTATAGCTATGAGTGAAATGTTGTGCATTTATTCTTCCACAGACACACAGCTACCATTCAAATCCCTCCATGAAGAAACAGGATGATTAACACCTTCATAGATGTTTGCACACAAATTACAACTGTCAGATCAGAAAACCCCACAAATCTGCATTAAAGATGTCAACAGAATTTTGGACTCTTGTTTCCGGTACTTAGGGGTCTATTCTATATTCATCTGTTAGATATTACAAAAGCATGCTGTCTTTAGCACAGAGGAGAGCTGTTGTTTATCATGAAGCTGGAAGGGCTGAGGGTGTGGCTTCCCTGGGACAGAGTGGGAAGAGAAAGGAAATGTCATTGCTGCCCRACCTGAGATTTCGTCAAGCTGTAACATATCCGGCCTGCTGCTGTACAGGATTGAAAAGCTTAATTAGTTTTCAGCTGCTTCCTGAATCAGGTGCTTGGACTAGAAGAGAAAACCATTACTGTTTCCATGCTTCTCTCAGGCTGGCTGAGCATCACTCAAGAGTATGTGGAGAGTATGTGGCTGCAGTGCTGGCTGAAAATTAAGACATTTTTTACTTCATTCATGAGGACACATCAGCAAAATAAAGCAACATAACACATTACCAGGATGTTATTGAATGGATGTGGAAATTTGTAGACTCATTGCTGGTCACAAGACCYACAGAAAGATTGGATGATTATATATATAGAGCCAGATTTTCAGTTTGCCAGTCACTAGCAGTCTGACTGTAAGTGGAATCATGGGTGCTCAATATCCTTGCAAATTAGTTCCAGATGTTTCTAGTTTGATATGCAAATATGAAGGCAATAAATACTGTGAGCCTTTGGGTCTATAATTTAATGAGTCCTTCYTCCAGAAATTTTGTAGACCTAGAAACTCTTCTTTATGTAATTTCTGAATGTGCCCTCAAGAAAATTTTTAAACCTGCTAGTGCCATTGTGAAAAGTGAATATATCACATCAAATACAAATTAAATAAGCAGATGAGATTTTTGTATTATGTTTTAAAACCTGCTTTGTTATGAAGTTAAAGCCTTGTATTCTATGAAATATTGCATGCTGCTCCATGAAACATTTACACATTTTATTTGAAAGTGGGGTGGGAAGTGTTATATCATGTACRAGGCAAGTGCAGTGACCTCAGAAGATAACTTTCATGTTCATTTAGACTTCTAAAATGTGTTATTTAAGTGTGAGTCATTTTCATTATCATGCATTCTCTACAAGGTGACCTAGGAAAAACTAGGGATTTTATTTATCGTAAATGTCAGGTGTGCTTGCTAAGTGTGCATCAAGCTACAATTTAATGTCAAAGCTAAAACCAAGAATTGAAATCAGGGGAGATTTTAAGTTCAAGACTTTAAGAAGGTCGTGAGCAAGGTTTGAATAAGCAAATTCAGACATACACAGAGGGTGCTTTTCATCAACTGAATGAGACAATTATGAGGGTGTCTCCAGCTCTCGAATATAAGTCTGAGAAAAGAGAGCTGTATGTGTAGGTAGGATTTTCAACATCATGACCATGAATTGAACACTACTTTTCATAGGATATGGTACTGCTCAGATGTATGTCCCTCTTAGTCTTGCCCTAGACTGATGCTTTCTTTGATGCCCTAAGGATTAGCTTTTGGATTTTTCTAACCCTGCACTGTACTAGTGTGTAATTCTAAAATCCATATTATGTGCTTCACCTTCTTGTTAGACAAAACATTCTCTCTAAGCCTGGAAAACAAGGTCACTATCCTAGGSCTAAGTATAAACAAAAGTGAATTGGGAGGGAGTGAATGGGGGAATATTACTTCATTACCTGAAACTGTAATTGGACAATTAACTTCTGATAAGCAAATGTACCAAACCTCTATCTGGGGGGAAAACTCATGATCGGGGTCCATCTTGGTCTAGCCTAGCATCGGCAAGGCTCTGTATCAGAGGTGTACCTCTTGAAGGCCTTCAATATATTCATACTTTTATTCACTAACTTTGTTCAGTCTCTGTTTSAGGTACTCCCAATTTTAGGCATCATCTTCAGTAATTTTATTTCTCTTATTTTGAATAATATCACTAATGCAAAATAATATCACTTTCTTTAAAAGTTATAGGATGCTACATTTAGGCAAATGTAAAATTTCATCTCACCATCTTCAACATTGTCCTGCTCTCTTAAGGTGGGAAAGTATGCTGATTAATCTTTATAGTAATTTTTGTTCATAGTGGAAATTTCAGGATAGCTCTCTGGCATTCAAAATAGCARCTAYGATTCTTACCTCTCCTGATCTCTAYRGTATCTTTTATTCCAGCTGGAATGCCTGTCCTAGACTGAGACCGGTGTATTTTTTCTGAGATCTCCTGAACAATATCGAGTAATAYCTGGACTGTTAAATTCTGCTGTCAAATTAATATGGGTTGCCTCCTTTAAAGTCAACAAGCAGTCTATGTCAGTGTACATAGAAAGCATGAGTCTTTAGCAAGATTACAGTGGCAATGAATCCAAATCTAAGTGGTTTATGAATACAATTATGCAGGTTTTTTATAATCCATCATCTACTGCATATACTCCTCATGCATGTCCCAGAAGATTAATACGGAGATGTAAAATAAATTGCATTCTAAAGTTTATTTTGTTTTGCTGTTGGTTTGGTCTTTACTAAATCTGTAATGCAGTCTTTTTCAGCAGATGGTTAGTTCTAGTCCCTTTCATGTTCATATTCTGTTATGTTTGTAAAAGACCCAGCTGCCAACTGGTAATATTTCACTGCTGAATTTATCATGTGTAACATAATTGCTCATTATGTGCTTTGGAATAAAGTTAAAGAACTATCAACACAGTTATTTCTAACTCTAAACAAGTTTAAAAAAAAATAGTTATTTTTAATATCCATAACTCTCAGCTGATATTTAGTTCTTTTAGAAGTCTACTTTTTGCAACAGATCATCCTATTTTGTCAGGTCTTGATTTTGAAAAGCTTCATATTCAAGAACAGCATTAAGAAATATCTCCTGTTTTAAACATATTGCTAAGTCTGAAGCACCTGTTTTCATATATCTGGACCACAGTTAAAGTAACACAGCCTGAAATTTTGCATGAGGGTTTTTTTTAAGAATCATGCTCGCTAGTCAAACATGTCTAATTGYAATACATAGTGTAATGGTTTCCCGGAAAGAATCATGGGTTGCCATCAGAACAACAATGAATGCTAACTCTTTGTTTTGAAAGCTGCTGAAACATTTTAAAAGGCAACCAGAATGTAGTAAGTGTATTTCCTCACAAAAGGATATTACTATTTTTGATAAAAGRTATGGTATATTACACTGCATACGATGACTAAGGAAGTAACTGCTAATATTCTCTGCAATTATATGGGTGGAGAATCTTGTCCACAAGCCTAATACTATTGTCATGATCTGTCAGTAATATCCCAGGGTTTTTTTAGAGACTGCAGTAAAAGAAGTTAYATATTTCCTAAAGAACTCTGTAGTAATTATGTATATAGGGGAACTTTAACCATAAAACCACAAAAAAAGGCTTCTGAAATAAAAAGTTTAACGGAGCTGTCAATCAATCAGCCCTTCAATATCAAAGATGTTTCAATATACTTTCAAGATAAGACAACATGCACTTCTGAATCTGACTCCATTGTGAGCTTCATTTTTCCTGACAAGAAAAATTCATAACCTTTAGGATTTCTCTTTATGCAAGGGTCTGYTGGGTCAAAAGGGTTCACACTTTTGTTTACCCGTATATAGATAACAATCCAACACTGATGTTAAATGCTAATTCCGACTGAGTCAGTTAAGGCGAAGTTATCTATTAAAAGACTTCTGTCCTTTAGGGAAGCATATTTCGGGATTTTGAGAGAATGTTCAGTATACATCCTCATCCTTGTTGCTAACAGTAGATGAAGGCTAATATGAGCTCATAAAAGTATAAAGTATATCAAGTGGTCCAGTTCAGGCTAGGTAATGAAAAATTTGTACTCCATATTGTCAAGGGTTAACYTGGAGGCAAACTCCAGATCCCCATGCTTCATTCTTCAGAGGAGAGGAGACAGCAAAAACAGGCTGCAAACTTGAAAAATTATTAAATAATTTATTTACTAACTCTACTAAGAATAGAAAGAAAAAAAAAAAAAGAAAATATTAAGGCATAATGTACAAATATCACTCTCCCCCCATTCCAATCCTTCTCACTGATCACGTAACGGACATAAACATGAGATTCTGATCTTATGATTAAGAGTTCTTATTGCCACCTCATGGGATAAAGAGAGTTCTTTCTGTAGTGTAGTGGGATCCATCCCACAGAAGACAATTCCCTAAGAAGTATCTTCAGCGTGGTTCCAAACCTTCCGGAAACACCACAGCCYGCCCAGGTTTTGCAGTGGTTTATCCTCTCTCCCATAATACACTCTGCAGTTTGTGGGTCACAAGAAAAGTCTGTTGGGGTTAAACATTTTAAGAGTAAGTCATTCCAGCCTAAAGGCACTCAGGTACAGGCTCCTGCTTTACTCATAATCTCCAAAGGCTGCAAAGGCTGCAAAGGCTGCAAAGGCTGCAATTTTCAAACTCCCCCACGTCTAAATTGTGATTTTAAAATGTATTTAGTTTGGTATTATTTCAGATCACACAGCACAGCTCACAGAAAAATATGGATCTCGATGCTGGTAAAGATGGCTTCTCTGGCACTTCCTGCCACTCCTTGTCTTCTCTTCCTTTTGGGCTACTGGACTCCATATTTAGTCTTTCACGTGACTGCTTTCCTTTCTCTCTAGCTTAGAGAAGATGTTAATATTTGCAGTAAATGCCTACAAAAGTATTTATAACTGTTACATGCTCCCACTAGATAATGCAGCTGTAATGAGGCTTGCGTCCCTGGGCCCAAGGCTCCTTCCCCCCCATATGCTCTCTGCACTGGCAGCCATCCAAATTTTTAGTAAGTCTCTTGACTGCTACTTAAATCGCTGCCTTATCTTAAAAGCAAGGTCACTCTTTGATCTCACCAATACACCTCCGTAAGCAAGTGCTTTTTTTCTTCTCTCGGCCTTTTCTTGGCTTTCTCGGCCCGGCTTTCTCTCTGCGTAGCTTGGCTTGGCTTCTCTCGGCTTGGCCTTGGTCCAGGTGGCAATAGACCAGCTCAGGTCCAAAARGCACAGGACCAGTGGGGGGTGAGGCCGGCTGCCCCCGCTGGCCCCCCAGGCCGTGGGCCCCTGGCTCAGGGGTGGGGGGGAAGCCTCTCCCTCTCGTGGGTCAGCARGGAGCAAGGGAGCAAGAAGGGAAGTGAGAGCCAGTCTGCGTCACTTCCTAGGGTTTWTTTATAACATTCCTTTCACAGAGATGTCACAGGAACACTAAGTAGCTCGTAGAACTGTCCTTTACCTGTTTTTAACCAATCAAATTTGTCTCACACCAGGTCAAACTATGACACATATCAAATGCTCAAAGCATTTATTGAAAGACTGATGTCTTCCTTGCCACTTTTTCATTACACTATGACTTTCTTCAGAAAAAGAAATCCAGCATATTTWGTAAGGGACATTTCCTGTTCACTTAATCTTGCTTTACACTGTTATATGCAAATTTCCATCAGCTTTTCAAAATTCATACCTTCTTTTTAATGGGTCAAAGCACTGACACCCCCTATAGACAGCATGACTTTTAATGTTACATTACTTTTCCTCAGTACGCCTGCAGCTTTCACTGTCATGTCAGTCGTAACAYTATCATCTCTTCCAAAGCACGGACAAGAGGAAAATATATTTCATCATACTGAAAAAGAGATATTTTATTACTATTTTCTCTTTTTTTAAATTCCTTTATAGAAAAAAAACCAAAACAGGTCGTTCATTTTGTGTTTCTGCAATCTCTCCATTAAATTCACCCTGTTTTACTTTGAGATATGCAGACCTATAGGACAAGATGATTTTAGAAGTTTGTATGTGACTATAAAGTTTATCACAAAGAATTCATAAGCCTTGATAAACCATTTTATATTAAATTTTGGTTCTCTTCCTTCTGTTAATAACACTGAGGTATAAACTTACTGAGGTATAAACTCATGTAGGTTATGACTACCTACTACGTGTAGGTTATGTAGGAAAATGATACACTTAGTTAACAATACTAACAGTAGTTGTGAGATTCTGAATAAATACACCCCGAGTATCCTTCMGAGCATCATAATGAGTTATGTCAACTAATAAATAAATCATTATCTAACATCAARTTGTGAAAAAGGAAGAGGACATTTTCTATGGGCCATATAGGATTTTGCATGTCTTCTCCCAAACAGAAAGGACGCCTGTTCTTATTACAATGGTGGATATTTCTTTCTGCGCATGTGAGGCTAAAATGTTAGYACAAGTATTTCAAAAATAGTTTTCTAGAAGTATTTCCAACTTCTTAATGGCTCGGTCAATACCAGAAACACATCAGAACAACAAAGGAAAAAGTAACTAAAACTTTGCTGGTGTGGGCCAAGTATTACGGGGGATAAATTCATCCATTTGTCTCCTCCAGAAAAAACAAACAAACAAACAAACAAACAAACAATAAAAAAAGGAAATTGTCAACATCAGATTTCAGGAAGGCAAGAGCGCAGAATCAAAGTACGGGATTATTTGACAGGATTATTATTCATAGAATTTCTGTGTACAAAAATACAGCCTTTATATGGTTAGTGATTTATGTGATTTTCTTGGGAAAAAAGTCACTTTTAGAAGGTTCTTTTGCACCAATACCCTCTCCCTATTTTAACCAACCAACAAAACAACTTCAAAGCAACTTCCTTTGGAACATCCAAGGTAACCTCCAGGAAAAATATATGTGGAGTTGGGGTTCTGACAGCTATTTTGGTTCTAAGCTATTTCCAAAGGTCGAAGACCAAGACATGCATGTAATTACATGAAAATTTAAGCAATTGATGATTATAATTGTGTATGCAAATAAGTGTTTTGAATATGCAAACAGAAAGATGCCTTTAAGCCAGATAGAAGCAGTTTTTTAATGATTATATCAGGTAGTTTGCCAGGACTTAATAGATGTGAGGAACACTATTTTACCATTTGGGTGAGACAGGCACCTAACTATAGTCACTGCTGCTGCATGCTCTGTATTAGATTTGTCTCACTGTGAACTTTTGCCCTTTTGATCAATTATTCTTAAAGGAAGAGTACTCTCAGTGAGAACCATGGCCTACATTTTCCCCATACATATTCCCCAATACATGTATATACATAAATATAACTATAAATAAAATATTAAAGTGTTGCGGCGTGGCCTTGTCTGGCTAGTTGGTCAGCGGCCGCAACCTTCCCGAGAGCAGTCCTGAGTCCGGCTGTACCTCAGCGTGGTGCGCTGTGGCCCTATCACACCCAGGTGGGCGCGTGGGCTTTGCAGTCGCACACCCAGCGCTTTAAGATGGCGGCAAAGAGCTTGGAGGCGGACTCTCYTTATGATGTTCCACAGAAGGTGTTTATTTGTGAAGGGTCAGGGAAGGAGAGCCAAATACAGTAGGGTGACAAGGGGTTAAATACCAAACCGAACAGGGGTGGAGACAACACTGAGGGCCAATCGCATAAGGGCAGGAGGAAGGAGAAAAGGCGGGACTACAATACATACAACCAATGAGGGTAGGTGAGGGGAGGAGCAGGGGAACAGGGCCAATGGAGCATCAAGTAGGGAAGAACTTTCCAGAACATAATCATATACAGAACATAGATTGACAACTAACTGAACAGGGGAATATACCAAAGCAGGGCTTGAGGGGGAGAGACCTTCCTCACTATTACAACYGAGGGGGAGACTTTAAACTCTGACCTCGGAGCCTTCCTTTTAACACCAGGGCTCTCTAGCCCCCCTGGCTCCTCAATCACTTAGGTGGTTGGCCCGTCCTCTGCAGTATCCCCTGTTGCAGGCCAAGCCACCATCACATTAAAGGTAAAAACTGGCAAGTGAAATATGACTTTTYGTGGGTTTTGATGCAAAGAAGAGAAAGATACGATTTATTTAGGCTTGCCTTTCTTATTTTTAAGTCCTTCCAGTTGCATGTGTAAAAATATGTCCAGAATTAAGCTACACATCTCTAGTGTTGATGTCAGTTCATCTCATTCATGACCATTCGTGCTGAAAGTCCGATTTTAAACTCCAACCCAGAATATATAAAACTCTTTGGTACAAATATATCTATGTTACCAAAACTGTCCAGAATGTTAAGGCAGAATGAATCACAACCTTGYAGTTGTTTAAACCAGTCACTATGCCAGTATATTGTGGACATGGATTTATGAAATTCTCACTGACAGTGGAAAAGCAGGAAACATTATAATGTAGCTAATGAAATTAGTATGGAAATTATATTTGAATGTATCAAAAGCATCTGAAAGTCATATGTGAGAGAACAGACATTTTTAATATTGGAGTTTGAAATTCAATCTTTATTAATATACCCAAACCCCAAAGTAAACTGTTGTAATATATTCTAACCAGGTTTTCTGTTAAAGGATCTTACAGGTCATTGAGGATTTCACTTCTCATTTAGAAACAATCTCAGAGAAATCTGAAGCCACCAGATGTGCCGCTGTCAGCTGTTGAGCTCATTCCGAGGTACACTAAAGCCCTTCCAGAAAAGGCTTCCACCATAGGATGCACCATACATACCTTAACACATTATATTTAGTGGCAGGGGAAAAGGGATATTCCTTAAGAAGCTCAAATGCCATCTATTCCTCAAGAGTGGAATGTGTTGAAAGAATACGAGCACAGGATATTAACATAAGTAAGAGGAAATATCTGTTGAAATGGAGATTAGGATAGAGGAACTAGAGTGGCAGATAACTGTATACCAGAACTTTTGCTAATTGTCTGAGGTCTCTAGTACTCCTCAGGGATTCATTTGACTGTGGAGAAGATATYGCTTATCAAGTGCCCATAGTTTTTTTTATGCTGCTGGATGCAGCACTCCAGGTGGCGTCTCAGGAGAGCAGAGCTGAGGAGCAGAGTCCTCTCCCTCACCCTGCTGGCCACGTTGCTTTGGATGCAGCGCAGGATATGTTTGGCTTTCTGGGCTGTGAGTGCACATGGCTGGGTCATGTCCAACCTTTCCTCCACCAGCACCCTCAAGTCTTTCTTGGCAGGGCCTCTCAGGATTTGTTCGCACTCCAGCCTGTGTTGGTACTTGGGGTTGCCCCGAGCTAGGTGCAGCACCTTGAACTTGGTCTTGTTAAACGTCATGAGATTCCCATGGGGCTGCCTCTTGAGCTTGTCCGGGTCCTTCTGGATGGCATCCCATCCTTCAGGTGTTTCAACCACACCACTTATCTGGATGCCATCTGTAAATTTATTGAGAGTGCTAAACCTGGTATCTAGGATAAGGCAATGTAAAACAGCTCTCCTGTAATTTCATTATTAGAAAAAATAAYTAAAATAAGCTGAGATAAGCAGTAAAACTGAAATCTACTTTTTAAAATAAATCTCTACTTCTCACAGGTAACAGGTGACAGGATGAGAGGAAACAGCCTCGAATGGTGCCAGTGGAGGTTTAGATTCAATATTATGGAAAATATCATCACTGAAAGAGTAGCCAGACATCAGAACAAGGAAGAGATTGAACCACCAGCCCTGGAAGCTTTCAAAAGATGTGTGGATGTAGCACTTACGGACATTGTTTAGCAGTGAACATGGCAGTGCTGGGCTAAGGGCTGGATTCGATCATCTTGGAGGTCTTTTCCAATCYGGATGAGTCTATGATTCTAYGATTGAAATACAGAAACTTGAGATGAAATATTGCTTCTGCGAGGTTATAGATACTTTGGAGAAGGACTAAAAGCAGAATTTAAGCCATTTGAGAACATTTAAAGCAAAAAAACAAAAAAAGAGTTAGATGTCATATTTGATGAAAGCTGAGTATCCTTTTTGAGGACCAGAATCTTGGACTACAAGCTAGGTGGAGTAAGTATATCAGTCTTTTTGTGACAATCATGCTAGCTGCAGTAATCTATGAAGTGTACTTAAGCATTTTGTTATTTCAGGGTTAAAGTTCAAGCTTCCAACATTCTTTTTAATAGCAGAAGGACTGAAGGCATTAATCATTTTAAAAACAAATAAGCAGAAACCAGAACAAAACAGTAGACTAGATTAATGAAGAAAGATAAGTAATTTCTGCCCTCATTTTAGACATTTACCTTGCACATGATTTTTCCTATATTTGTTTTGCAGTTATGTCATTGTGGTAATGTTTCTCACATGTGCCTATAAATAGTTGGTGCGACTGGAACTCATGTTCTTACACATCAGAGAACCTAAATAAATCTGACCCTAAGAACTGTGAGAGAGCTGAATTTTCGCTTGATGTGGTGATGCCATACGGAGACGCAGGAGACACAAGAGGAGCTGTATAATGAACATGCTTGTGGCAAGCACGGGGAAATAGAAATGTAACTTGATAAGTGTAACACTTCCACTAGCAGGCGAGGCTGAGAGAGGAATTGGACTCATCTTCCTGGCTAGCTAGGGGATGAATGCTCACAGAAATCCAGCAAAAGTTACCAAAATTTTATCTGCACCTGAATTCTTAGCACAATTGTGTCAGCTGGGTACTACCGTAGGACAAACCAGAAACAATAATCACAATTAAGCTGTCTTTACATATGCTATAAGGTCACAATATGATGTAATCTTTTTTAAAGTTTTGTTTGTTGGTTTTTTTTTTAACATTAGAGAGCACAATCATACATACACCAATGAATCTTAGCTAAAGAAACAAATACGTTGTCAAATGCTTCAGGACATATTTGCAGATGAAAATGGTGAACTAAAGAAAGACCCATAGAAAAAGAACCTTACAGCCAAAGGTCATTAAGAAACTTGTATACAGCAAGACATGGCAAGAAGTTCTTATCAGTTTGACTGCTAAATGTAATAGTGAGAGAGTTGACATGAAAGAGTCCATCTTCATATAGCTGGTACATCAATGCATCCCTCATCCCCAAAACTACAATATAGAGACAGAAAAAATAATGGGAAGACACTCACTTTGGAGATTATCTTCAATGCAGGCAATAATGCCGTGTTAAGTTGTGTTTGCTTTAGAAAATACATTTGTGTTGACTCATTTACGTAACAAGCATTGCTAGAGGCTGGTGTTGCTCTGACTTTTACAACTATCCAACCTAATTACCTAATGAACTGAAAAAAAAACCTTCCGGAACACATAGACTTTGGATGTAATGATTGGCAAGGGAAAGCAACATCAAGTAAATTATTCATAACATGCTGTTTAACCACATACAGACCTAGCTGGACAATACATAACAAAATACAACAAAGTTATTCAAGAGTAAACCTCCGACCACTGAAGGATGGTTGTAGCTTGTATAGCACAGAATTKACCTTGTATTTCGTTGTGCTTCTATATCTTTCTTACAGAAGTTAATGTGGAAGTATGAAAGGGGAGTAGTTGGAGTCAAGTATAGGATTATGTGTATGMTTTTAGACCCAACCTGAACCTGGGATGTAACCAGGGCACAGGTCTTCCTTCTGGAATCTGGTAAATATTATCTGATCCAGCATTAGAGGTATAATGTTTATGACTTGATAGATGTATCTAAGCATATGCATCTAACATTTTGTGCTATAAAGATGATAATTTTGAAACTACCCATAACCACTCTGCCCATATATATGAACATTGGAAAGTAAACAAGATCTTCTTAAGTGAAAACCAAAATATTTACATGAACTTTTTTACTATGAAAGATATGTGAAAATATTTTTTTTGCAGTCTATACAAGATATATTCTCTTAGTAATAGAAAGAGATAGTATTTTTGCTATTCGTGTCAGTCATGACTAGAATCTGCTCATAAATCTCAATTTCAATTTGCAAATTATTAAGTTGTCTTTAAATTGTTATTTTACAGGCACTAAAAGCAGTAAGGTAAAAGTTTTTACRTTTTTAAAAATGCTTAAATAGAAGTTTACAGTGTTTCAGCTAATCATTTTTAACCTATAAATTGTATTTTTTGTTAAATTCTGTCATCTAAAAGACACTTTCAAGATGCATGATTTCATGGGAATTCTTTCATTCTTGTTTGAAACTTAGTGTTAGTGATCTAAATATTTTGACAATAAATTCACTTGTTTGAGATAAGGCAGTTATTAACCTCCCCTCTGAGAGAGAATTGGAATTTACTTAATGAAGATTTATCAGCTTCTCAGACTAACACAGACATTTGACTTTCAGACATTTTATAAAACTTAGTAACTCATTGCATTACATGATGTCTCTCAAGAAAATAATTGCTCAGAAATTTCGAAGAAATTTATGTTTAATGACAGAAGAAATTTTTGACAATATTTATTCTTATCAGGGATTGTTCTCATTGCCATTTTGTATTAGAAATATTATAGAAGCACAAGAATGCTGTCACTAAATTGGTGAAAATATTTGGTTTTAATCCTTGGTATCTAATATTCTTCTGTAACTTGAATAAAAAAATAGCACTTATTTCRCTATTGTACTTTAAAAATATGTTTTCTTTCTCTTTTCCCATTTATTCCRCGTTTCTGTCTATCTTAATATTGTCTCAGTCTGGTAAGTGGTTTTTGATGAGTTTATTAAGCTTATGTCCAAATACAGTTACTCTTCGAGGAATTTGCTTTACGAGATTGAATTTATGTAAAATATACTGTATGTATTCTGTATAATTTACTTACAGAACATATTTTAGCTCTTCAAATTAAAATTATTCAATAGTTCTTCATCAAGGTAAAAAAGAAAATCATACAATCGTATTAATGTAGAGCTATCTTCTTCAGTATAAGTCAACTTCCCTGAAAAGTATTTACAACATACCAATTGACAACCTAAATTATGTTTTGGGAGACYATCTAGTCATGGAGAACTTTGTGTCACTGAAAGGTTTTGTAGAAGGAAAGCCCAGATACGCAGAGAGAACTCACCTAACGTCATTGATTCCAGACATTGTCACTAACTCACACAGGCATTCAGAGGACARCTCTTCAGAGGAGAACACTGTCAAACAGAGCAACATTCCACCTTTTCAGGCAATATCTTTTTATAACCCTTATACAACTGTTCTGAGCCTCTAATATCGTATCTTCAAACAATCTTCATGCTGCCTGCTAATATGCTATGGGTGCTTTTGGTTGTGTCTTCAATTTCCTTTTAATATGAGTCTTCAATCTAACAGGATTTCTGTTTCAGAAAATGGACACCTTTTATATTTTATCTGAAAGAAAATATTATGTTAGAAATTCATAATGATAACTCATTAAGTAGAAATATCCTGGTCCCAAACCACATACTTTGTTGATTTAGTAGTCCTGAATTTTTTTCCTCTGCTTTGTTTATCTGTATCAATATAGGGATCTGTTTTTTCATACTTTTTTTGTTTTCCTAGGGCAGATGAATATCCTCCCCTCATGTCAGAGATCAGTGATGTTTCTGGAAGGTTAAATCTTGAGGTCTTTCAAAGCACTGGAAAGATATTCAAAGTTAAAAAGAGTCCATTCGGAGAAATGGTCAGGAGAGGGAGACATGCCCCATTCCTTTTTTAGCAGACTATGAAACTGCGTAAAGTATTATGGAGTTTTCTGTGTATCCCAGTTTCCTTAGTTTATTTTCCTTGAAAAAAATAATTTAAAATCAGAGATTTTTGTCAGAGGGACAATTACAGTGTTGTTACAGGCAAAGTTCTGCATACTATGCAAAGCAGAAGGTTCGAATCCTCTAGCAAGATAAATTCCATCTCTACCTCKCTAGCACAGTTAGTCGAAAATTTTCAGAGGAGTGACTTAAAGTGAAAAGTAACTTTTTATTAATAACATGACTGAAAATTGCCAAATTCTTAGCGATAAAAGGCTTTAATGTCTAAGAACGGGACATTAATAAGACAGCTATTTGTTGTAAAGTAGTTAAAGCCTGAGTATTCACTTTTAGTTGTCCTGTCTAATCTTCAGGTGAACCAACTCGTGTCCTACCTTCTTAAAGGTACATTTACATGCTGTCTTCTAAGGTGAAAAAAAACACAGTTCACCTTAAGTTTTTAAGATAGTGGCTATAATCACTGTGAAACTGTAAATACCAAATGTGACAAACCTGTTACCACATAAAGAAGAATTGGATAGTCCCACCCATTTCTGCCAATGTGATCATTTCCTCTTGTGGCCAGTTATACCTACAAAAAGCAAATACTAAAAACTCTTTGTGGAGTAAAGGATTATTGCAACAATGTTTTGAGGATATTTAGAGATGTAAAGTGATTGCACAAGTACAAAGGAACAAGGAGGCTCTGAAATTTTCTCAGAGCATGGTTTCCTTGACATTGTGTTTTTCCCTGTATATCCATTATTGACCATCACCGTCTTCAGGTTGGACTAGATGGTGGTTTTTAAATGAACTGGCACATCTGCCAAWAAACTGAAAGGAAAAATAGACAAGAAAGGACAAACCTCAGAAGCTCCTGTTAATCCATTTAAGACTCTTACTTCATTTTCCAAAAGCAAAGAATGGGTAAAGAATTACAGTTTTGCAGCCTTGTAGCAGAAATGTGACAGGGGTTACATGACAGTTATGTCAACTACCTAGTTTGCATTACTCACCAGTCCTTCAGTTTTTGCTGCCTTTCCTAGATCTAAGACCACAGCAAAGATTGACTTGGGTTGATTTCTGAGCAGCCACAAAGTGAAGCTCAAGCTGCCTTCTGATATGCTGCAGTTATTTCAGTTCTCGTGAGCTGAAATCTCAGGCATCATCTGACTCAGTCAATAACTCGTGAAGGAAATTCATTATGATATGCCTAGCATAGAGTACAAACCTGATTATGTGCCCACATGTAAATAGCAAAAAAAGTTTTGCCAGTCAAGAATGTCTGTTAATTTTCAACARAGTGCTAGTCAGATGATAATTTTCTCATATCTGGAACGTAAAGTTTGAAATTTTCCTTTTTCTGAATACTGCTCCTTTATAATTTTTATAATATTTATTTATTAAAGATTCTAATTCAGAACAGTAAAGATTTCTTTTGGTTTGTTTAAAGCATCTACTAGTCTTACCTAGTCTTATAGGAGATTTTGGATATACTCTAAGCTATTAGAAAGGAGAAGGAATTTATGCACTCCTGTATTTATGCAATCCTTATTATCACAGTAACTCAATGTCTGGCCTTCTTTAATAGATTTAGCCTATAACTCTTCTCAAAATCCAGAAAACGACACCTTTTTTACTAATAGGTTAATATATGCAATTTGTCTTAAATCACGCAAGAAAGTTGTCACTGAACAGTTAACTGTATTTGACCAGGCAACCTCAGGCAAGCACATGAAATATTTCCTTCCATGTCTGAAGGAAAAAAACTAGATGGGAATTTTTTTAGAGCATGTTCTAATCTAAAAATGTCTAATGTCATTATTGTGACTCAAATGAGACATTCTCTTAATAAATGTCTAAGGATCACGATGCTGAAGAATTGCTAATTCATCCGAGAAAGCCAAAATGTGAGTTTTGTCTATTTGTCTTCACCTTTGGTATACAGTGAAACCAGTGTAAAAGGTTCATGTCATACATGGACAGAGTGCAGACTGCAGCACCATGATGCTGTAGAAGTCAGATTTAGAAGCCACAATTTAGAAGTCAGATTCCATAATCAGATTTTTTCTTTGAACTGATATTAGTTGTAGACCTCCACTCTGAAAGCAACGATAAGTAGAGAAGTGAAAGGATCCCCACTTAGAGTACTATGTGCTTACTACACTGAGAGGCTCTGACTGTAGATACCATAGTAAGAAAATCAGTTAATTTTTGGGAGCTGTATTACACATTCCTGAYATCATAGTCTAAAAACTCTCTGGTTTTAAAAATAAAAAAATACTTTTACAATGTGCTGGTGAGAAAACTTCTTTCCTGGTTGTCAATGGTAAACTGAGATTACAGGGGTGTTTTTTACAAGGTAAAATTTCTGCTAAGATATCTATACACAAATTTGAATATTTCTTTAAATTAAAGAAATTTAAAAAGAAAGAAAAAGAAAGACATTTTAAAAAACCCAGAAAAGCATTAATCTTTAAGTATGTAAAGATACTGCTAAAATAATAATTCACAGGAGATAAGAATTTTCTTATCCATGTTACAGATGTAAAAACTCTTCAGACATCAACTCACATATTCTGTAATGTTGCAAAGAATGGACAGTTCTGACTTCAGAGCTGCACAGTATTCAAAATGTTAGTAAAACACCTAAACAGTCAATTAACTCACTCCTGGAAAATGAGGCTGAAATGAAAGTAACTCCAATTGGTACAACTCCCTTAGCGTAACCTTCTCTTTAGCAGATTCTCACTATAGACAGATATGGAAAATTACTTCAGAGCTATACATAATAGAAAACCAAGGGTCACCATCTGAAAGAAGAAAATATAAGTCACAACACACAATGGAAGCCATGAAATGAATGACAGTGCAATTAACATGACAGAGAGAAGATGGAAACTTGTCAGAAATTGCTGCATGGCTGCTCAGGTTTGATAGGAGTGTGGAATTGATTTCTTCACACAATCTCTTGGAAAAAAGATTTCAATCAAAAAGTGAGGGAATGAAACTTGAGTGTATATGCACTTCTCTGTGTGCGTGTATATGTGTGTGTGAGTCCTCRTATGGGAGCTGAAAACAGAGCAAGGAGCTCAGCAAAGCTGTTAGATCATGCAGACAATGAAAAAATGGCCCACTGTCGAGACCATGAGAGGCAATAACTGCAGGAATGCAGTAATGAGGACTTTGGACTGGCTTTTGGCCATTGGAGAATGACTTTTAATGGGATTGCAAAGAAGTTAGACAACTGTTCCAAAGCAAACAGGATAAAGGGGTCTTTTTAGCTGAAGAAAGCCTTATCAGCAGCAATTCATTCTGTGTCTGCTGTGAAGAAACTAAGCCTAAATAGATCCCATAAGAGTGGAGATTGGAAATTGTTTTTGCTTGTGCTGTGAATCTGACTGGAGATGTTAGCCACTCTGCTCAAAAACTCTTGCCAAAGAAATTAAGTCACTGCACTTTCCATCAAGAAAATTGCTATTTATAGCTCTCAGGAAGTGACTACTAGAAGCCTTCAGGGAAACACACAGCAAAACCCCTTAACTGAGCCATGGCAGACAATTGCTAGAACATCYCTCCCAAAGTTCCATCAGGCTTAGCAGGCATATTAAAAGAAAGGGGAAAAAATTGCTGAAAGAACTCATCTTTATGAACGGAACTCCTACTGCCTTCAATCTCTATCAGTTCAGACAGAATATGTAAGGGTAAAGTTCTCTAGAGTAAAACTCTCACTCTCTCATTATCCAACCTAGAAGAGAATTAATGACTATTCCAATTTGTGGTTAGCTGTAAGACTGACTGTGTCGGCAATTATCAACTTCTTGTGGCTGTCTAATCTGTACCAGGTTGGCTGTAAAACAGAAGACAATATCCTGAAAGAAAAGGACTACTCAATAGATTAGAAAACACTGAGCCCACTAGTTCTTTGCTGAATGTACTGTTTAATGCTTGGAATTGAAAAAGAGGGATAAAGGGAGAGAAATCACTGTGCGATTTAATATGCATTTCTACTTTCAATCTTGGTTCAAGGAGGTTCACTGCTTTCACATAAGAGCTGAAGGCATACATATATGTTTCAGATTTCAAAAACTATCCTAACTAAAGATTGGAGTTAGAGGTCATTTTGCCCATTTTGCTGAGATACGGTGACGATACTTGCTTGAAAGATCCTGTACATAACTAATTTGATATGATTAAGTCATTTGTTTCTATTTAACAAAAAATGAAATCAAGAAAGAAGCAAGACCTTCCTTACATTAAGATGCAAGGATAATATTCAGGTATGAACAAATATTTTTTTTTAAAATTTGACTCAGTACTGCCATAACACCTGCTTGGCTTTTCCTTTTTTTTCCCCTAATGCTTGTTTTCAAATCGTTGTGGTTTTGGGTTTTGTGGGGTTTTATGCAGCAGAAAATGCATGCTGTGCTGTGTTATGCTGTATGCCATTATAGTATATAATGTATAGTTCAACACCACATAAATAGCACCATGTTTCAACAAATGAAATAAATTGCTGTTTCTCCTGTTCTTTCCAGGAAGACAGTAGGGATCTATTGAATTTCTTGTTTACACTTTTTGAAGCAGGTGACATACTCACTGTACGTTCCCGCACTTGCTTATTATAGATTTTGCAGAAAAAGCACTTTTGCACTAAAAGGAATTTTGACAGAAAACATCAGCACATTTGCTGCTGGTTTAGAGCTATGTTTGCTAACATTTCTTATGAAACTCTAATATGGAGATCCAGACTTTATAAGGTGCTGGGCTAACTTACTCCTTCTAACAGGATTGTAAATATAAGCAATTAAATGTACATAAGAAGGACTGAATGATTACAGTAACTGCAATGTCTTAATATCTCCCTGAAGAGTTCTCTAATTTGTTGACAAAACCCTATAAATTCTACATAATTATAACCATTAGATACAACAGTTGATAATAAAGGGTATTTTTTATAACCATTTAAAACATGGCCTATTTTAAATATTTTAACTGTTATTATTTTAAATTTATTTAATGGAAAGATGTAATTGCCTGCATGGTTTACTCTTAAAATGCTTTGAGGTGAAGATCTGGCTGACACAAATGTTGAATATCCTAAAGAAGCCTGTTTTAATTCATTTCAATTCATAAGTGATTTAATGGATTCACCACTAAAGGTTCAGAAAAAGTAGTGTAAGAGTAAATGTCTTAACRGGAAATATTTTTAAATAGACATTTAATAGTTGTGTCAGAATAGATTTGAAATTCTGCCATGAAGGGGGGGGTTTGCTTTGGTCTGGTTTTGTTTTGTTGTCCTTGTAATATAAGGGACAGTTAAAAAAACAACTAAGTGACCTGTTTTAGGGCTATAACCAGTATTTGTACACATTAGAGGTTTAATGATCTAAATGACAACAGAATATTGCTGGTAGTGCAGACATTATCAAAAATGACTTACAGAAACCTTAGGTCCAAGTAATGCTACATTGCTAAATACTCCTTCTTCGATRGTTGAAACAATTATATCATCTGTTTCCCTAAGATTAAGCAGGACATAAAGTTGCAGGTATAAAGTCAGGTACATTTTTTTTCCTCTATTAAAAAAGCAAAGTAAAAATCCTTTCCTGATCCATATTATGTCAGTCAGTCAAAAAACTGACCTATAAAACTATTCAAGCTATCATTTCCTCTATGCCTAAGAGATATCCCAGGGGTTGCTCATTATTTTTCTCTCAAGGAAACCTTACCAGCAGATTCAGGTTTTCTTCAGCTTTACTGAGAGAAGCTAGGGAGTAAGGGCGTGCCAATGTATGAAGTGAGATACAGAAGTGCACGTTTGCTCCAGCCATTTGTTTGGCTCACATTTTCATCAGATGTAATTTTCAGTTCCTTTTTCTACATGGAATGTGAATTTTTTTTTTTTTACTATGCATTATGAAGAATGAGAAAGATTATGATAGTGATGATAGCCCCTTGTTAAAACCAGAGGCTGCATTATTTTGTGCTGTGCTTGCAATGTGAAAAAGTATATGATAAAAATAACAAATCATTAGAGGTAATGCAAATAGCATGTCCCAGTAATGGATATCTGACAATTGTCTGACGTGCTACTAAAATTGTTCTTCAAGTTTGATACTTATGTAGTGACTAACAATTACAGGATTCCCTTAGGCAATTCAGATCATGTTAGAGCAGAGACAGATTTAATTATCTGGCTTTGGAGAATATTGTGGTTCCTGTATTTCCAGGTAATACAAAAGAAGTTGCACCTTTTACATGCTGAATGTTTACATTTCCTGAACACACTTCATTGTGCTTTGTAAGTAGTTTCTGCCCTCCCGACTCAGAGTTTTCAAGGCTAAATTTTACTCTGCATTAGGTCTTAGTGATGATCCAAGACAAAGAAGCTGGCTTACCCAGCTTAGAAACTCACAAACTCAATATGTTTGCTCCAGCAATGCGAAAAACAGTAGATGTTATTCCTGCACCACATCTGCACACCAAATAACTGCGAACCATTGTCTGAATGAAAATCTTCTGACACTTCAGTGTGAAAGGAAWAACTTATACACAAGTCATTTCCATCATTTGAAAAAACATACAGTTCTAAGAATTGCTTCCAAATGTAGATCTCGACTTCCTCAGCAGGCTCAGAGATAACTACTCCAAAATGAACAAGTGCAGGAGGAACATTGTCACCTCTCATTTTCATCATCATCATCGTCGTCATCATCATCATAAAAAAAAAAGCTTTACGGATACTTACAAATCTTGTCTTATATGTGGTCTAAGATATATCAATAACTCATATTGCTTTGCCTTTTTTTGGATCATCTACTATTCAAAGTGGGGTCAGGAATGACCTGAGTATCAGGTGTGTTCAACATAACCCTTGGCAGAGTGTCACAAATGTGCTCCCAAGTGAATGTTGTTCCTCTGAGCAATTTTTACAGGTCAAAAGTGTGGCAAGTTCAGATGACATGTGAAAGTGTGTTGTGGTGTGAAGACTAGCTAGGATTACTGTGCAGTGGTGTTCAGCTTTTGGATGGAGGCCTCCAGCTGACATACAGTTGATAAATGGTGACCTCGAGACCAGCTGTGCTCAAAAGATGAAGATTTTATTATCAATTATAAGTGTGTTTTCTCAGTAAAGATTTGGAATTTTTTTTTTCAACTGAAATGTTGCATTCACATCGAGACAATTATGATCAGAAGTAGGGAAAATCATATTTCCAACTACCTTCAATTTTTCCACTAGATGTCATTAAATCGTAAGCGCTGATTAAAGATCACTTCTCTTGTGCAGCTGCTTGTATACAGCCTTGATGGATGCCCCAGGGATACCAAGTTTTACTTTTTGCCTGCTGCCATGTGGCACAGCAGGACTGACCAGCAGAACTGAACACCACTGTTTTTTCTTATCTACCAGGTCTTGGCAGCCAGTCCCACTATAGCTTCTCTCTTTAGATGACAGAAAAGGAAAGTCTAAGAGCAACAATCAGCATCAGCTCTTAGTTTGAAAGATGGAGAGAACAGCTGATGAAATACATGTTCTCTAAATGATGAGACAACCTCATTTTTGATCTCTATCGCCTTGTAGGGCCCTTACATGGTTTCAGGGTAACAACTGCACGCCACTGCTCTGTGCCTTTCGAGGAGTTCTCCATCGCTGAGATGGTGTACCCTGCTCTCTCTGAGTATTTTCTCTTCCATATGTGCTTTAGCAAATTTTTAAGGAAACATTTGACTTCCAAGATGAAAAGGATCTATATAAGTAGCATGTAATGAGTACAAGAATCATTTGAGCAATATAATGTGTGCAGGAAAGACTGTATTTGGATAAATTAAGTGCATGCCTCATCTCTTGGTCTATCACTTTGACTGTCTAGCCTAAAGTGTTGTGATCTTACAGGCTGTAATATGGTGGTGGATAGTAATTCACTCTAAGGTTTAAACAAGAAATAAACCCTCTATTGCTGAAGAGTATAAGCAATAATAATTTTTTCATCAGACTTATACTAGTTTTATTTTTGATAAAGATAACCAACTGAAAAATCCCTTGCATTTTCTTTAAATGGAAACTTCTGGGAAGGAACTGAAGGCTAAAAGAAAAATCACCTAGAGCCTTATATTGAATTCAAGTGTTTGGATTCAAACTTACATATCAAACATCTTCTGGAGAGATGAAGTTAATGCAACTTTTCAAAGAATAAATCTTGATAATTGTTCTTGATAATTAGTAAGAAATAAAGCATTCAGTTTTATTGAAAACAAACAAACAAGCAAAAACAAACATTCTGAGTAGCTGGAATTTTTCAAAATGACAAAAAGTCACACTTTGTTTCTCAACAAATTAAATGAAAATATTATAACCCTTTTTCTGCTCTTCTGGAGTTCCTTCAGACTATATTTTGAGCTGAGTGAAGGAGAGAGATTAAAAATCAGTAACATCATTGTAAAATACAAACTAGCATTGATATATGAATAGCAGAATTTTCCCAAGGAGAATTTAATTTCAGACTTTACCTGTAAAACTGAGATTGGTGTTCATTGGAGCTTGATATTGAAAAGCTCCAGAGAAAACCGAGACCAAGAACTGTGGATATGGATGGCAATTTGCAGTAAATTGTTTTTTAAACATGACAAATAAAGGGAAAGCCAGATGTTTCAAAACAATTAATTTTTAACATTTTTTTTTCTATAAGAAGAACACTTTAGAGAGAAAATGCAGCCCTTCAGATTTCCTTGTCTATCAAGGTATCTTAATTTCACTAGACTTTAAATAATAAGAAATAATTAGAGGTTCTTAAGTTCCCGTGTGTATTATTTGAATGTTACAGAGCAGTTCATTATTTCATATGAGTGGATTCTGTGTCTACATTGCATTTTCACTTTCCAACACAAGCAAATGTGAAGCAATAGAAAATCAATGCTTTAGAGGAGTAAGTGGTAAATGAAGCAAACAGACCGATGTTTCTTTTTGACTTTTTTTTTCTGGAAGCTCTAATCTGTGAGTTAATGCATTACAGAACCTGAAAGCAACCTCACATTTTATTATAACATGTTTTAGAACAGCATCTTCCTTTACTCACTGGGCCCAAATCGTAGGTTTAGTCYCAGGCAGAAACAGATGTCATCTCTTTCACAGACTGTAACTGTAATCAAGGTTTTATCAGACCCGTTTTAGGTTCTTTATATTGTAAATTAGCTTCTTAATCCATTAGGCTGATTATGCAAAGCATAATCCAGGGCCAGCCTTTCAAAGTTCATTTTATAAATGGAACATGGCTATCTCTCTTTTAAAGATTTCTGAAAAATGATTGCCAATTCCACACATTTGGGTGCATCTCTGATGGGAAATGCAAATGGAGTTGATAATGATTGCAGAATGTCGGGAAACTGCATGAGGCTTTTTATTAACTTTGATAAGTTATACTGTATGCAGATGGACCAGTGTGCTAGTTCCATCCTTTTTAACCTTGGAAAAAAATAAGAAGCTCTTTGATGCAAGACACATAGACGGATCTTTTCTTACCCAAAAAGCCCCTATACCTCGAAACAACCCCACAAAAAAACCTAAAACACCACTTAACCCCCCTAAACCCCAAATCCTCTCAGGCTTTAATTTGTGGTCTTTTCAGATTTTCTCACTATGAAGACAACTTTCAGAGAAGTGATGGTGACAGTAATCTTTCAGCATGTCAAACCTTCTGACTAGTATATTTGGAAGAGCTGGAATACAGTATACTCAGACATACATTTATCAGTTCTGAAGTACAGATGTCTCAGGAATCAAGTGTTATTTTCCAGGGCTACTTTGCAATTTATGAAGTCATGTAAATGGGACTAATTCAACTCCTAAAGATCAAATGGCACTATTAACTCTTGTGCGATACTGGGGGAAAAATATTTCCATTGTTCCTACTAGTCATGAACTGTGTCATTACTGCATGATCGAGAATCAGAGTTGACAGAGAGAGATGCCCAAGGGATTATCTATGTGACACTAGATGATGGGTTTTGTGCTTCTGCAGCAGAGTTAGAATGTAGGTGATACAGGTGCTGTATCACACCAAAGAAATGAAGGTAAAGATACATTTAAGAAAACCTTTTTGCTAACTAATCACAAAATAAAAGTACAGGTTCTCTTTTATTCTACCTGGGTACAATTTGGCATAGTTTCACTGAAGTCAAAGACCAAGCTCAATTTACAACTACAAATATAGATCACCTAAAAGACTGCAGCTGGGCCATCTAATATTAAATTATTATTCTTTAACAAGCACTTCAGCTTCATAATTAAAGTAAAAATTCTGAGCAAAAGCTTTTGCTGCTACAGTTTGAAAATATAGTAGAATATGAAGTAACTTTCGCAAATAGTAAAAGATCATTTTTTCATCTTTTTTAATTTAACAAAATGATGCATTTAAACAGAAAAATATTTACACTTATATATGTAGAGTTTTGTTGTTATTCAGCTACCATTTCTCAGGTTTTGTTTCTAGCCAGTTAACAGTAATAAAAAAATGTCCATGGAAGTGTACTGTCTAAATAAATAGCAAGGAAGGAAACTGCAGTTATGAAATACACTTTTTCCTGAAAATACTGATCAATGTCCATGGATTTATGGTACCAGGTCTTAAAAAGATCGTTGAGACCATAAGCAAAATATTGATTACGTTAACTGAATTGCTTTTATGCATTCTTCTTGTGAGAACAAATATGAAAATTTTGTATAACACTGACATACAAAACCTGGAAGTTAAAAGGAGAAAAAGTTTCTGAAAATGAATGTAAAAAACAAGAGTGTGAAATAATGATTTAAAGTATTAGAAGAAAGAAAAATGTTAATCTAAATGTTAACTGCCAAACAGAAATAACTTCCAATCTCTCAGTTACAGACACATTAAAAAACCCCAACCAACCAACGTTTTTTCATTTCAAATCGATTAGAAAATTACTTTTTTAAAACCAACAATTACAGAGTTATGACAGCAAGTTTTATGTATCTATTTCATGTATTTCTATACTCTTGTATAATAATATCTATATCTATATATATTATGTATATATGTATTAACCAGTTTCAAAGAAATTTCCTTTGTAGGGAAATTAACACTGCACAACAAATAATCAAAGCTCTGCATTTTCTATGGTATATCTACAGATACTTTTGTTTATCATAACTGCGACACATTGACTGGCAATGATGATTCATATCTCAAGGTGAAATCTCTGCTAGGGTAATGAAAGTAAAAATCAAATTTGTTACCTTGATTAAAGTCTACTAAAATATCTTTTTTAATGAGAAAAAAATTAAGCTAGGATCATCTACAACCAAATTATAAAAAGTGGTCTGCATTACTCGCTTGGCTGGGGAGACTTGTGTGTGCATTTGAAGGTAAGCAGGGTCTAAAGCATTAGGCTGAAATAGGGGAGAAGGGGGAAAATGATGCTTTGTTACTGTATAGAATCTTTTACCATTTGGAACTGTTAACTTTTTCATTATCTGTCTTACACTCTATCCAAAGCCAAAAATAATAAACGGTACAAGAAATTCAGGATGTTTAAATTTTACTTTGATCATTTTCATTAAAAGAGGAGTGAAGCCATGCATTAATATTAGAAAGGCTACAATCAGAGAAATTTTGGGAGATCTCACATATTTCCAAAACACTAGGCCAGATCATGCTATTTTTTCTGGTCACATATATAATCATACCTTATCCCAGAACAAACAGTAGTATTGTCCACTTGTTTGTATCACTTTGTTCCATGCTTTTAATTTGCATGTGAAAAAGACTGAACTTCTAATAATCTGGACCACAGAAGAGCTGACAACTTTGTGAGTCATATAGTGATGATTGCGCCTACAGTGGAGAGATGTCTTACTATTATTATTGCTGTTGTTTTTAGCTTATTAATCATCATTATTGTTATTTATGTGGTTATTATTAATTCTAATTTTGTCAGAATCAACCTGTGCTTTGCCATTATCTGTTGAAGGTCCATCCTTCTAAATCTATCAGACCTGGCTGTTACAAAGTACAATTATGCAGATATTATGTGGTTTTGTTTGTTCTTTTAGGCTTGGACTCAACTGACAGTCTGGGCTCCTGAAGAGAAAGAGTTTGCCTCTGTTATCCATAAAAGCTGCCTTTCTTTCTCTCTTCCCCTCCCTCACTCCATTTACAGCTCAGGCTGATCTGACAGACTGACAGGAGAAACTGCAAACATGTCCAAAGTCCCTTCTACTGCACTTTAAAAGCACGGGAAAAAAAGAAACATCTAAGGAATATGAGGTCATAAGGTTATTTTGAGTTCTTGTTGTCTTGTAGCGTGGAAATAAGATTCTGTTGATTCAACTTTTATTACAGAGTTGCTCTGTATGGATACTTCCAGTCCTACATTCCCAAGACAGGCAGCAAAAGCCAATACAGTTAAAAATGTGCTGACAGATTTAAGAAAAGTAATCACTTTTTCATCCAATTCTAATTCTGCTACTGAATGTAAGCAAGAGTAGACAGCATGAGGGTTTCTTGRGTGAAAGAATGTTCTGCCTTTGTGATCAACTGCCTCTTTTGTGATGTTTCCTGCAATGTAAAGGATTAAGAGTTTCTAAATTAAATCTCTCCCAAATGGGAAATAAAACAGAGCAGCATACTCAAAAGTGTCCCTGGTACCGCTTTTTAAATTTAATTTGTATCCATTGCATTCCTGTGGCTGGAAGACCTTCAGTGCATTCTGAATGTATTTGTTTGTTTGTTTGTTTGTGTGTGGGTTGTTGTTTTTTTGGGRTGTTTTTCCCCAAAAGACCTCTTCAGCAGCCTCAGATGCATGACTAGTGCCAGATCAGGCAGCCCTGCACCTTTCTTTCTTTCCTCACATGAAGCTTCTGCTTCTTTCCAGGCAATTTTGACCAGTGTTGAGTTTATTCTTTACAAGTGCAAGAGGACATCAATGACTTGCTATGACTCCTAACTTTCCTGTTTGTTGAGTTAGTTTCCTAACCTTCAAGCTATATGGCCTTCATATTTTGTCTGGAAGAAAAATTTTGGAGATGGGATACATACATACAAACCCAGCCCTTGACTACCCTTCCTATTGCTAGCTCTCAGTCCTTTAACTCTATATTAAAGATAATTTTTCTCTGTAATAGTGCATGTATTCCTAGTGAAGTGATTCAGTCCCATTATATATTCCTGAGGTCACTGACATCTAGGAATTTATGACAGCAGAAAATTTGGTTGACTAACAGTCTACAATTAGGAAAGAACTCAGCCTCAAATCTATACATTATTGGCCRTCTGTGTCACTGCCTCATTTTTCAGTGAGGAAGCTGTAGAAGCAACTCCAGTTCACTCAATTTATTTAATTATCGTGCAATCTGATTTTCTTGAAGAAATTATTTTCCTCTGTATAGCACCAAACTCCTCTTTCTGTCAAACACTGAGGGTTTTAAAAGTGGTTAAAAAGGTATTTTGGAAAGTTGGGCTTTTGAAAGGCAAGACATGTCAGTGAAATATGCCAGTTTAATGAAGCGTCCAACAGCCCCATTACACAGCTCCATGTGTCTATTTTTGAAATAGGCAGCTCAAGCATGATACTGCCAATGGAGCCAATGGATGTGGTCCTTGACGGCACTCTCTGTTTGAACCCCCACCAGCTAAAACTTTTGGAGGCAATGTCCACAGTAGATTTGGGAGACGTACAGATCAGGGACCAAAATAACAGGTGGTATGGCCTAGTTTTAGCATTTATATTGCTCTCCAATTTGTGTGGCACTCCGTCACTATTCCGTAGYACATTTTGCAGATTCAAGCACACTCTTTTGAAGGCCCCAAGGCATGCAATGTGGATTAATGCTGTAAAAACCCAGACCTACTCCACTCCAGGGCGCTGCAGTACTGCTAGCATTATTTCATACAGTAAGAAATTTAAAATTTAACACCCCCTGCCCCATTTTCTTGGGTCACTACTTGTGTTCTAGGGGTAATCCAGAGGCAAGAGTCAGATAGCCCAAATGCAGWCAGCATATGACCCTGTAGACTCGAGGCTGCAAAACATTTCCTGACACTTTCCGTTTAAAGAYGTTTATATGTATATAATTACAGTCAGAGCTCAGGGTCTCAGATCAGAACTCTGAGGCAGGACATGGCTGCTTTCAGGCTTTTCAAGCTCTCCCTCAAATATATGGAAACCAGTAAAGGCTTTCTGGCCTTCTGAGCTCCATGTCACAGAGGAAATATAAAAAACCTGAAACACTTTTTCCCTGAAATACCTGTTAAAGTAGAATATTCTATTATTTCCTCTCTCCGGGAACATGTCAAATTTTGAATTACATTCCAAAACAGGTCATATTTTTSCACACAAAATTATTCATTCTAGTGAGTCTAGAATTGCTTATTACACAAGTAAGTGTACCAGGATTGGACATTTTATCTTTGTATTTTCATTTCTTTATCACTCTTTGTCTTTCCTTCTATGTTCCAACAGATACATATCTATTTCTATACAACCTAAGTTCAGTTTTAAATAGGTATTAACAAGGCATATTTCACTGCGTACTTATAATACTTTTCATTATTCTTCACTGATCCCATCTATATTTCTATATATCATGTATTGTCAATATGCTCCTAAGTGGTGCCACCYAGAATCCTTACAGTGCGTGCCATATCATCATTTCCATTCCAATGCTCCTCTCTTTTTTTCCATTAATTGAAAATGCGAATATTTTCTAATATTTCTTTGCGTYGAAAAGAATTATGTAAGACTTCAGCACGGGTGACTAAACAAAGTGCTGCAGCTGTTCAAACTTCCACTGCAAATTTTTCAACTCAATGAGACAAACATGGGCTCTATCATCTTGCTTGCACATTATGCTGTCACACTTCTACAGTGTTCATCGTGCTGCCTTCGCAGCAATTTGTCAGCACAGGCCACTGTGGAGATTGTAGGCAAATGCTCATTTGGAGAACTATGCAGACCATCTGCAAGGTTTAAATCATACCACAGCAGGGATTAGAAACRCTCAGCACAAGGGGACAACAAACAAGCAAACAAAAACATTACCTATTATTCCTAAGTAGTTACTTCTGGCCAGGTGTTGGCAGCAGGTACCAAGCCATGTGAGGGGCAGTGATGGGACCCGGCCCTGATGGCTAGCAGGGAGCTGGGTGGGAGCAGGCTTCCCCCKGGCTCAGGGATGCTCAAGCTCGCACCTTGGTCATGTCCAGCACTATTTGCCAGCCTCAGTGTTACAGGGCTGTGGCCTGAGGGTAAGGGCCTCACTTTATCCTTAAGAAAGAACGAAGTCATAAAAGAATGAGCACCACTAATGAAATTTATTGGACTTTTTAAATTCATGTATCATCGCATTTCTTAGAATTTGCCAGCTCTTATTAGGATGTTAACATGTCCCAAAAAGTAGAGTGAATTACCAAAGCCCAGGAAACAGAGGATAAAGGTTTTTTCCTCCCTTTATTCACATTCATGTTAATAAATTTTCAATTACTCCTTTCATTGAATGTGTATAGTTTCAGAAGTCACCCAGTCCACCTGTCCCTGTTTTAAGGGATGGACAACGATATTCAGGGTTGTTTTAATCTGGTTTAAAATCCTTCARACAGATYCTGTAGTCCTCCTACACAGTCTAATCCAATGYTTCATTTTCCTTAGCTTGGTTTTGCTTTTCTGGCATTCTATTCAGAATATTAATACACTTAATACACTAAGCAATCTAGGATATTAATATTCTAAATTCTCCTACTGTCCTACCAAGTTTTCATAAGACGGAGCTTTTAATTTTTGTATCCTACTCCAACACAAGCCCTTCACTTTCCTTGATCTTTTCCACCATGAATGCTTTTTGCCATTTTGCTCTCGTGGTATTTATTTAGTTTGGATAAACTAGGCCAAGTCCATCAACGATTCCCCACTAATCTCTCATTATAAGCCTCCTGGTGTTATTCTCTTTCACTTTTTTTATAAGGTGCTTACATTGTATTGAAATCTTTATGTCCCAAAATGGATGCATTACTCAAGGTTGCCACAGCTAGCAACAGATAATGACTCAAAGTAGAAAAGAATTTTAATTTTTTTAATATTTTACCCATTTCTCCTCTCTGAGGTTTAGTCAACTAATTCTAGGCTGCAAAAGTATACCCATTTTATTTTTGGTTTCACAATGATTCATTTTTGCCCGAAATTAGAGTAGGAGCAACCTTTTTTTTCTTTCTTTTTTTTTAATGTAGCTTCTTTTAAAAATTTTTATGCTGTGTAAGACCTGAGCAAACCCTATATTAGCCATATAGATTTTAATTTACATCAGAAGAGATGTCCCAGCACCTAATCTGGCATTTCAAATGCTCTCTACATGGAAGTGGGGAGTTACAAACCCAGTGGAAGTTTTCTGAAGCAAGTCCCAGAGCCTGTGTCTTTCCTGAGAGATTTAACTGTGCAGATATGTTAGAGTATTTGAAGCTTCACAAAAAAAGAAAAAATACACAAATACTATAGTAAAGGATATCTAGGGAAAAAAAAAAGTAAAAACCCAAAACCAAACAAAAAAACCCCAAGAACCTAGCCGCCAAATGTTCAAAATGCGATTTTCTACTTCTCAAAAAGCAGCAATAGCAATTTAATTCCAACCTGAATAAGGCTGTGAAGGGTTTATTGACAGAGTAGTACAAAATATCTTTAAATCACCTGATTTTTCAGTTATTCTACATTCTTTCATCTCTGCATTTGGATGAGATTATGACTTCATGTCTCTGTTGAACAGGGATGGATGCATCAGTCACACTAGTGACTATACACCTATACACCAAAGGATAGTGCAATATGGCACAGGACAGACTGCAATACCAAAACTGTGGGCAGAGTGACTCAGACTCGGAAACCCTTAATACGTGCATGACTGTGCGTGACTTTTGTAATTTTCAGAGGTATCTTTTTTGCTGGTACACTGCAAATATTCAGAGTAAGCACAATTTCTGTAATTTTTTTTTTAATTTATCAAGAAAATCTACAGAAATATTGTTTAACACATTACAAAAAACATAGATTTCTCCCAAAAAGCATCTGAAAAAGTAGTTCTGTATGCTCAATTGATTTGAGTATAATGTTGACTGGAGAAACAGATACTCTTATCTGCAGAATTTGAAATATACCTTGATGACCCGGCTTTTCTCACACTTGAAGAACCTTTTTTTTTTCCTCTTTATTTCTCTCCTATCACCCATAACTTGAAGTATAATCTTTATTAGTGAATTGGTATTTAGAATGCACCACTGGCATCAGCAAAAATTGAAAGTTCCTCATCTTCAGCTGTTGAGCTTTAGCCGGTTTGTTTGCTCAAATGCCGCACAGCAGAATTATGAATCAGTAACCCATGGTCTCTAAATAGGAATCCAGTGGGATGCAGACACTAGTTTTGTCCAATATTTCAAAGGCATTGCTGACTAGAAGTGATTGAATTTTTTTCCCAGCATACTCATTATTCAGCATCTGTATGATTCTGGTTTTCATCAGTGTGCATGCTCACTAAATTCTTGTCACTCTTCAGTCAACTCATCTATAGAAGAATAATCAATAACCCTTTCAGAGATTAATGATTAAAATTATCTGTGAGCTACCTTTAAAAGTAATATACCTGCATGTTCAGTGACTGTTAGAGTGTCCTATTAGACTGTTTAGAACAACTTCCAATCTTTGATTACTGCATTTGAAAGAAAAGCCCCAAAATATCAAGAACAGGTGTTTAGCTGACCTTCCAGAAGTCCCTAATAATATAGATTTAAAGCATCTTGTAATCTTCTAAACCAGAACTGGAGGGTTCACTATTAAAACAGAAGTCCTAGCTGCCAAGAGTCTGAAAACACGGCTTGTGGGAACCACCGCAGCAGAATGGAGAATAAATTGTGACYAGAGGAATCTCTGTATTTATACTTTGCTGCACA
This sequence comes from Amblyornis subalaris, assembly GCA_018881555.1. Lineage (NCBI taxonomy): Eukaryota > Metazoa > Chordata > Aves > Passeriformes > Ptilonorhynchidae > Amblyornis > Amblyornis subalaris. The sequence goes on along the minus strand of JACAXG010000001.1, from coordinate 34,033,121 downwards.
AAGTTCTAGAGAGGAAGAACCAAGTCTGTATCTGGTAACGTACTCCTAAGTACACAGTGACCTAGCCATAGCTCTGAATTGCTTAGGRAAAACCCATGTGCACAAACGTACACTTCTCTAGGGCTTGGCTTTTCTACGAGTGCAGAGGAAAAGAGGGTTCGTTTAGTCTTACAGAACCCGTGTTTCCCTTGCATATCTGACAACAAAAATTAGAAAGTCAGATGAAACGTGAAAGAAGGAAACTAATTTGGCAAGCTGACCCCTTTCATCATGAACGAAAAAGGCACAAGAGCACATTCAATTGCTCTAACTGCCAAGAGGATTAAATACTCAGCCAGAACAAGCAAGGGCAAAAACTGCTGCCCGACCTAAGGAGTCATCTGCCAACACATTGATTTCTGAGGGAACTGCAGAGCAGGAAAGAAAAAGCAAGTTTCTAAATGTGACCAGATTTATCACCTTGCATTCCTAGATTCACACCTGGGAAAGGATTTGGAAACAATTCACCTGGTGTGGACAGATAAGCAGTCTGTCCTTAGAAGAAAGGAAAATGCAACCCTGTATAGAATAAGGTACTGAACTAAGACTGGTGGGGTTTTTTCTGTTGAAGATAGTAAACCGAGTTTCCATTTTAAGTCATGAGAATGGTTAACTAAGATTGTTAGTACCATTTACTGGGATAAAGGAAYCTTATATCATTTTTAAGGATGCTTTGGATATTTAAATAGGCAGGAAAATTCGGCTCCTCTACCTTTGCAACCATATGTGCAGATCATCTCCACAAAAAAATGAACTGTACAGATGTGAGTGCTCAACTCTATCCATATCGTGGTCCAGATGCTCTGATACTTAAAATAGTTAAAGTTACTCTGACGTTACCAAAGGTAACTGTCAGACACTACAAAACTGGTTTCAGACAGAAAGAAAATTTAGAGGGTGATGGATATATCCAGACCTGGAGCTGGAGAAAACTGGTTTTAGGGATAATCATCTAAATCCAGAGACTACAAATGACCCACAATAATGACAATTTTTTGCAACGCCCACACACACACACCTTCCTCCCCAGTCAGGGTTAAACCACTGGCCTCAGGAACCAGAGCAGGGGAAGGGTGGACACAATCCCAGGAAAGAGACAGAAGCCAAAAGGTGTGTACATAACAAGTGTAAACATACTATTACTATTGAGACTTTTCCTGCATGAAAACATTCTAACTGTAACATTCTTTCTTTTCCAGGAACAGTTAGAATTCAGAAGGCAGTTATATCTAGACCAGAAATTAGAATTTTAAGACTTCAATTATAGTAATATTACATTCTTGACTTTCTGTGTGTATATATATACATATAAGATGTGCTTCCTCTTTGCTCATCATCAAGACATTGACAGCAACACCATAAGATAAAGGTTGAATTTGGAGAGTCTTGCGGGAATATAAACTCTGAGACTGTAAAGAGGGTTTTCTAAGGAAGGTAGCTCATTTACAAAAAACTTACAAGTGCTTTCCTGTTAACATGAAATGTGGGCAACCTACTATAGCTAGTCATTGCTGTGTCTCAGAGCTTTTGTTGCAAGCACTCTTCAGGAGAGTCTACAAATATTGTCTCCAGCTCTTAAAAGGTATTATAAAATATGCAAGTGTAAATCATGCCATATCATTTCATCTCATATATACTAATGAAAGGAGTCCTCAGACTCTCCTTTTGATAGTTGTTACAGAAGATCATTTGTTCTTGCCACACAAAGAAGCAACAGCAACAGCTGGAGGATGGTGGCTTGATCAGATTGACATTAAATGTAGGAGGCCAAAACCAATTTTTGTTTCAGGCTGAGGGAGGGCATTTTCACCTAGTGATAAGGAACTAGATGACATGAAGACTTTTATTACTTGGGATTTGCTTTGTTTTGTAACCTCAAGCAGATCATTTCACCTCCCTGATACTCTGTTCCTCTCTYACTTAACTACTTTGTTCACTGCAATTATAGGTGTTTTAAGGCAATGACTTAAAAAGCATAAAGTAAAGCATAAAGGTGAAAGGTTCCTAATGTTGATCGAGGTATCTTGCTGTGGCCATGGTACACAATGACAACAAGATTTCTATGAGGAGGAGAAAAGGTTTTCAATGAATAAAAGAAAGATATCTTTCTCTTTTTTTGCTAAGGCAGAGTACCAAGATACCAAGTATCAGAAACACATAGGCAGCTATTGTTCAACATTTAGTATCTCTACAGGCAAGAGTACCAGCACAAATACATATAATGCATTTGAGTTGCTGCTCTGTGGTGATGCTGGTAGTTTGTAGCTATGATATCTTCAGATAGAGAAGAGCAGTTTCAGATCAAGTTCAACACAGTTTTACCCAGTGACATAGAGCAAGTGCTGGATTGCCTGCTCTGACTGTGTCACTTGTAATGAGTGACTTTAATATCTATGCTAATAAAGCTTGTTACATCCCCTGTATAAGCTTGACACAAGCCCCAGTGGCAAAGAAGGAACAGGTATCTAAATTAAACTGAATATGTCTTGATTGAAAATGAGGGAAATTATATTAGGCAGTCACCTGTGGGTACATGTTATGTGCTACCCTGTGCTGGGTTTGCTGCTATGTGTGTCTGGCATACTAATGTATGTCAGGCTTTGACAAGGCAGATAAGGAGCATCTCCATCACTGAGAGGAGACAGACTGGCACTCCATCTTAGCAGTTCACTAAAATCTTTCTTTTGCTACTAGCAACTTGCTTTGCTGCAGACCTTTTGTCYGACATGGGATGGGGCTCATCCTATTGTTTTCTACAAGCAGCACTAAAGTTCATGACACATATAATCCTCAGATAACATAAGAAATTTCTTTCAACCAGAGGGAGAATATGGTATTGAAGGGGCTTATAGGCGACTTGAGTTAGATCAACCCAGGTTTTACTAAATCAGAAGGCTTTATTTACATATAGAGACKTAATTGGGTTATAATTCTGCAAGAATTATATACCAGTGTCTTATATCTTCTTACTGCTATAACTGAGTTTTTTTGAGAGTGCCCAGAAACTTTCATTACAGAGTAGGATAAAAACATTGTTTTAATTGTGAAAATATGGCRTAGTAAGGTCAGCATATCCAGGTGGCCCAGGAGACGAGAAAGACTCAGCCTTCTGGCTGAATACTCTGATTCTGTTTTCCAGCCATGGAATTCATCCACTGCCTGATATTTTTCCTGCCATAATTTCTCTATTTGCTAACAAGAATTGAATTTATTTTCCTAACACATTGCTAYAAAACCATTGGATAAAAAACCAATGCAATGAATTGGGCCACATACTGTATCCCAAACTTTTCACAAGTTGAAGCTGACCAGCTACATTTTGTGCTGAGCAGACCTGCTGCTGGAATAGAGGTGACAACAGAGTGAAATTGTTCAAATAGGAATATCAGGCTGTGTAAACCTAATTTTTGTTCTGTCTTCTTCAGGTTGTCTTCACTTAAGTAGGATTAGTAGGGCTTTAAGTGAGTATAGGAATTACATCCAAGAAGGGTGTGGAACAGGGCAATGATTGCTGTTGCATTGTAGGGCAGATGAGTGCAAAGATGGGTGAATGGGATAGAAAAAGAAGACATTAACATCTATTTTAAACAGTTATAGCACAAGGTTCTCAGGAAAAGCAAATCTAGTACACATTCACACTCTTCTAGTAGCTTGAAGCAAATGAATCTCTGGCATAGAAGGAAAAATTAATTTTTAGCTCTTTCTCTATGATTATTCAGTCAGAAACTCTAAAGGGAACAAGAAAATCTTGCTCAATTTTATAGGAAAAGGGGTGCTGTATTGTATTGTTTTGGAACTTCTTTAGTCCTGTGCTAACTTTATCATGTCTTTTGTGGTGTATATTCCACATCACATGGCACATTCATTTTCTTTAGGAACATTGCTGCATTTCAAAAAAATAATAGGAAAAGAGTAAATGAAGATTTATTTTTATCATTCACCCGGGGATTGTTCTTGAAACATTCTGATCCTTCAAAGCAGGATATTTTTGTGGTTATTATAATGCAGTATGCAGTGCAATTTGTCTAAATTGAAGTCTATAAATTATTGTAAGTGGCAAGAGCAATTAATCACTGAATTTTTCCATAAATCTCAGCTAGGTTTGAATTCAGGTGCTAATGTTTATAAAACCTCAAAACCTTACGGGAAGGAGAAAGTCATAGGAAATTAATTAAGTTGAAAGTACAGAATAAAAAGAACATAAAGATTTCTGGAATGATCGRAGTAATGTAACATGTCCTCATGTGGAAACCAGCATCCAATACAAAGTGTTGATGCACACTTAATAGATGGCTTATTATAGGTACATGCTTTATTAAACATCCAAAGTATGATTTTGGTTATTTCTGACAAATTAATGTTGAGACTTGCTTCTGAACAGCACTATGAGTTGAAAGTCATTGTTTAAATAATTTGAAGTGTTCTAAGTTAAGATACACTGTTTGCAATGTATTATGATAGAGATATACTTCAGTATCAAAATAGATTTTTAAATGCAAATYCAGTTTGGTTATTATGTTTGTCCTGTGCTTTCCTCTGTGCATTTTTATCAGAACAAAAATTTTCAAGTTCTCCCTCTGTGTTCTAAAATGTGATTGCAATTCTTGAACAATAATTTTCATATTTATGCAATTTCCTTATTTCCTAGGCTTCCTGAACTTTGTATTTTCCTGCTCAGTAATACACCACTTTCAACATAATTTTTCTGAAGAAGCCTTCTAAAAATTTTGGTTTTCAGTAGATACTTCAGTAGATACAGTTCTGCACTGAATCAAATGCAAGCCCATGCATTTCTTGTTTGACCAAGTGCCCATTAGAATTAGGATGTCTGCCAGGATATTGCATATGGTTAAGCTGGAAACTAATGCAAGGCAAGTTCAGATAGAGATTTAAAGAGCCTGAGCTCTGACAGTAGTCTATGTCTTCTTGATGAGTTTGGTCAGCTCTCACTGACTGAAATCCCTCATGATTTCACTTAGAATAAGGCTGTATCTATGGGTTATCTTAGCTCATGGTAATTTAGTCCACATTCCCATCAGTCAGCCTTTTTATCTGACATATATGTAAGAGTAAACAAGAACCTTCAGACACAATTTAGCCCACAAGCAACATGTGATAATGACGCCACATTAATGATTAGATAAAAGCTTGATATTCTTTGTCAAATTCTGATTAATTTTTATTCACAATTTTCCTAAACATTAGGAACAAAAAGCTTCTCCAAAGTAGTCTGAACTTATCTTCGTATGATGTTATAGGCTGAACACCATAACTTGTAAACACACTTATAGCCATATTTTGTAATTCATTAAATTACATTAAGCTAGTAATCCCTGGGRTCAGAATAGGGAAACTGTGTAGAGAGAATTGCCTAGCTGAAAAGCAGTGAAAGCAGGAACACTTGTATAACCCCTGTCCTTTGCAAGAAAATTTTCTTCTGAACTATATTGTTGTTTATATGGTAAAAATCTTGGTTTAGGGAATGGGGTAAATGAATAGAGTTACGAACTCAGGGGAAAATTCTCTTTAATAAAGCACGTAATAGAACAGGAGTATTTCTTGTACCTTGTCTCTCTTCCTTTGAGTACTCAGAGATATTAACAACCACCCAGCCCATCATACTTACAATAGTACAATTTGCTGCAGGGATTGAATTTTTTCAATTTTCCTGTCTTTGCAATTCATTTCAGGAAGCATTTGTGTCTGTTGAACACTGCAAATATCACGTTTATCACATTTAGCATTACAATGGAAAACAAGACTAAATCCTGGGAAGATACCAAACACAGATCAGGAGTACYGACAAAATAGGAAAGCCAGATTTCATATTCTCTAGTGGTTTACAAGTGTTTACAGGATCTACCCAGTTTCCTGGCCCCATGTAGTCAGCAGCTCTCATGATCAGAAGGGCTTACTGGAACACAGTGGAACATGCCGGATGAATATTTGTTTTTCAGCATAGGAGTGGGACACCTGTTTGGAAGGGACACTGAGAACAGGATGCAGGACATGGTTCCAACAAATCATTCTTGACAGCTTAGCTGTACTTAACCTCAGTAATAAAAAAAGATGGTCAGTCGTATCCGAAAAGCTCTTGACATTAAGGTCATTCTTAGATGAGACTTTGATGTCATTCTTGTTTCTGTTGATCATTTTCCACTGTAAGAGAGTAATTTCAGAAATAATTTTCTGAGTGATGTATCTCATGAAATTTTCTCTTTTTTTTTTCCTCTTTTCCTGAAGGAAAATTGAGTTTTGGTATTTTTTAGTCCTGTTTTCTATTAAAACATAACTACATAAAATGTTGAATTAGTTACAAATGTGCAATATATGAACCAAATAGTACAGTAACTCCAAAATGTAGGGATTAAAGATACKTGCTAAAACACTTCCAAATTATGAACGTCTCATATGAAAATGCCTTCAGTGTGAGGCTACATCTATATCACTATGATCAATATGGGCTACCAGCCCTGAGAGGAGTGTGAAAAGATTCCATGCATTCAGGAAGGGCTCACACCCTGTGGCTGTAAGCATTCTCAGTGCACTTCACGATAATAACCAAATCAACCGTTTTTTGGTCTCATAAATATCACCTATGTGTTACCAGTTTTGAGCTGTATCTTCACTCATCATGATATATTCATCTGTCTAGGAGGACTTTGAACAAAGGGATAGGCAGAGATAGGTTAGTCTCTTTTGCACGTGAATCGAAAGCACAAATTCACGAATAAGTTACATCCAAAAGAAACTAGCAGTTAATTGTTGAACAACAGTAAAGTTTGGTTTGAGGGATATTCCATAGTTTGGATGATCTATTTCACCATGTTTGACAGATACACCACATATTGATGAAAAGAAGCTATAGTAGAGAACTGCAGGTGTTTCACTTGTAGTAACGTGATCACTACTACAGTCCTCACTGAATAATCCACTATTGTTTAAAGCTTTTCTTTGTTTCAAGAGTATTTTGCAGAACACTCCATCCAAGGATTATTCTTTATCTAAATAAATATCATACTATTTCACATCAATTAACAACTTCGAGTATCAGTTATCAAGTATCCCATCAGCAGACAAATTTTTTTTATTTACCATTTTACTGCCCATAAATTTGAAGAACTCCTTAAAGTTTTTTGAACTGTCTGAGGGAAGCCATACTGAATACAGTTTTTTTAAACTCTGCTAGTTAAATATTTAATTTTCTCTGATTTTATAGATCATTGAGTCCTCAGCAGATTGTTTATAATTTTTAAAGACCTTCTGCTTTTTACATAAGTCTTTATGACTTCATCAAAATGGCATCTGCTGCCCTCACCTGTACTTGGAATTACTTCCATTTCATTTAGTAATTTTCCCAAACATTCCTTGATATCTTTTACTTGGGAAGGGAGTGGTTTTTATGTTGAAGCTCTTTTTTTTTCATAGACATCGAAGAAAGATAAATTTTGTATTAGAAAAATCCTATTGCCATTTATATTCCTAAAGAATCAGGGTACATAAGACAAATTGTGCTTTCTTTTCTCTTAGTACTTAATGTGTTTCCTTTGTTTACATAGCTTAACACAATTGACTTCCACTCAACATGGTATAAGCTAAAGTGGGTTGAGTAGCAGGTGTTTCAAAGACCTATGGTGATGCCAGCAGTCTCAGCACAGTATATCTGTAGAGATTGACAGCAAAGCTGTATCAGAGGTGTTCCCCATTTCTCTTTTCAAAAGAACAATGTTTTTGCCATTTAACTGTCAAGAGATGCAACACATCCCTCTTGTAAATACAGGTTGTTTGGAGTAGTTATTACCTGTGTTTCTGCTGAGTAACTGCATTAGGATATTTGTGTGCTTGCTTGTTTTAAGTTAGGCACCTGGAATTTTACTTTTGTAGCTGCAGCCGTAGTATTATCTCATGATTGTGCCTGTGCTGACTTTAATTGTGTTGGGATCTGGAGCCAGCCTTGTGTGATGTATCATGAACAAGGAGCATTCAGGGTTTTTTCCTGAGCTTTGCAACAACCTATCCATTCCTCATTCTATGCTTCCACAAAGCATAGGAATTGTACCATCTGTGTTATACCAAAAAACAGCAAATGTAATCTTTAGAATCATAATACATCTTCTTTTAGAGCTGATCTATTCTTCACATACAACTTTTTTATCCCACTAATTTCTGGTAGTCCAGGGACCAACCTTTTCCACAGGCTTTCTGTAGTTTATTAGTCCTGTTCAGAGAATGTTTTTCTACTGACTAATGGCTTGGCAAAAGTTTTAATATCATAGGCATCTGCTCATCTGAATATCTTTTTTTTTGTATTTTGTCCTTCTCTGAAATGGTGCAAGGGAAACTGTTACAGAAATTTCACTTCTGGGATTCTGTATTACTTTCACATCAGACCTTTGTAATTTTGTGGTCTTTCACTGCAGACTTCTGAGTACAGAAGGTAGTGGGTTGTCAGGAATGTTCTCTAAGGAACAGTGATCTGCTCCAGCTTGTACTTGGTGTCCAAGCAAGAGGTACACTGCATTGTATACACGAGACTTCTATAACAATGGCAAATAGTACTTTTTTCCCCTCAGTTTAATTTTACTTCAGTGCTATCATTGATATTGAGGTCAGCTAGCCTCTTTCCTGCAACAATTCTTGTGTTGTTTTATTGTCATTTGATTTTGAAGTGACAGTTCCTGATGAGGGGGTGAGTTTTATCTTAAATGATACTACACATTTTCTTTCTTCTTCTTCAGTTCTTATAAACATCACATAATTTGGCTAATCTCAGTATCAATCTCCTTGGCTAAATCACATCTGTCACGCATTCTAACTTTTTTTGAGAAAAGGCTTTAAATTGTTTGGATGTTTCACTTCATTCAGGTGAAATCTGATGCCTCCTGGCTTTAGTAGGTGATCAGCGGGACTTGCTCAACACAAACTTCCATTCTGTTGTGAATCAGTCTCTGTTGCTGGTGGATAGTACAATCAGATGTCTATCGTTTCATCCATGCTGTTTAATGCAAGAAAGACCCTAGTGACAGTTTCAATACCCATTAATTAATATTACAGTACTCTCCCCTTATTTTCTTTTACTATCTCTCGTGCATAAGGTATACAGAGGACACTCCAGAGAGCAATCATTTTCCTATGGAGGGTATGAGCTGGAACTACTCACACCAGGCACCCAGGACAAGAATACACTGCCTGCCAAAATGTAAAGTGGGAGCACGGCATTACTGCTTGCATCTCATGAGTTGACACATGTGCTCCATGCCAGTTGCCTCTCAACTCTTCGGTTATGCCACATGTGCTGCTTTGGACACTCCTTAAATACAATTGTTGTGGTATATTCACTGCTGCCTCTGTATTTGCAAACACACCCATTTTGCAATGTTCTGGCAGGCATCCTACATCTTCAAGGAAATCAGGAGTTTCTAGATCTTCTCTGTTGGAAGACATTTTTTAGTGGATCCAGGACTGTCTCCACTTTAGTTCCCCTGTTGGGAAGCATTAATAATGATGATCACTTTCTGATGTCCTTTTTTTTTTTTAGTCAAAATCAATTTAAATTGGAATTATTTTTAGAATAAAAAAATCCTTGTCTCTGTGGATATTCCATACACTGTATAGTAACAGTCTAGTCTTCCCACTAGAATTTATAACATTTTGCAAAGAATACAGAAATAATTTCCCATTTTAATACAGTTACATAATTGGGGATTGGTATAAAAACCACTACTGGGATAAATGTTGGCAATTTCAAACCTTTTAAAAGCATGCTTTTTAGCCATTTACCTTGCATAGGGCCCAGTCCAACACTAACTAAACATCAAAAAAAAGGAAGAAAAAAAAGACTTTTGGGTTCTTTTATATTAAAGATTTTTTAGAAAATAGTCTCAAATCATATGATGAAGTACAAGCTGGCTCACTTCTATGCTTTCAGTGAAAAAAAATAGAGATGGTACTAACCTCCAAGCAAAGGAGCTATGTCTGTATAAACTTCCCCTTTAAAGTAATTTTTCTGTGACTAAGAGGTAGACTGCCTTTAGCGTAACAACATCTCTTGCGCTAACTAATTTCAAAAGAGCTTCTCTCGTATGTTTTTTTGTGGAACATAGTACTCTGTGGCTGAGAAAACACCCTGCTTGGAACCTATAATCAGAAATTTCAATTTAAATAAAGGAGTTTTTTTCCATGGAGTTCTTCCCAAAATTCTCTTTTATATATGGTCATATATTCAAGCATATAGGAAGCAACAAGGATTGTGTGTGTTTATATTTTTACCTATACTTGAAAAAAGGAGGTTAAATCTCCATGTAAAAACTTCTTATGCTACTGGTAGTGTCAGTAATATGTTGCTTGAAGGACAGAGATATTTTCAAGCATTTGTTTTGAACTTTCAAATGCTGAGTATGTTATCTGAACATACACAGCAGATAATTGTTTTTCTATGAACCAAATCATTCAACAAAATGCCTGACTCACTTTCGTGTATTCAAGTGAGTGCAAAGAAGAAACAACAGAAAAAAAAATTCTTTTCTTTTAGACAATAAAATGATAACAAAACCAATAAGTATGAGATTACAGAGAAAATCAGAAGGTAATTCACAGGAGAAATAATTTGGATCATGTAATATTATGAAGGTACAAAAGTCAGAGATCAAGTAAGCAATAGTTGTGCAAAGCAATTGAAAACCTAATGGTCATTCTCTATGTCTTGTAGAGAGATGGAAATGAGAGGAATAATAACAACCTAAAATGGCAGCTGTGATTACCGAACATACTGGTGGTAATTCTGGAGAGAAGTTCCTGTTATATTTGGGGATTTTTACCTCCTTGGATTTTTTATTTCCTTAAGGAATTTCCCGGTGTTTTTTTCTGCAGCACTGCTGTGGATCAGTTTAAGATGACCTAAAGAAAATAGAAACTGTCTGTCCTTTATTGTTTCTCTTATATCGGGGGGTTGAATAGCTGACAAATGGCAATAATGTTATGTTTGCTTATGAATTTTCCTGCAGTGTCTGTACAGTTTTCATTTTGCTCCACTTCCTTCACTATATCACATTGCATTCATGCATTTATACTACCTCCTGCAGAAGACATCCTTTTTAGGTGATTAAAAGCTGTTGGCTTGGCTCAGAGGCAGAGCAACTGACATATTCTGTATTAGACCATTTGATGATAGACAAATATAATATTTTCTGCATCTATAAAGTCCTTGTTTTGCAAAGAGTACTTTAAACATGTTGAGCTTAAATATATACAGGTGAGTACTAAAATAAGTAGGGAAATAGAATATCTGCTTTTAAGTAGAATATATGCTTTCATATAGGAGTTCAAAGCTGTTGAGTACCATTTCACTAATCAGTGGAAAAACACCCTTTATATTGTTTCATACTTCCATTACAGCATCCTCAACTGATATTCATATGTGCAAAGCATATTTTTTCTATTGAATCAGGTACTTAAGCAGGAAAATGATACATATTAGATTCCTGTATGCAACAATTTTTTTGGTTCAGTAAGTGAGGTGTATGCATTCCCATTTTTAATGCAAAGTATGTAAGTGTCAAATAAATTTTACAGCCTAATACACTCTAAAATACATTAAGGTTACACTACTACATTCATTAGTATATTCATTCTTGAACTGTTTTCTTCCAAAGAAAATAAACAATTTTATTTCTTTGTATCACTAACAACTTAAAAATGACSACTCATGTACACAGCATAGTTTCACTGTACTAGAAATTTTAAATTGCTACGATTAGCAGTAATTTAACAGAACAAATGAATAAATTTTCCCCTTTTTAAAGCTATTCTTGAGTACAAAATTCTGATTAACAAGATAWTAATCTCAATATTTCTTGACATTTTCCCTCTTTCTTGTAAATATCAGCAGCTAAATCCATGTCCTAGCAGCATCTTCTTTCCTCTCAATGACCATTCCAATGGTAGCCTAAATGCAGTATTATAGACCTGTCCAAACATTTTCTGTTTTATCATTGCAGTCAGTTTTCTAAGAAAAARTACTAGTAAAATGTATAATGACTAAACATGGAAAATTTTTTATTTCCCATTTGGAGAAGCATTTAATTTTATCTGGTATGTCACTGCATTGAGTAGTTTCTTTACATAAAGTGTTGAAGACCAAAGATGAGGATTTTTTTCTCTTGTTGTCAGTGATAGCATCACAAACTGAAAGTCTGAGATAGAATAATCTGAGACACTATGAAATTCTTCACTGAACTTATCTGCTTCACTGGGCCTGATTCAAAGTCTCTGAACAGTATTGCCAGTCATGTGCAGCAACTACCAGGAATCATGAAACAAGTCCTTAAAATTATTCCTGTACTGGATGGTTATAATAATGGTATTCTATTTTCCTGTTGAAATGTCAGTTCTCTGGAAGGCAGCCAGAAACTTTAGCAGATTTAAGAGGTAATCATATTTGTTTYTATAGTCTGACTTTAGAAAAGTAAAACAACATAGGCTTATGTTTTTCATAAATTATGTGTGATGGTTTTAACACCAACTGGAAGTTAAACTCCAAATAAACCACTCCCTTTCCCCTACCCCTTCCTGTAAGGTGAAGGGGACAAAAGCAGAAACGATGGGTTGAAATAACTATTTACTGACAGCACAGAGCAATCGAACAAGAAAAGCACAGTAACTATAATGAAAGCATACAAAAAAAGGTGTTTTACCCGCAAAAAGGTGTTCACCACCTCCAGTCGAACAATTAGAGAATTAGGAAGTTTCTAATGTCTTTTACCTAGTAAGAAGCTTCTCTTAATTGTGATAATTCATTGCAATTTGCATTTGTATTGCAGATTTTAGTTTTAATCCTCTCATCTCTCTGTTAAGGGACAGTTTCATTTTGGAAAATGTTTACAAGAACACACTGGATATTTTTATATTGACACATTTTTGCTTTCRGTTTTTATTTTTGATATGTGCCTCTCCTGGACAGAGTTTCAAATAGTATAGCAAATAACATCAATAATGAGCTAATTCATGTACAACATCCAGTTCACTCAGTACACACAGCTATTTTCTGTGCAGTCACACAAAGCAGTTTCACAAAGTTTCGTGGCTTGCAAAGTCAGCTCCCTACTCAGGATAGGTTTAAGGGTTTTTTGGTTTTCATAAGCTGTTTTAAGTCTCTTACAAACCGATTTGCATGAGCACTTTACTGCCTCACTGTCCGTGATTATATTTATTTTGTGAACAAGGTAAAAATGGACCATAAACCTTCCACTGCTCTTGTTAACTTGGAGCATCTGCTCTAGTAATAAGCACCTGGTTGGATAACTTTGACATCTGTGAATCTTTCAGTTGATGAAATTGCCCTTACTGAGCATGCCAGCAGAGATGATGAAAACCTTATTAGATCTATTTCACATTTTTGTTTTTGTAGTCCTATGTACCTTTGCCAAAATTGAAGCCTGGCTGTGTGGCTTCTATGCACTATTTTTCTTATTTGTACAGCTGTAAGTTTTATTTTGTAGCACCTACCAAACCCAATGTATACCTCTGATGTTTTCATGAAAAGCTGTAAAGAATATATTTGCTAGTGATATGTAGGTTTCAAGGAAGCTGGAATACAAGGAGAGTCTGACAGACATCTGAACAGCAGCTCTCTTTAAATATTTATTATGCTCCTGGTAGGTGTGAGTGCCAAAAAGTTTTGTAGCACCATATTGACAAGTATCACTTGAAGAGCTCCATGCCTTTAATGAAAAAAGCAGACTGGAAGCTCATGATTTTCAATCAAAACTATATCACAGGATTTAGGRACAGTTTCAGATAATTATGATTTTTGTCCAGAAAACATGCAGAAAACAAAGAAACAGTGGAAGTAATAAGGCTTTATTCCCTGTCAGAACTGTTTGTTTGTTTTGATAATATCATCTCTTATTTCTCAACAAACATTTGCAAACCAGTCTGAAAAGATGAAAAGCAGACAAGCTGTGTTATAGCTGTCACTTCTGGGAAATTTTATTTTCCCTTCAGAAGAAGATTTTTACTCCATCTAATTTTGAATCAGTGAAGTGAACAGATACGTAATCTTTGATTCCAGCTATGTGCGTGTGTACACGAATAGCTAATAGCAATGCATGTGTGTACATGTGTTTGTGAGTGAATGTGTGAGGGAGGTAGGTATGCCTCCACCTACCCCTGTCTTCATATGTTTAGGTAGAAGCATACAATGCCARCTTCCACATTGAACCAAATCAATACACAATGTTTTGGTTTGTGATCTTCAGGTAAAATACGCTTTCTCTGCAACTGATTTTTAATATTTTTTTCATCCTCTGGTTAGTTTTTCTGTGATTTTTTTGCCTTAAGGCAAGGGGTTCAGCTCTCAGACTGATATGCTCTGAGCCTAATACAAATGTAATCTTTTTTAATTCTGTGARAATTAAAGTTCTTGTTCTACAATTAGTTCAAGCTTCACATGATCTTGCTGCCTGTCTTACAAGTTAATGACCAAGCATTTGCAAATAGGATACCAATGAAACATAAAATGCAATCTGGTTTCCATGAGTATCATCCCATTGTGACTTTTCTACTGGGCTTTGTCAAGCTGAGTATTGTGATGACAGAGAGCAGACATCAAAACTTAGTAGATTTTGACTAGTTTAGGTAGACAACTTACTTTGACTCTTCCATTAGATGGTGTATTTCAGGGAAAATTAATCCACCAGCTATTTTTTAAAGGTTATGATGTGAATTTAATGCATTGAAAGGTTGTGATGAAACTAACACCTCTGGGAGTGAAGCCAAGGTTTCTGACTTTGGAGTTGTTTATATCACTTGTCCTAAAACGAAATATAAAAGTGGCTGGGTTGTGGGGCCAGTGCCTTGCTTTTTCTTTTATCATTCTTAAAGCTTTCTACCTGAGGCTTTCATATCTTGGGTTCTAAATACAGAACTATTACGTAAAATGTCCTCTGACAYGCTTTTAAGAAATGATTCTCCCAATTTTATGGCATAGTCCAATTGGTTAAGTATGCTCAAAGGAGATATTGAAGGATAGATTGTATACTTTAATGGACTTGCTTTTGAAGATGAATATCAAAATAAGCATTCACTGTGTCTATTATTTAAAATCTGCCTAAAAGTTAAATTTTGGAGGTCTGTCATTATCTGAAAACTGCTACTGAAAACTATGAAGTCAGTACAGATAAACAGGCCTTCCAGAGTGGTACTCCCTTTCAGCCACAAAGAAGCCTACAAGCATAACCATTCATCCACGGAAATCATTTCTTTTTCTTCATTGACTCAAGACAACTGAAGCAGACTAGATGATACTGAATTTTTAGATTAGAGAGGACTAACTTCATCCACTCAGTATTCATGTGTGCCAGGTAAGGATTTGAAGTTTTAATCACAGCAAGAAATGTAATGTTCTCACTCTGACTCTTCCTGTGAAATGGACACTTACACTTTTAAACTGCCATGCATTTGGAACCATCTGTAACATGAAAATACTCTATATTCAAATCCAAGCAAGCAAACTCCCCCCCCCCCCAAACCACTACCTGAATGATTATAATAATTTCCAATAATTTAATGGCAGTAAATAAAAATACCAAATTCAATTAAAGAGARAAATAGAGTTGGCCTGGAATCAAACAGTCCAGAAAACAGGAAGAAACAAGAAAACTGATTAATGATTTCACACACAAACACTGTCACACAGACTTGTGTATTATTTTATTCAAAGGAAGTAAGTGCAATTATACTAAATTTAATTATTCTACATGGAAAGTTTTTGGGTTTTTTTGCAAACTAGTCTAATGTATTTCATGTACTGTACAAAATCATAAACAGTGTAGCAGTTAAAATGGACGTATTATTATGCAACAAATACATTTTTTGTGAGCCGTTTAAGARAGGAAAACTATTAGGAGAGGCAATTGCTTATCATGTGATCAACCAACAGAGTTGAACAAGTATAGACTCATGAATTATCCCTTTCGTTAAAGGTATTCTTTCACCCATAAAGGAGCTTTCACGTTCCTCTACCATCATGGCTACCAAAGCAATGTTATCAATATAATTTTAAGTCCTATTAAAATCCTTTAGCATGTTCCATTTAGCCTGTGTATTTCTTTTCATTCATTACCAAATGTGTCAATATTATACTTATGCATAATATATAATATAGGTGTAATTTATTAATTCAGTTGCATCTTTTCTTACACTTCAGACTCTGCTGAACAAAGATCTTGCTAATCACACAAAAACCAAAGACAACATACAGCGTGTTTCATTCTAAAATACAGATTAGTAGTTAGAGAAAAAACAGTTTCCTGGAGACATGACAGCCTAGTGGCAGGTTTGTTGTAAGCAATAACATTAGAATTCTATTTTCATCTTTATTTGTACTATTACCTCCAGAAAACAAAAACCACCAACCAACCAATCAGACAAAAAAAAACCCAAAGAAAATCAAAAGAGCCCAGAAGAGAGAAATCACTGCAATCTAACCATCAAACTATCCTGCAAGACTTGGTCAGCGATGATTCTGTGATACAGAATCGCAACTCTGTTGAACTGTTAAGTCAGAACTTGTACATATCCCACTAAAGTTTACTTGRGATTTCTCCTTTACCGTAGATAGCTGGTTTCTCCTATTGAAGAGACTCTTAGTTCTAAATGRTCTCATTCTCAGGAGTGTCAGGAGAAAGTTAACTATGAATCAACATACAGTAGGAGAAATGCATTATGCATTACTTTTTCAGCATATAATTATTTAGAAATATAGCTGTAGGCTAGAATCTACAGCTGTCTTCTTATCAATGCCTTCATGTCACAGAAATGTGTGCTAAAGCTCTTAAAAAAATGAAGAGTTCTAGACAACAAAATTCAAATATAAACATCAATGCACAAGTGATTAAACAAATTTAAACCAGCAGCATTCTTTTTTAGACTCCTCTATCCTGTCAAGTTCAATGAAAGTTGAAATTMATGAAGCATGGTGATCTGAAGAATCTCACTGAAAGTGTGTACTACCGAAAGATACTCAGATTCTCTGAATCAGAAAGGGAAAAGGGGGAAAATAAAATACTGGAAACAGCAGGAGTATTTAGACGTATGAGGCAAAAGGTAAAGTCTTTTTCTTCAGTACATATTTTTATATTTATATAGGCAGTGATGTGATGCCTTAGGATTTTGGCTTTTATATTTTTCATATAATTGTAAGCCTGCAATTCTTAGTGTGTAACTCTAAAGCCCATATAAAAGTGTTAGCTACTGCCTTTTAGACAAAACAATCCATCTTCAGGCCTGGACTTCAAGGACACCTTACTGCTTCAGGCCCAAGATCTGTAAACAGCCTTTGATGAAGGGGGGCAAACCTGGGGGGAATTACTTCTTTACCTGGGGCTGTAATTGGAAGAGCTAGCCCCGATAGGCTAATGGACCAAACTTATAAAAGTATGGACAACTCGTGACCAGTCGTCCATCATGGGTGGTCTATCCCGGGGAGAGGACCTCAGGGGGTCCTCTTGGGGTGTAGGCCCCCCCCCCAAGCGAGCTTTGACTGCCCTGGATGTACCTGAAGGCCTTCAAATAAACACCACTGCTTTTAACCTTTTAATCTTTGTCAAGTCTCTCTCTTTTAGATAGTCCCGATAAGGCATCAGATGGACAGAGAAATCTCTGTAGTCTTCATCCACGTCCTGTTSTATTGACTGGTGTATTTTATGCATATTCCACATATTTTTTCATACGGGAGAAAATTATTAAACAAAACCTTCAGAAGAAAAGCAAAAGAAAAACAAAAACACAAAACCAAAAGCAAAGCATCACAAAATGTATAAATGTTCTGCCAATAAATTAGAAAAATAAAGATATTTTTTAGCAGGTACATTACACATTTTTTGCAAATAGTAGTTTGAAAAGAAGTTGAGCATGAAAATTTTGAATATGTATTGATAATAGTTTATATTCTACACACATGACTTTGAGCTGAAATWCATTCTTTGATATACTTCAGGCACCATGAAATAGCAATCTACTTAACCAGACTTATATAGCTCAAGAACAGAATGTTACTTTTCAAACCAGTTTTCTCACATTTTCCCCTTGAAGTTGATTATATCTACATTACTCAATATATTCGTTTACATCTTTTTCCAATTTTTGTTGTGGCACAGACCAAAAAAAAAGTCAGTAGCTGCCAGATGTAAACTGAACAGAGACCATGGGTAGTGTGAGCATGCTGCGTTAGAGAACATTTGACCATTATTCGTACAAGCCAAACAGGAGAATACAAGTCAATTCTTGCTACATTTCATAGCCTATATCTTGGCATAATGGCCTCTGCTCTAATCAATATTTCTGACTGTACTAGGCTCCTAGAGGTGACATTAAAGCAAACATGGATTATTTTGRGATATAACCATATTGACCAAACAATTACCTTGTGGAAACAGTGGATCATTATGGCCACATTCCTTATTAAATAACTAATTCAGCATTTGAAACATGARCCTATTGCAGTGTCTCGCCACAAATGGCCTCCAAGTTCTCTACAAAACTTTTTCATATAACCACTTATGCTTTTACATGTAAAAGAAAATTATGAAATATGTAAATTACAATTATATTTACAACTTCCTTCTGTTTTGTTACATTTTGAATTTATTTATTTTTTAAATTGCTTACTAATTTTATACCAAAATTACTTTTTGAGTTACATCTTCTTAAATTTRGTTTTATTCTGGAGTCAGATTACTGAAGGAATCATAGAATCATTAAGGTTGGAAAGGACCTCCAACATTAGGTCCAGCTCTTGACCTAGAACAAAGCTTGGGGAGAAATTCTACACATTTATTCTTCAGTTTTTAGCTTCATTAAGATGAGGCTTATCTGAATTATTAACTCAGGTTTCATGATGAATCTTTTCACAGCTGCATATCTTAACTTTCTGCTCTTTTCTTTTCATTGCAGAGCTGAAAAACCAAGGCATTTTTCTGCCTACTGAAGTCAATGGGAAGTTAAAATGTTTGACTCATCTGAAATGCAGGATTTTCAAATGCTGAAATACAGTCTTAGGATCCTAAAGTAACCTTCTCTGACAAGTTTTCCTATGTAGATAGTGCCTCTACAAGAAGAAGACGTGCGATTTGAAAGTACAAATCAATTGGTTTTCTTTTTGGCTAATATACACAGAAAGCAACTATAGCTGRTCAACCACCAGCTGAAGCATAAATATTCTCACCCCTCCTCAACCCAATATGTCTTTGTTGGTTGGAAAGCCCTCAGGGGTCAGGAAGGGTTACTTTTGTTGTGCCTTGAAGCTGGCTCATCCTTAGTGTTGCTGAGTTGCAGCCTTCTGATTCTCTGCTTTTTCATGTCAGTATTTTTCATCCTGAATCCTTAGCTGCAGGTTCTGACAATCTGAACCCTAATGTAAAACTGCCAAGGTCACCCAGRTTAATTGCACTGAACCAGCACTTGGATCACAGAAACACCAGGCTGAAGGTCACATTACCAACCTCAAGCTGCTTGGAAGATAAACTGAGTATCCATCCCAGATACATGCTCAGACTAAATGGGAGTGTGGCTGTGGTAGGGGTGGGGAGGAAGAGAAAATTTGGTGCCTACAGGAAGAAGTCTAGCTGCCACTCGAGACTCCTGGTTTCTACATGCCCTTCCAGAAGCCTGCAGGGCTCCTAGGATAACGTTTACCATTCCTGATGGGGATATTGCTGCTTCCCAGTTGCACTGGACATCTCTCTTTTACCATGTATATCAGTTCCTGTATAATCAGACAAAGCACAGTAATGCAGGTTAAGAATTTTGCAGGTTTATTGGTTTTTAATTTATTTTAAATATTTTATTTCTGTTTTTATAAAGATGCAATTCAAAATTTATATTTATTTTCATAAATTGATATTGTGGCAAGAAGAAATTATTAGTTCTGAAATTTGGAAAAACAAATCCTGTTACTAAAAGTCAGAACTATTTTTTGAGAAGAACYCTTACCTTTCTCTACCAGAGTCAGAACTTACTTTAGGCACTGATTTGGGCCAAGATTTGTTAGTGAAAGGATCTGTGCTTGGTCTTGGAACCAAAAAGTGCTAGGGTAGAGTCTTAGTGCAAGGACTCGTCCAGTGCSTCAGGTGTTTGCCTGAAAAGTGAGACCTGCTTCATCATATCTTGTGCTGTCTTGGGAAATTCCTCTCCAGATTTTCCTTTAGAAAATTTCCCAGTATTAGAGAGGAACTTTAAAATGCTCAGGTTTGTCATAAAATGAAACTGCGTTCTCCAGCACGCTCTGCTCATAATAGGTTCTATATGCATATACTGATAGATATGTTTTCTTACTGTCTCTTCATAATAATTTTAAGCATTCTAAGAATGACAATGACACTGATTTAAATGAGAGAAGTGGAAGAGGAGATCAGGGGTGGAATAAGCAAATTAAGGAAGACTAAATTCCTAAACACTGATGCTGGTAAAAGTTTAAAGGGTTTTAAGATTTCCATGAMAAATCTAGCTTTCTGATTAAATGTTACGAGCAATGGGAATGTGAACCAGCTCACAGCAAGGAATATTTAAATCAAATATCCTAGTTTTTTCAATTATCGGAAACATATAATAAAATGGCTATGTATGTCATATATGTGCTTGTGTGCATATATATATGTCTGTGTGTGTGTGTGTGTGTATACATACATACATATCTATAAAATATATTTTTTATATTCAGGTTCAAAGTGTTTTCTCAGTAGTAACTGACTTAGACACTAAGGATGAAAACTTCGATCACAATTTTAAGTAGACTATTTTAGTTACTTATATAGTTGTGTTTGATCAGTATTTCTAAACTGTTATTTCTTTATCTTCATAATAGATAATTAATTTAGTTCTATTATGACTATTTCTCACAGAATATTTCCAAACACTGAAAAATTGAAATAGATAATAGAAATAAGATTGTGCTTTTGAAATATTATTTAAATAGACAATTGTTTTGATAATCAAATAATTATTTGCTTACATAGAAATATATATTCAAGTATATGTATGTTTAGATTCAGGTATACAGGCACATAAATACAAACACGTATCCATGTAAGTATGTTTTTTTGTTTTGTTTTTTTTTTTTAGAATCACAGAATCACAGAATCACAGAATTAACTAGATTGGAAAAGACCTTTTGAGATCAGAAAGACCACTTTTGTCTCAATGAAATTTGAATATAAGGGAAAAGTTGCTTTCTTTATTCCTCCTTTATGCCTGTTTAATCTATTTCTTGACAATGCTCACTCTTCGTCAACTATTTTTCATCCATTTTCTAGCAGTTATGGTGCCTAAAATAGGAATACCTGAAACAGARACYGAGCAAAGTTAGTGAATAAAGGTAGGAATTTATTGAAGGCCTTCAATAGGTACACCTTTGGGTGGTACAGAGCCTGGCCGAGGCCGGGCTGGGCCCAAGATGGACCSTGATAACGAGTTTTGCCCCCAGATATAGGTTTGGTACATTTGCATATCAGAAGTTAATTGTCCAATTACAGTTCCAGGTAATGAAGTAATATTCTCCATTCATCCCCCTCCCAATTCRCTTTTGTTTATACTTAGGCTTAGGATGGTGACCTTGGTTCCCAGGCCTAGAAAGGATAGTTTTGTCTAACCAGGATATGAAGACAGCTTACTTAGCACATAATATGGAGTTCAGAATTACATACTAGTACAGTGCAGGATTAGAAAAATCTAAAAGCTAATACTTAAGGCATCAGTTACATCTGGTGCTATTTCTGGGAAATGGTGCAGTCAGTGCTTCTTGTCAATGTAAACTAGAAGTGCCTGACATGCACTTGCAATTACTTGTGCCTATAACTGTCCTCGTGTCTTCCAGTGGTGTAAAAACTGTAGAGAGGGCAACTTGGCACTGTGGGACTCTGCAGATTAAATTGCTAGAAAATAAATTAATGTGATTAAATACAACACCATTGATGTCTGCATCTGTTTCTGGCCACCACAATGCCAATACTTGGTCTGACACAGTAAATATTGTGGGGATCCTGGACTGCAGTGGCGGGGAGGGCAATGTGGTGATAACTCCTTCGTTAATTTCTCAGTGTGTCTGATATATCAGTGTAATCTATCCAATTCATCTACTCTCTAGTCTTTTACTAATTCATGAATATCCATGTACGTTTATGTGCTATGATGCTACACAGCAGGGAGACAGGTACTTTAGCTAATCAATTAGTCAGTCATGGGAAAAAAGATACCTGTGTTCAAAAAGTGTAAGAACTAATTMCCTGATGGGTGGTAGATTTAGCTGAGATACAAATATAAAGGGAAGAGTCTGAGGCAGTATCTCCTTCCTGATATGCAATGGGTTCTGTAACATGGTACTGCATAAATATGAAATGAGGGAGTAGTACTCAAATTGCAATCATTTATTAACAATTCAAAGASAAAGAAAAAATCCAGAAGTCAGACAATACTTGGTAGCACTTTTAAAAAGTATTGTGGACTAATGGGTTGTAGTCCTTTCGGTGAATTGAACTGCTGTTTCTGAGATATATTGGTCTTTCCTGAAATGGATGTAAATTATGTGTAGGTGAATGACCTTAGCATGGTTGGACATGTCATGCCTAAGTTGGCTGCTGCTGCTGCTGTCTCTGGCATGCTGCAGTCTCTGAGTAGTCTTGTGCAGCTTATCTAACTGTGCAGCTGACATTTTTGCTTTGTCATCTTCGAGAAACATCTTTGTAGAAGTACATTMTTTTTTAGATGCTTTTCAAGGGGAATTATGGACTAAGAAATGTGTTCATCTAACTTTGGTATATGCGGTATCACAAAAATAAATCGCTACAGAAAATTGGGTTTTTTCTTGCAATTAATCATGGTTTCTGTTACTTCTGTAARGACTTAAAGAGCAGTTGATCATCTCAGACACAGAGGCCACAGAAGGAATTTGCCATAAGATAAGGAGAAATTTATGACAGGAGGGTGTTAATTCCAGGTCTGGTGGAGGTGGGATCTGATGA
Organism: Amblyornis subalaris; assembly: GCA_018881555.1. Classification (NCBI taxonomy): domain Eukaryota; kingdom Metazoa; phylum Chordata; class Aves; order Passeriformes; family Ptilonorhynchidae; genus Amblyornis; species Amblyornis subalaris. The sequence goes on along the minus strand of JACAXG010000001.1, from coordinate 34,010,070 downwards.
GCCCATTCTGCTTAATATATATAGACAAAATTTTCCACTGTGGCAAACTGTGGAAAAGGAAGCAACTGCTCATACACACCACCCCAAGTTATGAGAATGGCACCGGTGACCATCTAGTGGATATCCAGAACCTGGACTGTATAAAGGTGGTAACCCCAAAAGAACAACTCAGGGACCTCCACCACTGAGAAGCCTGAGGTGAAGAAGGACCAACAGGATACYGTTTGATCCACAGGCTGGTGACTATCTTCTGCTTGACCTCTCTCTCTTTCTCTCCCCCCTCCCCCTCCTTTCTATTTCTTTCTATCTCTCTACCTCACATTTACTGTTAAATAAAATCTGTACTATGGACTTTGGCATACAGTCTCGTTTGCAACTTAATTCAAGAAGAGGCATCTCCCTCTAATTGGATCATAGCACCTATTAATTAAACTAGTGCAATTTATAGTAACCAGCCATAACAAGACTCCTTTTACTTGTTATCTAGACATGAACATGACATGAACAGAGAGCATTCAGAAAAAAAAAAATCATCAAGTAATAATGTTTTTCATTCTGCAGCTACTGTAAAACAAAAAACAAAATACAACAAAAGAAAATCCAAGTTTACAGCCAAGACTGAATGCGTACAATCAATATGCATTTTCATTTGGAATAAAATGTCTGTCTTCCTAACCATTTTTCATTTCCAACAAAGTTGAGCTGTTCAATGGATTCCTCCTGCCTTTTCAGCCAATTACACAAAGGATGACAATCACTCATTTATAGTGCTGTAGCATCAGGAAGCCACTGTGGTGGTAACCCACCAAGAAAGTAAATGTAGTTTATGAATGAAGTGAGCTCTGAATGTTGTCCTACTATTTATTGTTAAAAAGAATGATGTAAAACTGAAAATATTGGAGGGGCAAGCAACCTTCATGAGCTGTTAGAGGTACTGTCACACTGAAGTGGTCAAAGRCTGCTAATTATCAACAGTTATTTCCATAGCTGTATTGCTCCAGAACTTTTAATGAATCATGTAAGTTGCTCCTCACCTTTCCAAAAGCTCTTCAGACATGATAAGGATTTCATCCTTTGGGGTTCAGTTTTCACAGAAGYATCTGATCCTAAGCAGCAGGCTTGAAAACCACCGGCAAAGAACTACTCCTCAGTGTATTTTTGTGTTTAATAAATGTTCTTATCGGAAATGTGTCCCATTTCCAGTTTAATTTGTCTGTCCCTTATTTTCACTCTCAGAAATTGTAAGAGCRTATATGATATGAGAAACTATCAGAGTACATTTATATGTACTGTGGAAAAGTGTGCATTGTTCTTGTTTTCCTTAAATATTCTRTCAGAAAGTACTGAAATATTCTACATCAAATTAGTGGTGTGAGTAATTTGAAACAYTGAAAGACTGCTCTGTCTGTTGTTTAGCCTTCTTCAGGATTGTTCTGTAGCCACTGACTCTCCGTTACAACTCTTCTCTCCCTGTAGGCATGCATACATTCTTCCCACATCCTCAGCAGTTTTACTGCAAGAAGAGGGTATTCCTAGCTATGTCTAATCACTGGACACATAGTGTCTTGCTATCCCACAGAGAAAGCAGTCTTGATCAGTGAGTGTTGAGGTCCAGCAGTCCATTAGCCTCTGTCTCATTTCTCAAGGTTCAGAAGTCAGAAGAACTGAGTAGCTGATTTGAACAGTAGTCACAGGTCTGCAGATCTCTGGGCAACACAGACTAGAGTTTCTACTTGCATTTCCAGATGTGGTCCAATGAGCAGTAGGATAAGAGAAATGCCGAGCAGTCCTTCTCTAAGGCCAAAGGCAAAACACCTATTGATTTCAGAGAACATAATATTTTACTCTGAGAGAGTGACGGATTATCCTACAGCTGAACATCCTTCTCTGTCAGATTAAAAAAACCCAAAACTTTGGAGGTTTCAGATCAAATGAAAGTACACCACACAAAGAAGTTTCCAAATCAGAAGGATCTGTGATTCTRTATTCTGTGGCTGTTTTTTAATTCTGTACTGTGAAAAGCTGTTCAGGTCATGCAAAACTGGTCACACACAGTTCCACATTACAAACAGAATGAGGAAAGAAATATTTTCAGATAGCTACAAACATCACTGTCATCTCTCAGTAAATGTTCTCTCTTAACTGAAAAATGCAGTCTGCACTAGTGGATAAGCCCATGTTTAAAAGTTCTTTAAACGATTGTTGTAARCCATTGAAGCCCAACTTTCTTCTTTATAGGAAAGCACTCTTCCATGAACGATTTGCGATTCAGTGCTGAGGATGCTCAAATGCACAACTGCATCATCTACTTCACTACCACAATGTAGAAGAAGGGAAAAGAAGACATAAATATACTTTAAAATCAGTGACAACATTAAAAAAAGTATTTATTTCGGGTGAAAGGAGCAATGTGGTAACTGTTTATTGAATTTGTTGTTTATCCTTGGAGCAGTGCTGGCATTTAAAATGAATGTATACTGAACATCGAAGTAAAAATGAGGACCAAAGCTGGGATAGTTCTAATGAAGTTAATGGTTCTGGGCCAGTTACAATTTTTAAATGTTTATCATTCAATTTTAAACAAATTTCACCATATTTTACTATTTCAATTGTCCAAGATAAGATTTGTCTGCCAAAATAAATAATGAGTAAGATCCCAAGTATTATGTTTTTTTCTCCCTATGCTCAAATACATTGTATTGATCTAGAATCATAGAGTCCTTTAGTTTGGAAAAGACCTTTAAGATCATCAAGTCCAACCATTAACCCTTGCATGTCTTCCTGCTGAATTAAAGTATTTATCACCAACATCTGTTTAAAAATTTCAAAAATTTCATTTGGGCCGGAGTTTCGCTTGCCTGATTCAGTTTTGCAGGTCTGTGTGAGTGTATAGGCACAAACTCACAAATATTGATTCTAGGAGCAACTGCATTATCGGATTTGATATCACTGTATCATCACCAAGACAAACTATTTCATTAAAGAGTACTTTTCAGAAGGCATCTAGGCTAGTGCAGGATATTTTCCACTGATTATGTTGCATAAACAATATAATCAAGTTGGGTTTTTATCTCCATTTAGGATAGATTAAATACATATAGGCTTAAAGATTTTTCGTTATAAGTCATTCTGTCCAAGCCTCCCTAGTTTACACCCACGCCTTTTCTCTGTAGTGTCTCCAAATATTCAGTCCTGTGCTTAAAAGATAGTAAAACTTAAATCAGTTTTTCCACATAGTTTTCACCAGTGCTATATCCAGAGATAACATTAACTTCAGTCATTTTGTATTTACTGCAATGGGCAACATTTTGAGTCGATTTTTACTCAGTTCATGTATTCACAAATAAACTCTGAAGTGATTAAATGACCGCCAGTCTTTCAGAATCTGTGGCAAACCCATGTGCCTCACTAAAGGTTAAGCAGAGTGATCTGACTGCCATTTTTCCCAAGATCTTTACCTTTGTGAATTGCAAGGACAMCAGCTTCTACTTAAACCACAAATCATGAATGGAATCTTGCTTTTTTTAGAAAGAGRGACTCCCAAACACTGTATCTCACTGAGCAAAATATTAGCCAAACTTGCTCACAGTGAGCAGTGCTGAAATTACCACAACCCCGATATAATACTGTGTGCAGCTAGAAGACATGGATATTCATAAAAGTCCTTTCCCAGTAAGACCTACCTGTTCCTGTCAGCACCTGTTTGACAAAGAGGGCCTGAAATCCCTGCTTTAAGGAAGCAGAATAGCCCAATACCAAATACAGAGTGCAGCTACTGAGTAGAAACTAGGTCTAGTTATGGGCTTGAGGCCTGACTACTTCTAGGTGACACATAGATTCCTACAAAGGTCATATCACAAGTTTTCCCATTCAGGCAGTAGGTATGCAGAAACAGATCTGGGAGCCTCTGTGCAGTCTAATCTGCTTGTAGAGACATAGTTTATAAAACCTTAATCCTCTTCAAAGTATTCCCTGCTATAGCCTCTTATTCTATCAGAAGGACCTGCTCTCTTTGTTTTCACGTTTCTTTTGCAATTGCTTTTATAATTCATTTTCATATGAACTGAATATGCTTAAAAAATAGTTCATATTATATTCTGCTCTTGCTCTGTCCTCATTATTACTATCCTTCTGCTAAACCTTACATAACCCACACACTTCATCAGGAGATATATATTTTAAAAACAGATGCCTACATGTAATTTCCTAAATTTCCATCAAGTTTCTGATAAATTTTACTGATTTTGAAATGTTCTAGACACATAGAAATATCTACCTAACACAAAGGTACACACTATATATATACATGCAGACATGTATGCTTCAGTTTATAGATGCATATATGTTTATGTTATTTAAGCCRATGAGTTAGAAGGTAAAAAACTTATATTTAGGCATACTAAATATTTAATGAGAAATAAAAAAAATCATTAATTACAGGAGCATCGTACACAATTCAGTGAGAAAAAACTCATATAAGTTTTGATGAACATTCTATTCAAGAATTAATCTTTCAGAATAGTATTTGCATTCTGACAAACTGCAAGTGGGTTAAAACCAGAGCGCCAAATTATAGTAGAACCTTGTAAACTTTTTGTAATCCTCTTAAAGATATATTACTCAAGACAGGCAGGAGGAGTTCTACACGGTATCAACTGCATAGCAAACTGAAAAGCAGATTAACTAAAGGACCAGTTAACTAAATTTTTCACTTTATTCCTAGARGACATATTATGATATTGTCAACAGTTTGAGCACGGTCTGACTTCCAAAGAGGAGACACATAACCCTGGTGCCATAGGGATTGCTGAGTTCAGTTAGCATTTGGATATGACTTTTCAAGCAATCCCAGAAGGAATAGCCCCTGCATATAAGCCTTTTATAAACTCAGTTGATAAAAGGAATGGTACAACTCCATTATGGAAATACAACGGTCAGAAACAATCCCATGTCTAAGGTGCAATTAATTGTTCTAAAAGAAGGACTGCAGATGCTTTATGAGAATAACAGCAGAGAGAGTAAGAACTGCCCCTAGGTATGAAGGGCAAAGTAATGAGGCAGGGCTAGAGCCAGCCAAGCATTAGGATAAAAACTAGGAATCTCCACAAAGCACCCATCCAGCTGTTAGAAGAATCAATAAATTCACAGGTAGAYTGTCAGCAGCTATAACATGTACGTTAATATCACTCACAGCAACACACATGAATCTGATTGATTGTTTCCTGTGGTAATAATTTYGTGACCATTTTTCATCTTCTTTCAGTTTGCCAGCACCTGACCCAAGTTATAAGGCAGAAAAAGAAAAGTTCAGGTGGCTTTAGCTTGGGAAGTATTCAGAGCCCTTTTAGAATTAAACTCAACAACAGCAATAGTTTTTCAATGTTTTTTATCCTGCGTTGAATCCAAATTTAGTGTAATGCCTGCTACGAARCTCTGCATGCATCTGTTACAAGACAGAGTTCAGATCCAAGTACTGATCTACCAGTCAGGTTGGGTAATCCCCACCCTATGTCTCAATATGCTTCAAATATTTTAAAATGGATGTGAGAGGAAATTGAGTTAATATTAATATTTCAAGCATCCAACAGCAAGCACAAGTTTATGTACTGATTCATTTGTTTGAGGAAAGACARTCTTCTGGTGAGCATGATATCAAGGAAGTAGGATGTATGAATAGTTTCCATTTTGTTTATTAYCTCTATTTTGTTTACGTTTAGCTGTACCCAAAAGTTCTTGATGTATCTACAACTGCAGCTGATAAGAGTCCGAGATGTAGGTCCTTGTGTAGGTTTAATATGAAAGAGATGATAATTTCTAATGTGTCCTGCAAATTGTATGAGCCACATGCTCTTTTCGTGCCTTAGCAGAATAAATATAGTCAACTCCAATGGAGTTCTCCCTTGCTTGTCAATTTGCTTATGATAATACATTTATGAAGTTACACTATGGCTTAGAAGTAAAACTCTGTGAGAAAAAGCATTGGTTTTTTTTGAATCAGGTGGACCTTTACAAAGATGCATATTTCACATATGACATTGTAAATGCATTGTCCTCTGACCTCTTCTAAATATGGTACAAAAGAAAAGATACCTTGAAAAAAATGTTAATAAATTTTGTCTGAAACCAGTGCCCAATTTAAAAAAAAATTGGTTTAAATTTTTTTAAAATTGATACATTTAACTACARATAAAGGAAAGTGTAAACAAACCAGCTCTGTTTATTAAGTAAAAAGGACGACCTATTTTACCTCCTTGTTTTCTGGAGCTATTTGAATAAAGGAAAGGTATGATACCTGTGACTTTTAACCAAAAAATTATTTGTTTGTAACCAAAACTCTCTAAAAAGTTATGTGAATAAACTGAAAATTAGAAAAGCTTCTTGCAACTTCAAGTCAATGAGATTATCCAGAGCACAATTCTAGTAAATTGTAGCTAAATGAAAGAGTTGCTAAGCTCAGCCTCCCATACCTTCTTCTCGTTTCTCTTCAAAGTGATGTTGTCATGTTTCTCGCTTTTGTTTTTGTGTGCCTATGTGTACAACTGTATCATTTTGCTATTTTGAAAGAGGGAAAACAGGGCTTTGTGGATTCAGGAGCAGTTAGATAAATATTACTTTTTCTGAATGCGTCATCTGAATTCATCCGTCTGCAACCTCTTCAAAAACTGGCCACATATTGACTTAACTGAACAGCACTATTTGTACTACATGCTGCATACTGTGCCAAGTAAGTCACCAAGGCACTCGGTACAAGTTTTGCTGTCCACACATCTGTTGTTTGCCATAGCAAGTTTGACATTAACACATCCAGGAGTCCTCAGTGGAGCTGTGTAGCAGATTGTGCCATACTGAGAACACAAAGGAATGTCAGGTGATTGGCAAGTCTTTAACACCTTTTTCAAAATACAGACTCTGTTGGGGTCTGTGTGGAGAAGTTCCCTAAGGATTTCCAGTTTAGAAGTTGATTTTGATCATAATTATAGGACTTTCACATGGATATGGCTCCATTTGGTTTGAAGGAATGACTCATCGCTGTGAGTGCTGAAAAGAACAGAGCTCAAAGAGAGTCRAGTGATTCTGGTGGCACAGTTATGAAGGGACGAATTAGACCAAGTTGYACATATTAAGCCAGATCAAAAGTAAATGTCAAAGAAAAACCTGGAAAAGCTGGAACAAGCTTCTGTCATTTTGGACTGATTGAGGTATATTTAACCTCAGTACATGCTGAGAACACAGCAGGCATATCTGTATTCAGATTCTGGCTTAAGTTCAGCAGAGGATACTGAGAAAATTGTAGAAACATATATCRAAAAGACAGAGGTAAATTCCTCTTATAAGGATAAAACACATATCCATAATACTTTCATTTGGTAAAGTTGACAAAAGAGTGTCCTGTTAATAGAGGTATATTAAAATAATTCTGATTCAATCTGTTTAACATAGCATTAGATAAATTTAATTTTCTTATTAATTGCATTTTTAAAAATCTTTTCAAACGTTTCTCAAAAACTGCGCAAGAAAGACTTAGGGCAAACATGCTTGCTGGTTTTCATGTGACCAAATTGCTATGACCTTTACACTTGTTTTTTGAAACTTTGGCAGCAGGTGTTAATCCCGACAGAACAAGATACTTCTCCAAAATACAAGAAAAAAATATTTTAGGCATGATTTCAGATTTTGCTAACATAATTTTCTGCTTGGGAACCGCTTTCCATTGTAACCTGCTGTTACTTTAAAGGAAGAGGTTTGCGTCCTCTGCATTCTTCTGCCCTGTCAACAGAGACATACGCTTTCAGAAATTTCTGGAATGGTTACACAGACTAGAGAAATTTTGTAAACAGATTACATAGTGTCAGGATAGCATTAATATACATGATTATTTGTTATGAAACAATACAGGAGGTCACTGGAGCCCAACACTCATTTCCAAGTCTGCTCAAGCCTCACTAAAGGGCTCCTGTAGAAACCCTCAGCAGAGGTTCCCTCGTGTGTCTTCAAGACATAATTTCACTCTTCACTTTGATTATGATCAAGAYGTTTAGTCCAAACCTGAAATATTAGATGAAGAATTTCCTCTTAAAGGAGGTAGGATAGATGTCTGTTGCCCTAAGGAAATACTTCTGGGTCATTCTGCTTTTCATTTTGATAATATTTTCTTTCCTGCTAATAAATAAATACAAAGTGCCTAGAATTTCCCTTCATATGAAAAGCCTTCTTGGTGTCTTGGGGTTGTTTTCTTTTATTGATTTTTAATCTGAAAAATAGATTGATCCTCCATTAAAGTAGCATGACCCCATCCAACTGAGAAAACGGAGGATTTTGAAATTATTAAAGCAGCTACACATCTACTGGAATGTGAATCTATTCACATGTTCTTTGTGATTAATGACAAGCTATAAGCAGAGTTTTAGAAACCATTTGCAGAACAKTAAAAAGAAAATGGGGTAATTTATATTAGCATTCCAGATATGGTATGCTGCAGTGTGATATATAGGATTCAGAGGTAAAACTGAGAAATAGTGCTAAAGTCCTAAAACAATGACTCTGTGAGATTAAYAGCTGGTTTTGAATGTTCAGAAGGCTATCTCTACTTTTACTATTGATTAAAAAAWTTCCCATAATTCTTTTTAACATAAAGGTAATTATGCATTGCACAAAAAGTATGAAAAGTGCTCTATTTGTACCAAGAGGAGCCCAGGCACAGAGCAGGATGCTGGGGTGCCTGTCGTGCCTCTGTACTTAATACACACAAACTTTCCTCCACTGGTAGGAAGTGGACGCTTTGCTTGCACAGGTTTTACGAGGTCAGTTTGAAAATAGATCCAAAAAGAATGCTGTTGGAGTGCATCTAATGTATATATATATACTGCTCATGGAAATTTTTTGGTGCCTCTTCTGGTCAGATGTGGCCAGATGGGGGTACTTGATTTCTAAGGTTACGTGATCTGCCACAGCAGCCTGCATGTAAAGATCTGCTCATGTCCTTCCAGCTCCAATCAGCTGGGTAGGCTGTTAAAGTGGTAACTGTTTTTTGCCTTACTTGCCTCCCATTGCAGAAACTTGTTTTCTTCTAAATCTACTTTATGAGGTCTGGGGTTAGGTTGCCTAGGCAGGCCCCTATGAAATAACTTTACATATTTGATTCTTTCAATTTTTTATTATTGCCCACACTCTTGATATCGCAGGCTTGAGACTTATTTTTTCATGAGAAAATCTTTGCACAATGCATCTTGGACTCAAAATGCTAACAAGAAATGTCATAAAGCACCTGAGGCAAAAATTCCTAAAAGTTTTACCAAACAAAATTGTAATAAATCCATAGGTAACACCTGTAGTAAGCTGAAGTTTCTGGTGTAAAAAGTAATTAATTCTTATTAACATAGGTAATAAATATATCAAGACATCAACAGAAAGAAAAATCTAAGACTGACAAGAGTGATATTCCTAGATACCTTTTAATCTGTAACTCTATCAAGAATGGTAGACAAGGGAAATAAGAATATTACTTTAAATATAACTTAGCTRTTATATTTAATTGCAATATTGCAATGTGATAGAGTTTACATATATATCTGTATACATGAATATGTATGTTGGAATGTGCAAAAATGTCCTGTGTGTGACATGTGAATGTATGCAAAAGCCACACACTGTACAGGGGGAATGTTAGTCATGATGACTTAACAGTAGTGTTTTATAAGTGATTAATTTCATTTACTCATACTCTAACCCATGTTTTTAATAAGCCTTTGTAGCAGTGTGTCTCAATGATCTGTTAGACTGAGGAATGATTGCAAAGATTATCATATATTAGAAAGTTCCCACTCTGATCAGGATCACTAACCAAGCATAATCAAGAGCTAATTATATTCAACAGGGATTTAAATTCAAAGACAATAGAGTATAAATAAAATTAAAATTTCAAGGTATTCAGTAAAATTCTATTACATCATTTCTTTCCCACCAAGAGCCCAACTCAGAATCCAAAGGTTCTGAACGCAAGACTTTTAAAGGTTTTAGATGCTTTCAAACAATGAGCTTTAAAAAGTTTTATCAGTCTAAAGTACCTATGTCCTCACAGACCTAATTAGACACAGCTATTCAGCATGACACATTCACATGGTTTAACAATATGGAGGCATGTTAAAAAATATTTTCTTAATCACATAGAAGTGAAAATAAGTAAGATGATCAAGTGGATTATAGCATCAACTTGCATTTCAGAGAAACAATGTTTCAATTCTCTTCTGTCATACGTTTCCTTTAAGGGTTAGCGCCATGACAGCACTTAAATTGAAGTTTTTAACCTTTATATGTCTGGTTGTCAGACTGGAAGGCACTGCAGTTTCTAGCCATCCCTTTAATATTGCTTTAAAACATTCAGGAACAGTCCTATGATGGTTTTTCCATGTAATCATGAAATTAAAGTGAGAAAATTAAGATTCTTTTTCATTCCGTTCTGTACTGAGCAATAAGGTTGTTTCAACARAGGTAAAAAGCAGCCCTTCCATGCATAATATGTCTTACATTTATTTATAAAGAAGAAATGTCTCACATGAGAAGCTAATAGAGCAGTTGTTATTTTTTACCCCAATCACAAGATGTCCAATTAAAGATTAACCTCTGCCTTCTAAGTAGTCATATCTCACTCTCCTTTATCTTCAGTATGACACTGGATATGAGACGGGGCTGTACATACAGCTGGGGAAAGAGAATTTTTGTTGAAGAAACATGTAAACTCTAGATTATATGAAGCAAAGGCAAGAAAGGATACAGTGTTTCCAGGGTGAGATTGCTTCTAAGTGTGCATTAGTGTTTCAGGGAATTTAGGACAGACTGGACCATGTCTTGGAGGCAATTATAAAACAGCTAGATCAAGCTATAGAATAGGGTAGATCTTCTAAAAAGAGATGCCATTGATTTTGGACTTCCCTTTAAAGAGCTGGCTGCTTTCTGACTCCATATGAAAGAAGGCATGACTAAGCAAGCGTGATCATTTAAAAAAAAAAAAAAGTTTTTATATTAACGTTCTTTGTGCTTTGCTTTTGGCAAGTGTACTAACAGAACTGAAATAAATATGCTAAATCCAGATTTCCGTTTATATGGGAACACCACACTTCCTGACATGAGCTTTGCACTTGCATTTTCTTTCAAACAAGCAAGTTTCTCTAAACTGGAGTGACATTTATGAAAAAATCAATACACCATCAAAGAGAATTCTCAAAGTTTCCACACCCAGAATTCAGGAAAGAGCACAGCTGGTTTCTCTCTCAGCAAGGCCATCAGGTTTTCACTCCATAAGAACACTGATATCATTGCTAATTTCCTTCATTATGTCTCCTTTATAAATTGGAAAGTGCTTCTARTTATGGTAGTCAATAAGTATGAACATTTCTTATAAGAAGATTACATATAAAATACTRGGATTTTTTTCCTCTTTTTTTTGTTTGTTGGTTTCAGATAATCAAAATTAAGTTGCTACAGTTTTGCTCAGAATTCTATGTACTTTCACTATTCACTTCCACATACTCAGGGGAAAGTTGAGTGACAATTTAATCTGATTTGGCTTTGCCTCATATGAAAAGTCCACAATGATATTGCCCCCCAGAAAGGGGAGAGGGGAAAGTGCAAAAAGTAAGGCTTACAAGTCATCCTCTGATCTTTCAACAACTGGTTCATGGAAATGCATAGGAATAATGATGATTATGGGAATAATGCACATGTTCTTTGCTTCTAAGTACTCTGCCTTACTTAATCAGTTTAGTCTGGACATTTTTACACTGCAGCGCTCATCTCTTCCCTTTGCTGTATATCATTAATAATCTCTTGAACCCTATATAACTTCAGCAGAATTTTCTAAATATCTTTTCTCATGTCCAACTCATGGGATAATGGAATCCTGCAATGTGTGGATGAGACATACCACACAAGTGATTAAACTCCCGTGAAGAAGCGTAAAATGTGGTTCAAATGTAAAGGTTCAAATTCAGAAGGGAAATTGAATATATTTTCATTGCCCAAATGTCTTACATGGCTGTATTAATTTTGTAAAGTGCTTAGATAAAACCTGTAAGTGTGACCTGTTAATTAAAGATTGAGCTTAGAATGCCCAGAAGACTTATCCTTTCATTGATCTTTTTAACACATAAAGATCAAACTCTGCATTTCAGGGTAAACCAAACAGGATAGATAATACTGATTGTTTAGTGATGTTTGGCCTTGCAGCTACAAGCAAGAAGTGAGTATTTATGGCTTTTTATCTCTTTAAACCCTCTCAGTGTTTGTGGAATAGTGAAGTCAATATGGAAATGGAGAACTAGTTTTTTTGACTGTTGCAGTGGACTAAACATATAACTTTTTTTTATTTTAGTCCAGTTGGGTACCGTGTTTGTTAGAAATGGTTCACCTGTGACTGCTGTCTTCCACCACTTCTGTAGTGACAAACTGTTTATTCATTGTTTCTAAAAACCTTATCCTTCCAGTTTACTTACTTATCTTCGTTGAGTAAATATGGCAGACTAAGGTCCTTGGAAACAATCAAATTTCACTCCTAGTGTCTTTGTGAAGATGAAATATGTACTAAATTCATTTATATTATCCCAAATATTTTTTTAATGTTATGATGTTCTTACGCCAAAATGAAAATGGAGGMTTTTTTCTTACTAAGCAGGAACTGAGGTTCTGTGGGGAAAAAAAAAAAAAAAAGGCAAATTAGTAAGACTACATTTCAGCAAAAAGTGGGTAACATGCAATGACAGCAATTGAAGGCCATAGATTGCCACTGTCTCCATATGAACTGTTTCTCCACAGTGAAATGCCTCACATCCATCCATAAAACTTATTTCTTTACTTGCACAGTACCTAATTCTGTTTTAATTCATTCACCTTGGAAGTGACATAACTGCCCTCTGGAAGAGTTCATTCTGCTCTGAGTTTCAGGCAGATCATGCCACTACAGTCAGTCCCACCCTGGCTGTTCTGCATGAAGCTGCTTTGCGTTTCATTCAGCCAGTCCAGGTACCTGCCTCTGCAGCTTTKCAGTCATCTCGATTACCTGACACTTTAAAAGCTGTAACAGGCAGGATCCCTTTGTGACTCCAGTCATAGAAAATTATGTACCTTTAAAAAATAGCCATATTTAGTCCCATTTGTAGAATAYAAAATTCCTTTCCCTGTCAGGATTTTTAACTCAGCTGTTCTAATTGTGACACCTTATCCTTTCTTCTTTCCCTCTTAATCCTTCTTTTTAACCTTTGTGAAAGCTGAGATCTATTCTTACATCTCCAGGAGCTGAATCTTTAAATTAAATACCRAGTATCACAAGACTTATGATATAATCACAAGGGTGAAAAGCATCATAGAATTCAAGACRGTATGTACTTCAGTCATCAGAGCAGAGTAAAATCATGTTCATCTCAAGGTCTTGAAGTAGATCTGCAAAATGATGAATGGCCTAAAGGATCCCTAACAATAAGAATTAATCAAGCATTTGAAAGAAGATGTTGAATTCTACTGAATGTTTGTATTTACATTTTTACAGATTTAGAATGAGTGACTCCTTTTCTGCTATGAATAAAAGCAATGTCGGATCATTCTTGAAGATATACATTCATTTAAGAACAGTCAGGATGTTTTTCTCTTCTCTCTGTGTCTTTTTCATTTTCAGGTTATACATACAAAGATTTACTTTTTCCCCATGACATTTAACTTTCGTATTCCAATACCAATGAGAGCAGAAAAGGTTTTRTTAGAACTCAAGGTGGTTTTCAATGGAGACRTCCATRTATTTGGGTGTCAAAAAAGTAAATTTTATTTCAATTGTGACAAGTTTTTCAAAAAATGTATATATTTACTCTAATTTTTCTTTATTTTTAACTTTTTTCTAAGACTCCTTCTGGCCTCATAGACTGAAAAAGATGACACAAAAACTTTCATTTTCCTTAAGTATATGTATATAAAAAAAGCCTAGATGTGCYAGAGAATGCAGACTTATAAAATATAAGATTCCATATATTTGATATGATTATATTTTTTTAGTATTTCAGATTGTCAACAATAGAATGATGATTCTTCAGTGGTCACCATTCTGAAGGATGACTTAACTATACAGAGCTAAAATTAAAATCACAGATCACCRAAATTCTAGGGCAAGGACCTGTTTTGTGATTAGGGCAGCTATAAGTTGACTTGGAGTTCTGCTGCATCAGTGGTTGCTATCACTTGAAACACTTCTTTAAGTCATCCATAAAAAGTCAGTCATAGTGAAAAAATGAAAGCATAAGATCTCTTTCCTGGTAAAAATATTAAAATACCCTAATGGCAGTAAGATGTCTAAACAAACTTTGAAAGCCAATAGCACCAAGAAACTCRGCTGCCTTTTCTTTTGAAGAAAGAAATCCATTTCTCTTTCCACATAATTAACCAAAATAAAAAAATCAAGAGGCCAGGAGTGTAAATAGAACCGTAAGTCAATATCTTGCAATTATACATGCTTTCAATTTTATTATGTGCATTGAGATTGCTTTACAATTCTTATGAAGGATCAAAAATAATGAATCAGCTGTCCAAAATAACTATCTTTTAATTATATGTATTTTAAATTTTACATATAGTGTTATTTTCATTTGATTACTTTCTTCTAGAAATATCAAAGTCCTTTTAAAGCTTTTCTTTACACACAGGAGGTCTACAAGGTGATGCTAAATGGAAAAAAGATGTATTTTTTTTATCAGGTCTCGAGAAATTAAGGTATTAAGAAGATACAAAGAAGAGAATGAAGGCTGAAATATATCTGAAGTATAATAACTTATATATCTTACGACTTCAAATGGAGATGYACAAAAGGTCTTGATTGTAAGTCTACCTTTTTTCTGATTAAGYATTTATATTCATATTTAACTTTCAGCAATATATGCTAATGATACATGTGTTTTGCAAATATTTATCTCCAGAAAAGATACTATATATTGAAACTAACCTTAAAGTCATGCGTAGTATTTAAAATGTTCCTCATCCAGAAGAAAAAATATGACCAATTAATGATTGTTTGCTGTAGTGTCTCAAAAGTAATTTTTGGCAAATAATTAAAATATTACTTGAAAAGTTGTACTTTTGGGATATTTAAGTATTTTCTTTGGTTTTTTCTTTTTTTCTTTTGTCTGGTTTTCATCATTCTTCTTCCCACCCCTTTTTTTGGCCTGTATATTTTATTATTTTTCCTTGTTTGATCTGTTGTGCCTTCACTTCCCTTCAGATTCTCAGCCCTAATTACTTACTCCTAAATAGAGTATTATCTGGAATTTTCTGGTTGCACTCTGGTCCGAGKTTTTTTTTTCCACTGCTGTCTCTTCATTTCACAACATTTTCTACTCCAAGTCCTTCTACTCCAAGTCCTTCCTGGTATTTTTTTTTTTTCCAAGACCTCACCTTATTTTTTTTCCTTGGAACTTTCTGTAGTTTTCCAGCACATGGGGTTCTGAGCTCTCTTCTATTGCTCTGGTAGTTTAGTGTAGCTCACCTTTGTTGTAGTTCCATTACTCTCCACGGATGTTTTTCCCTGTTCTTATTTCTTTCCTACGCACAAACACATGTTCTGCCTGCAGTCACTGTATTTTATGACTGCTGCCATACTATGTTCTTGCAGTTACCAGATCCTTTATTTTCCTCTCAGTATTAAAAAAAAAAAAAAACAAAACTAAAAACCAATGCCCAATAGGTTTTTGGTTGTTGTTTTTTTTTTGTCATTTACTCTGTTCCTAAAGAGMATAAATTAAAAGTAATCAAGTTCCCAATACAAAAGCTATTCTAATTATTTAGGACTGGCTGCCTGTAGGTTTGCATCCCTGTTTTGCTGAGTACTGAACAATCTGGCATCAGCCAAACCTATCACCTAAGAAAGCCAACTTCTGTTCATCAGTTTTGAACTACTTAGATCCAAACTCTGACTCTCCCATCCAAATTGTAATTCAATGGCATTTATCATTAGTTAGGTTAATTCCTTGGGGAAGATTGACATGGAGTTTTCATCTGTGTTTTGTTATTCTGTTTGATGTTTTGTGATTTTGGGAAACTCATTATTTTATTTTTATTGATAAGGGAATTAAGGTTGAAATAGAATGAGAGACATCTGTCTGGTCACTCTTTCGTTCTAGCTTTTTATATAGGAGTTACATATTAAATACAAGAGTCTAATGAGATTGTAGCAGTGTCATTAAGAAGTTAGGAACAGAAGAAGTTTACAGGCTTAGCACAAGAAATATTAATCGATACCGGCTTGTCCATGGATTTTTCATCTTGTACATGCAAAAAGGGACMAAAAAAGTCCAAACAAGTTTAGTCACTGAGAAAAAATATTTATGGAGTCCTGAAAAGCTGCATGCGCTTTCATCCTGACCTCGAATTGCTTCATAAGCATGAAAAATTATTTCTACAAAAATAAATGTGCACTTTCCTTTTTCAATGCCCAAGACCCATGCACTCTGTAAAATAATTCTCATTGGTTAAAGTAGAGTCTACAGAATGGGAATTATAACCTAAAGAATGGCAATAATGATTTTTACATCCCTTTTTTTTCCCCACAGGCAAAGTCTGCAAACCATAAATGTACCCATATTACCAGTATTCTCAACATGAAGCATATTTATCACAAGGGAAAAAGAATCTGTACAGATTTTTCTGAGGAAATGCTGCAATTCATTATCAGCCCACTTTTATCATTGTCATTTTATTGATTGTCAAGGCCTGGTTTCTTGTTTTTATAACTTTGTTTGTTTTATTTCTTTTGTTTAAGACATACCTGAAATAATTGTTACCTCCTATGCTAATTAAGCTTGGAGCTCATTATTTAGGTAACAAAATATCTTCTGTGAGAAGGCAGTTTGCTTCAGCTTTGCAAAATCTGAGTTCAAATTGCAATTCCAATCCACAATGAAGGAAAATGAGATAGAAAAGGGAAGAAAGGGTGAATCCTGGCTTCAGACACTGAATGCTTATAGTTCAGATTCTTACTTTTTTTTTTTTAATTCTTTTTTTATTCATTATGTGACCTCAATAATGTTAATAATTAACAAAACCTGTAACTGACTTCTTATCGTACATATTGACTGATATTGCTGTGASTTTCTGAATATAATTCTTTTGCCAATAATTTTTCCTGTGGTTATATTGCAGGCATGTCTAAACAAACTTCTTCACTTTATAGGGATTGAACTGCAAATGAGCCAATTAATTTCTGAGAAATACGTTAGCAAAGGCCATTTAAAACAAAACGAAAATCAAATTCAAGCCTTGGAACTTAGAGCCCTGGATTTTGTTGATTTGTGTTCTGCTTATAAATCACATGCATGATTTTTTTATAATGGAAAAAGAAAAACACCAAAACCAGTCACTTAAAATTCTGGATAGATATATCTATGATGTAAAAAACCTAAACCAAACCAGGAATGAACAAATAAAATACAACTGAAAATGTCTTTATGATGCAATCATCCAAGGCACAACAGCTGAAAAATGTGTTTGTTAAAACTCAGACTCTGAAAAGATCAATTTTTATATGCAACTTTCGGGCCATAGTAATTAAAAATCCTGTTATTGCAGTGCCAGTGAAAGAATAGGAGATATAGTGACTGCAATCCATGCTTCTGTGTATAGCTGTGCATATTCCATAATGTTCTGACATCTCTCACACTACATTTTTGTGTCTTACAAAAATAATGTACCTTAGCTGATACTAATCTCATGTGACAATACAGATCAGTGAGGTGCATAGGTGTCTGAAGTACAGTAGAAAATGAAAATGCTGCATGTTATGGATTCTAAAAAAGTTGCTTTCATTCACTTGTATTTCTAGTCCCTTTCAGAATCACATGCTCTTCTCAAATCTCTGCACACCAAGAAGTATGACCTCAATGATAATAGCCTTTTGTCATGGTACTTATTTGAAGTATTTTCATGTATTGAATGATGTCTATAAAATGTGGAATGGAATAATAAATWCATCTTTGCTTTGTTTTCCATTCGTACTTCTTAAACTCATCCCAACATACCAGGGCTTTTCTCAGCACTGAATGGAAGTTATCATAGACACACCATAACACAGATAATAGATGTCAAATTTTAGCAAACATAAACATTTAGTATTTAGGAAAACACAAATATTTTCTCAGCTGTTTAGCCCACAAATACTAGAAACAACAACAAACTTTAGGTGACTTGTGTCTTSATGGACTTATTGCTGGACATAAAAATCCGATCTTTGAACCCAGTTGTGTCCAAGTTGAAAAGGAACAAACAACTCCACATATCACTGATACTTCTCCAGAATTAAAGCAGTGTTATTGAAAAATTAGTTTAGCCTGCAACTGCTTTCTATCTTTAATTAAAGATGTTCAACAACTAATGATGTTTATGTATGAATTATCTTTTTATTTTATTATATAGGATAATTATCAATGTCACACACAGTTTACTCCAGTGCAAGACATATCTTTCCAGTGAGACGGTACCTTAAKATGTTTCTCATCACTTCCCAATCYCTAAATTACAGCTACTGTCTTGCATTTAGCAGAAGAGAGCATGAATTTTTTTCTGGTCCTCAAGCATTTCATGCTGGTGTCTTACAAATGATACTCTTGAAAACAGGAACTAGAACAGCACAGCAATCAACTTCAAAAGCATGTACAATCACTTGAAGTGTCTGAACCCAGACCTAAAAGAAGGTCTCAGACCCATTTCTTTTGGAAATGTGCCATTTTGTCTTGGAGTTGAAGCAACATGTATAAAACATATTTATATGGAYGTATATCAATGCAAACAGCACTGTGTATCAAAAACATTGTCAGCTTTACTCACACGAAAAAACTTTGTTTTCTCTTTGACAAAAACAGTSACAATTTTTGGACAGGAAACTGAAAAAATAAGTCCTGGCCATATCAATAACAGTGCTGAAGCACACCTACGTTACCAAGGTGACCACTCTTACAGACTCATGCTGAACTCATCAGTAATCAGGAGTTTAACTAGTGAAGTCTCTAGAAACTGGATATCTGTTTTGGATAGAATAAAAATTTCATGAAGCTTCTCCTTCTTCACAGACTTTACCCCAGAATTGCCCAGAACTGTATAGTTGAAGTATAAAAATTCCTCCAGTGTAACACATTAGATCGATATTAGAAGACCATCTTAAAGAAGCTAATTCCAATACCTGCACTGTTATGCAATAATTTCCATATCAGTGACATTGCTTACAATAACTTTCAGGAAGAATTTTAATACATGAATTCCTATGATGTCTTGTTATAATGACATAGGTGAAATATCAGAGCTTATACACAGTCYTCTGTAAGGAGTATGAAGGTATATGTGTTTCAGCTCTTACATATTACAATTCTCATTCCTTACAGAAGCCCTCCTGTGTATTTTTAGTGAAATGGGTTTCTTCCRAATTAAGTGGTCAAGAAAACAAGATATGAACATCTGTAAGTCCATTTTCTACCCTAAATAGCATATTTACCCACGGTGATGAAAATCTGCAGGACTATACCAGCACAGCCAGCAGATCTTTGGTGTGTGGATGACCAACAGGATTTTAGACCTGTCAGTGCTGCCAGATTTGAAAAGCATCAAGCCTTGCCTTGTCCAAGGGCAATAATTCTAGAGGTCACACAACTCGCATCTTTAGCTGTTAAGGAACATGCTATTTTTGTCCCTTGGGAAGGGCCCTGCCTGGCTGCTGACACCCTTCCTCCTGACAGCCTGCCCACACTGACACCAGCAGCATAGGCAGTATGCTTCCCACGTTATCCACACAAGGCACGATTCCCTCATATTGAGCTACTCTTGGTCGAGCCAAGTGGCAACACAACTCCTACCCACATTCCACAGTCATTGTTGGCTGCTGCTGCTGGAGGACCCAGACACCAAGTTCCCTGGCATCTCACGGGAGCCATGGCATCACCTATGATCCTGTGTTTGCTGCTGGTGGTTGGGTGGGCCACTGTATGGGCACGTTGTCGCTCATCTTTTCTCATCACTCAACATTAATTGTTTCATTAATAAAGCTTTGTTTTATAATGCGTTGTCAAGCTCTGTTACACTTCAGACCACATTTGCCCAATCAGTCTGGTAAAAGCACACCAGCACATACTGCAAGGACCTCCAGTATCTTTGCATTCTTCTGTACCATTCCTGCTACAGTCCCAAATGTGTTTGATAAACGATGTATACCAGGTAGAAAAAATGATTGCAGAAAGAGGTTTTTAGTGAGCTAAGCAAAAAATTTCTGCAGCTGTTGTGTTGAATTTGTCAAAGCTGCTGCATGGAATTTGCTTTATAGTGCATTTTGCCAGGAGTTAAGGCATTAGGAGTGTAAGTTTCACGGGTCAAAAGAAAATTGTTCTTGTGGAGTAAAATCTCGCCACAAGTAAGCTAAGAATAATGATTGGATTCTTTAAGATATCACAGAATTTCTTGGATTTTGACAGATCAAATCTCTTGCCACACAAATTTCTGCCTTATCTATTTCCAGACATACACTGAGAAATCAGTGTTCGTTTTCCTTTTGTTAGGTAGATAGCATGTATTAAAGAGATATAGTGTTTGAAAATTGCTTTGTTAAGACAACGGAATTGTCCACTGCGATGTCAAAGAACAAAAAACAGCCACAGTATTTTTTTTTGTGTTTATGTTAAATTGTGGGTGGGTTGTTTGTTTGTTTGTTTTGTTTTGTTTTGTTTGTTTGTTTTTCTGAATTTTCACACAGAAATTCATCTTTGAGGGATGGAAGGTACTTTAGGGAATTTTTCAGGCTGGATGTAATTACATTTTTGTGAATCCATTTTTCTTTAACAGAAAGATTTAGATGTGCTTGATTTTTGACTGGACTATAGGCTTTAGTATAAATTAATGGAATATTAAGAAACAGGTTGAGAGACAAACCTTACAAAAAAGATGAGTCAAAGTGAACCGAGATGGAAAAAAGAGAAGGGCAAGGAAAGATCATGAAAGAAATCTGATTAGTGGAAGAAAGAACTCATTTGCTTGTTAACTCTGAATGATCCTGTACAACAGTACTTTGGGAAAGTATTCGTTATTACATTTGTCCTTTCTTTTTTCTGAAATATGGTATGAGTGGTGCACCATATGAGATGCACCATTCATGTATCTGAGTTTTTCAGCTTTGAGGTAGCTGAACAAACCACAAGAGACTGAAAGAAATCACTTTTACTTAATGATAGAGAATGTCGGGCCAGGATACCAGGATACCAGATTCATAGAGCAAGTAGTGCAAAAAAATTGAAACACAGTATTGCTTTTGGTTCACTGGTGAAGCTACACGTTAAAATTACCTCAGTTGCAATTTGTTATCAAATGGAAGCAACACTTCAGCTTTCCCACAGGAACAAAAAATTGACAGAAATTTACTCTTGAGCATATAAAATTTAACTAAACTAGAAGATTTTAATGAATTTTCAAGGAGCCCTTTATTTTCAGATAGATAAAAAAGTAAAATTAGATATTCAATCTAAATTTTGTTAACTAAATAATGAAACTAAACAAGAACTAAACATATTGCAAACAATGAGGCTAAATAATAACTAACTTATGTTGGTTCTGCAAATATGATGTGACTTACTTCCACTTTTTCCCCCTTTCTTTTCTTGATTGAAATAACCTTACTAATTAAACTCAAATTCATTAACAGTCTTTATTGCCCAAAAATACATTTTATAGCCAAAAATGTGTCACCTGGTAACTTCAGTGCTTTCATTATCTTCAAAAAAGTGCTTTCAAAATGCACCTATCCAGCCATGCATATAATTAATTGCAAGACCAAGCATGTGGCTGCTTGTAATTGATACTCCTGATTCTCCAAAATTTGGATTTATCCAAGTATCTCTATCAACTAATCTGTTCTCTGCAGATTGTATTTGTTTCCTCCCTTTCTTTTGCCTTTGGATGATCCTGTCCCTGAGTATGCTTGTTCAGTGCTTAACACAACCTGGCCTTTCCTGGCAGAAGAATTTACCACAAATTCTGCATATGACTATTTAGAGGATGAGTAGTGGTAACAGTAATTGTGGCAATCTACTATGCAGCAAATGATTCTTCATGTTTTTAAATCCTTTCTTTTAACTTACAGAAAAGAGGAACTTGCTACAGTCATGTAACCGCTTCATGTGAAAATAGAGGTTTTGGAACTTTCTTTTCATTCATGAATGTTCTTTTTTTTGAGGCAGATTTGAAACTAGTGCCCTCTGCCTGTCCAAACATCTTCAATTACTTTACTGTCAATTATGGGCACAGTAGAAGTAAACACCTTCAGCAAGAAGTTGCTGCAGACTGACAGCATTTTAAATGTCCTGTTTGAAGGACAGAAACACCGTAAAATCCTGAGTGCTGATTGAAAATCTTAACAGTGCAGATGAAAGCCTAGAAGATCCAAATAAGTAGTTTGGATTTATACTTTTGCTGTTTAATATAAGACGAATTCTTGCCCTTGCAGGAGAATGACTTTACACACAGAATGACAACTGTT
Source organism: Amblyornis subalaris (assembly GCA_018881555.1). Taxonomy (NCBI): domain Eukaryota; kingdom Metazoa; phylum Chordata; class Aves; order Passeriformes; family Ptilonorhynchidae; genus Amblyornis; species Amblyornis subalaris. The sequence goes on along the minus strand of JACAXG010000001.1, from coordinate 33,987,539 downwards.
GAAGCAATTCCACAAGAAAACAAACATTTAATTGAATCGTAAATGTTATTCAAAATGCTTGCTTTTATTACCAGAAGAATGTTGATCTACACAGACAGGTTAAAATCTCTGATGCTGAAGATCTTATACACTGAACAAGGGCGAAAGAGAAGGAGAAAGGACCTTAATCTGACATCATATAAGTTTTGAATACTAATAGTTTTTGTGATTATTGCCAAGTTGGGATTCACTTGAAACTCATCAGCATTTTTATAATGCCTTACTAACCTTGTTTGCTGAGATTATGTGGCTGGCCCAATCAGATATGATGGTAAAAATTTCTTTGGGGACTGTAGATGTGCTGGGATATGTACATTTACTGCAGTTTAATGAAAATAATGAATATTCTCTTCTCATGAACAACATCTTCAGATGAGAGATCCTAGCGAATGTCAGGAAAATGAGCCCTTTCCAACAATTTCCATGTTTTATGCCTCCCAGTACAAACATAAATCTCCTTGAGAATGAGATGATCTAACGCTCCTGGTACTACTGGGTTTCTGACTCACAGAAATTCTGAGGATTTTTCTTTTTGTTGTTAATGATCAATTCAGTTTTGCCTCTCATTAGAGTACAAATTTTTATTTAGTCTGTGTGTCCATGCATAGCATTAAAATTTTATCATATATAAATTGTAGAACTCTGTGTATATCTTTGGATTTCACATCAATAAAGTAACAGAAGATTAATCACAATTTGTACCTGAAAAGTAGCAAAGCAGCATCTCTTCCAGCATGAGCTTCCATAAAAAAATTATATGTTAGAATGAAAGCATATACGTCATCTTTGATGGGTGTATCTTTTGACGACACTTAGAGGATATGATTCACTACAGTATCATCACAGTAGCTAGATATTTGGATAATTAGATAATTAGAAATATCTGCCTTTGCTTTTTCTTTTTCCTAGAAAAGGATTTAAGTCCTTCTGTCATTGATTCATCATGTGATTACTTCATTGTAACACCATAATGTGATTTCAAATGGAGGAAGGGAGAGAAGTTTTTGAAAAAATCTAGTCTTCTTACCATAATGAATTTTTGAAAAAAAAGCTACATTGTAAAACACAGATACATATTTATTTTAGCCAAAATACTATCTTTTTCATTTTTAATACATTGAATAACTTATCACTGCCTGAAGTTGGTGCTAAAAATTCAACACTCATCACTGGAATTCGCAGAAGGTACCTGAGGACACTACTTATAAGGGAGATTTTTGGTAAAACGGAATAATTACAATCACTAATAAATATATGGAATTCTGACAGAGAATTATGTAAATATGCCTAGATTTTTCAGGAAGAATTGCTTTGTAGAATTTCCCAGCTCTTCAATTTTTCCACACAAAATTACATTGGCACTGAGTCTCCAGGCACAGCCAGTGAGCGCTCACCAGAGTTGATTTAGGAGGATTGTAAAGGTGACATTTAGATGCTGCTGCATCTCTCCTGCAGTCCTGGCCTCTCTGGCAGCTCTTAGCTGTGCTTGTTGCCAATGCCACAAAAATGTTTTTAAAGACCAGGGATCACAGTGTCTCAAGTGACTCTATGTCCTCCCTTGTTCCAGGGATCTGGACAATGCAGAAACAAATGTTTCTAGTACACACTAATGGCACAAAAGGTTTTCTTAGACAGCCCCTGATGAAATTTGGGTTTTGACTTTCCTGTCACCCCACACCTACAAAGCACATTTGCTTTCACAAGCGAAGCTATGGGGTATTTTAATTCTATCACTTAATATCGCTTTTTTCATTTATCACTTCTTTCATTTTTAGAGATGCATCAAAATTACATCTTAGGCTTCCCTTTTTGTCTATATAGAGTGTTGCACCTAGATTCCACAGCTAGTCCCCAAGGGTAGGTAACTGCACCAGTCCAATAAAACACTACCACTACAATGCAGCTCTCTAGTAACACCTACATGAGTATTGGTGGGGTATAGAACATCAATGATCGATTCTGCATGTTTGCTTGTGAAGGAAAGGAACACTTGGGCTGCTCAGTGAGGTTTGTTACAGTCTTATATACTCAATCTAGAGGCAGCTCCTCCTGTGCTAGCAGATATTGTCAACTGTGATGAATCCACTTTAGTGACCTCTGAACAAGTTCAACTACTTTTCCCACAGGTTTATCTTTTTTTTTTTTTTTTTTTTTAATTTAAAAATACAGCCATTCAGTGGACTATTTGCTAATTCATATCTTTTCTGACCTGTTCATTCCCTGGAGCATGTATTTCCAGATCTTGACAAAATATGTTTTCATATCCACTCTTTGAATCATACATCAGGTTATTTCTTTTTTATTTTTCCAGATGAAAATTAATATTCTTAGGAAAGGTAGTGAGATACTTAAACTGATTTGATTGTTCTCAGGCTACAGAACACTAGTACATGATTTATTCTGAGAAACTAAAAAAAAGTTCTATGAAATCAGTATTTTCGACTTTTTCTCCCCCCAAACAAAAGATGGGGTAGATAAGACTGAAAATACTCTCCCTACTGAAGATATTGACAGTACATTCAATTCATTAGCAGTGACCTGGCCAAACAAGAGGCCTGAAGAACCTACAAATTTTACATTACACAGTGGCAATGTGTAGACAATGTCTAGATGATATGGGGTATCTGCAGCTGGCAATAAAACCCGGTTGCTGGACCTCAGTGCCTCCTGGGGCTTCATCTCTTTTTCTGTTGGTGTGAATCCCCAGTATGCACAAACATTTGTGCTAACCCAAAAGAAAATATAAGTGGAGGGAACTGTCTATTTATCTGTGTTGCCATACTTCCTACAGTATCATATTGTTCTACCTACCCACTGTACAAACCCATAGTATGAAAACAGACCTTGCCCCAAGGAGATGGCAATTGGATGCATTGCTGTCATGCAAGTAAAATGTAAAGACTAGTGTTAAAAAACACACATATGCTCTACAAGTGTGAAGATAAACTGAAAAAAAAAAAAAAGAAAAGGAAAAAAATTGTTTAAATCACTGCCCAGTCCACTCACTCCACTTATTACATTATATGGTGCTAAAAAAAAGCAATTTTGCATTTGAGAAAAAAAGATTTTAAAGATTTTAGTGCCATCATCTATGATGCCACCTGGCAGTACCGAACTCTTTTATGTTAGAAATGAAGTATCAAATCACTTCAGAGAGGGAAGCTATGCAATGAAATTATTTCATTCCCTGCTAAGGATATCAATGAACATTTGGCTTTAGAAAATACAGGGATCACTGAAGTCCTTTGGTATTTCAGAACTAGGATATAGATTCTATGTCTCATCAATAATCTTATTTGTGTGTTATCCTTTTATTTATTTCATGCCATTATTTTGCCTAGCACTCTCAATAAAACTAAAAACAAAGTCTTGCTAACTTTCTGGATTCATGTACATTTAAAAAACAATACTTCAGTCATAAGATCAACACCTCTAAGGATCAGCTCAACAAAATCAGAGTGTTTAAGTTGAGAACTGTAAAGTACAATAATATTTTGTGCATGGAGACAGCTTTGTTATACTTGAAAAATAAGTTGAAATAAAACATACCTATGTTGGCTTGTGTGTATGTGCAGGGTAAATCTGGATATTCATTGCAATGTTTTAGTGAGGAGAGGATATTTTCTCCTTTATGACTGTTTTTTAAATTCCCCATATCTTCTTCTTTGGTTAAATCCATCTCTGCTGACAATATAGTTATTATAGACTGGGTTTTTCTTTTCTTATTATTACATGACACCTACGAATAACAAGTGGTCAATTATCTTTTACTGAGCACCATCAGAAAGAAAATTCAATTTGCCTGCATCTTCTCTCATCACAGTACAAAGAACATTTCCTAACCTCAATGACACTTTAATTAGCATGATAGTGAAAAGAGGTATTTTCCGTCATTAGGTAGTTTAGGGGCTTTAGTGTATAAATCATAGTTTTCTATTACAGTTTGAATGGGTTAGATAATATTCTTCCCATGATGCAATGAAGCAGACAATTTCTATCTTTCACAAGTTTGAATCCTACAGCTGAAATGTGCACTAGAAAAGACACATTTACTCATGTCATTTCAAGATAATTCTATTTAAAACAATTTAATTTAGTGGTATTTAGAGTCTCAGAATGTAGATATTCAATATAGACTGTCTCATGTTTCAAATGTGGAGAAAGTAATGATGTGGAGAGTCTGTTCATAACACAGATTGTTCCCAGCTTTATTTTGTGGCATCCTATTATGCATGTTTCTTTTTAATTGTCAAAAGCGTTTACACCCTATGATCAGTCTTTTGTGATGTACATCTCATTCAAAATGTATAAAAGGGGAAAATAAACTGTGTTTTGACTTGTTGGGCTTTACAGTGCAGGATAAACAGGCTCTTATAGTTACTTTGCAGACAAGTCACAGAAGAGAGTCCAAGACAGAGAATGAGAGCTCAAACAACTCAAAAGGTGAATCAGTACACAACCAGTGCTGCTGGAGTTGTTATTTCTTGTGCAGCTTCATTACTTTTACTTGCAGGAACATTTCAAGACAGATATTGTTAGGAAATTAGAGATGGTTCTGAAAAACTCAAAAGACTGATAGATCACACCTGTTTCAAACCTCAAAACCACTTCACTGTATCAATATTCAGTAAGAATACACATTGACACTGGCTACCAATCATTATACCTACATACCCAAGATAATTAGTCCTTAACAAATCCATCCTAAATTAGCAGTTAGTATACAGTCACAGAACTCCCTTCTAGTTAGCATTGATGTGTATGGTCTCTGATGGTCCCTAGTCGACAAGATCAAGGTTATCAGGCTTGCAAGCTCATGAAAGAGGGAAAGTGGTCTGTGACCTTTCTTCTCTTCCCATCCTCGCTTATTGTTGATGTTTTGTGCTGCTCCGAAGCTTCCTCTGGAAGCAAATGTGGGTGTTCTCACCTGCTCTTGGCAAATTATTTCTGGTATTGGGAGTTCTGGCTTCTCAATAGAATTATTATGGTTCCAACAAACATTTTTCTCATTTGTTTTGAAGAATGCTTCTGATTTTACCAGGCACCTTTCTTGTCTGAACCACATCCTTCATTGTAGATTTTACTACTTGCACATGCTTTTCTGCACCTGAGGTTTGTTTTTTGGTTTTTTTTTCCAGCTAATACCAGAAGCCTGTGTGGGCCCATTTTTGGTGAGGGCTATTAACTGTGTATTTAATCCCATCTTGCTGGGTTTACTCATTTAGTGTGCTTATTATACCCTGCTTCAGGCAAAGGGTATGCTAAGCTTCCTTCTAATTTTAAGGTGCAACCGTCCTCAGTTTCCTCCACAGTTCCTTCAAGAGAGGGGGATTGCTTGTCTATTCAGCACAGACAAAATGTTGTTCCCAGATGGGGTCATGGAAAATTAAGTTCGAATAAAAACTAGCTACACAGTTACAAACACTCTGTAGCATTTTCATGCAATGCTGATATGGCTGGTGCTGTCATTCAGGCAATGACTAGGTTAGGTGATATTTAATAATGTAAAATTAGGCTCAGATAAACCTCTGACTATATGTGATGTCATGAAGGCACAGGCATTCTGATAATAAGTCATGCTAAACTTTTCATGAAGGACAKAAACGATTTCAAAAGTCTACCACTTTCCATCCCTCTTGCCTCAGGTGATGATTAATAGTGTCTGAGACCACGTGGAAGCCCTTTTCCACTGTCTGCTAAAAATACACATATGAAAGATGCGTTCTGTGAAGCTCTATTACAGCTCTGAATTAGCTGCTAGATTGGGCCGTTCACGAATGCCCTCCATCCTTTCTGTCCGAATTTTTTGTCCGAGGTTCAGAGTTTTGTATATAAATACAGCTATCATACTAAGCATACACATGAGACAGCTATAAATCTTCATGTCCATTCCATGTCAGCATCAGGATATGTGATTTACTGGCATTGGTTTGCTCTGATGACACTGAAAAATCCATGTTGAAATCAATTTAAATACCATTTTGTTAATAAATAGAATATTTCTAGAAAATTTTTCCCTCTAATAGTTTTTTTAAGCTATCTTTTTTAGACAGTCATGAAACAATGTGATGTTGTGCTATCTTGTAAGAATGGAGCACAGAAAGTGAAGAAAAGACAGGAGAAAAAAAATCAGCCTTGGTAAATCTCAGATCCCTGTATAGTTCTGCTCAACCAACGTGGAAATGTATGCAGAGTCTCCAAAGCCAGGCTGTGGAAGCTACCCAAAAGCACAATCAGTCCACATCAGACAATTATAAATAAGTAGGCAACAGTACTGCATTTTTTTCTCATGTCTTTTATTGATGACATGCAGAAGCATTGTTTCTATTTAGAAAATGGGAAACCGAGGCAGGAGATAGCACATGAGAATATTGAAAGCTAAGAATTAAACAGGGAACTGGGTTCAGAGCTGTAAATTTTCAGCTTACAGCGCTTAAGACCTTACAGTGGACCCATTTGCTTGTTTGGTCATTACTCCTACTATAATTATATTTTTCAGTTTCGTATAAAAAACCCTACAAGAATGGCCACACTGTTCAGAAGAAGATTAAGAGTGACCATAATGGACACAAAGGTAATAATGGGAACAGAACAAATGTATTCCCTCCAAATATATTCCCTCTCTAGTTGCTGCTCAGCCACCAACCACTTTCTGTATGGTTTCTAATGAAGTGATCTTGATTCACTTGTGGCCTTTCTGCTTAATAATCCTTGGTAGGTGTATATTCCATGTTGCCCAGCCTTCCCTTGAAACAAAGTGTTTCAAATGTTCACCTAGCTCGCTGGAAATGAAGTTACCAGCCATTAGAGGGAGGAACACCTCCTGCAGTTTGCAGCCTTAGCGTAAAAGCAGCTAGAAGCGAAGCATCGTCTAAGCCATGAGTTTGCTGATAGTCAAAGAAGAATTAGAGAACAAGCTAATTTAAAATTGGGTTTTGTCTCCTCTAACATCACCTCTAGTTTTTTGAATTCAGCAACTATTTTTTATTGATCTAACTATTTTCTCAAGGTCCAAGGTATCTGAGAGGTGATATTGGGTCTGAGTTGGTTTTCCCCTCTAACTTCTGATGGTCTTGTATTTCCCATCTGTTGAGCATCAATATAGAAAAATATCGGTTGAGGATGGAAATAAAACCTGTAAACATATAATGGCCTTCAAAACTTATTTGAAACTACATGTGTGGAGATTGATCTGCACCTGAAATAAGCCAATGAAGGTCCTCAGAAAGAAATGAAGCAACAATAATTTAATAGTAGCTGGGGTTCTGACTCTATGCCTGTAGATAGCAGATAAATTCTCTTGTCCTGCATTGCTGTTTTCAGCATCATCCCAGCTGTCAGGTAAATGACCAGTAGTCTGGTTGAACAAGAAATTAAACTCCGTTAGGATGAATATATGCATTTTTCCTCTGCCTTGGTGAAAACTAATTCATAATAACTATGGTACCGCTGAGTAATTCTTAAACCTCTTTAAGAATCTCATTTTGCTAGTTGTTGAACTTAAATCATGTTTTTTTAAATAATTGTGTGACTTATGTTTGGAAGGAATTTGAAGGATAGATCACATGCTTTGTGAAGTGGCAATTTTTATTGATCTTGTTTTTAAAAACAAACTGGCTTATATTTCAGTTCAGTTCTCCTGTGAATTGAGATATAGGCTTACTTAGCACTTTAGATGAGTGGTTGCTTCTCCCTATAATGAAAAGTTGTGATCTATTTCATCAGGGAATTTATGATCAAAAATCGAACTGCAGCCCAACAAATAAAACTGTAGAGTCTGCAGAAACCAATATATTTGAGTGCACTGGCAACACCCCAGAAAGGTCTGAAAAGTAAATGTTTTAAATGGAAAAGAATCCAAAGCAGACATCTCACCATCCTGCAGACAAATGAAAAAAACAGAGAAATCCAGCTGAAATAGGATTCATCTCACGTGGTGACTCTCAAACATCTAGCAACCCAGCGTTTATCCTTTTTCAGTGGATGTTACAGCTGATTCCAAGAAATCATGTCAGAAAACTTTAGCCTTCATACAGAGGTCTGAAATTAAGGAATCAAGGTTATATTTATGTCTRCAGTTTTTATCTCTCTCTGACTAAAGAGGGTTCTCCACGTCTAAGATATATTAATTATTAATTTTTTGTATTGCTTAAGGGGAATAGGATATGCTGCACAGTTTTGTTTGATTGTTGTGAAACAGCATGGGAAAAGTGACAGAGCTGGATGCTAGGAAAAGGCTTTCTCTTCCACGGGTTAAGGAAAATGCAGCCTAAGTCTTGAAGAAGGGAAAAGGATGCAATGTTATGTTGTAAGTAGTAGACATGAAGGCAGTGCCTGAAGAATTGCAGAAGAACCTTACAAGGCTACCACTGTGGCCAGAAAATGATGGGTGAAACTCACAGTAGGTGAATGTCAGGAAATGAAAAYAGGGAAAGAACACAACCCTGGATTGGTGCAGGAAATGGTGAAACCTAAAGTGGTAATTGCCATTCTGGAATTATACCTCGGTGTTAGCACAGTCTGCCACCTGAAAACATCAGCAATAGTGCTTGAAAAACCAGCACTTTAAATGATAGGAAATATTAAGAAACAAACAGAAAATAAGACAGAATAATTGTTCTATTGAATAAATCCATGGCAAATCAACAAACCTAGTCCTCTGATACTGTGTAACTGTGTATAATTATACCAGGAATGGGAAAGATTCAGAGAATAAGAAGGATCACAAAAAGTTTAAAATTGCATGTGAGGAACAATTGAATAGGAAAGTACTGTTTCACCTGGGGGAAAAAAACTCCAAACAATCACACCGATGTCATGCTCCATATACAGGAGAATTATGAGGCCTTGATGGACATTAGTCAGCTGTTAAAACCTAGCAGTGAAGCTAAGTATTAGCCTAAGACTATCACTATCGATTTATAACGTTAGACTTTATTTTTTTTAAGCAGAATTCAAATAAAGTAAGAGCTTTCTTTCTAAAGTAACAAACAGCTATTCATAGTCATGTTTCATTGGGTAAAATACTGATAGAAAAGCCAAGGACATATGTACAGAAACAGTACTATTTCTTCCTCTTTCCCTTCTGGGGAGTTAAAATTGATTGCCAGTGAAACATCAGACAGACACAAGGTGAGCTTACGATGTAAGTGCCCGTAACATTACACATTCGATTAAAACGACATTGTGTTATAATAGCTTAGGCTTAAACAATTTAGGGAATGCCTTGATACTATCATAAAGAGATCACCTCTCTTGCATAGCTTTTGGCTTGTGCAAAATCATGAAAGCAGAATTTACTGGTGTCTATTTAAACTAAGAAGATCAAAATTAAGACAGGTATTAAATGGTCCCAAAAGTGAGAGTCTCTGGATTATTCAAACAACATTTTAATAGAAAATAATAAATAAATGAGACAATTGCTGTTTTCTTTAACGCATTAGTAACCATAGAAACCAAACCCAGGGGTTATTTTCATTCACAAACCATTTTTGTGGCAAAGCAAGGAATTCTCTGAGCAAATTGATGGTTTTGATCCTGCAAAGTGCAGCTGCAGATCAGTTTATGCTTGTTCCAGATGCACTGAGCAGGGCACCTGCCAATGCTGCATAGCTATCAAACAGTCTTTAGAGGGAAAGAAAAGGAACGAAAGGGATCCCTAGGATATCAGGTAGGTGAAGTAGACGGCATTCTGGGAGCGGTGGATCATCCCAGCTCTGAGTTCAGTGCCAGGCAAGATCCTGCCCCTGCTGAGGACAACTCCAGCTCGCAGCTCATACCGGTCTTATGGGAGCTGGTGTCTGTCCCACACCAAAAACGTGCGCTGACTTCAGGGATAGCAGAAGCAGGTGGTCATGGTAACCACCACTGAAGACAGAGCTACAGCCCCTCATGCAGCTGGAAGCAAATGTCCCTATTACTTCCAGAAGGTTGTAGCAAGGTGGGGGGGTCAACCTCTTCTCCCAGGCAACTGTTCCTCTTGTGCTGACATGGGGACAAGAGGAAATGGCCCCAGCGGTGCCAGGGGTTCTTCCAGTTGGACATCAGGAAGAATTTTTTCACTGAAAAGGTGATTAAGTGTGGGAATGGGTTGTCCAGGGAGGCGGTGGAGTCATCATCCCTGGAATTATTCAAGAAACAACTGGACATGGTATTTAGTGCTATGTTTGAGCAGTCAAGCTGGTGTTCATTCAAAGGTTGCACTCAATGATCTTGGACATCTTTTCCAACTTTAATTATTCTATGATTCTATGATTGTACAAATAAAACAACCCCAGAACTGTCCAGAAAGTGATGGCCTTGTCTAAAGGTTACTCAGCACAGAGTGAGACCTAAACTGCTCTGAAGTGCTGAAATGCAGAGCTGATTTATAATAACTTATTCATAACGTAGGAAAAAATATTATTGCAATTAAACCCTGGATTAAAAACCAAGAAATCAGAGCAAATATTTGTGTTTGGAATTTATTTTCTTCTATTTCTTTGGGAAGAACTGTTCTAAGTTTATGATTTCTTTTCTGATGTCTATAAAAAGACAGTAATTGTTCTTCTCATTATGCTTTTAAACAAAATAAGTGCTATGGTTTCTCAGGACCATGCACAGGCTGAGTACACTCAAGGAGTTTTTGGTTCTTTTGCACTGCATATACTAAACAATGTTTTAAATGTTTAATGTGTTTTAAAATATCATGTCGAATGCCAAGGGTTTTTTTATCCATTAGCTGAAATGAAATGTTCATCTGTCTCCATACAGAGTCATGCAGTGCTGAAATACACTGCAGGAAAATAAAGCCAATGTAAACCATAGTCCAGAGGACTGAAAATGCCATCAGTCTTGCTTGTCCTCTTTCCAGTTCCTAAGACTATGATTGGCTGGTATATCAATAGGATAATGAGATATTACACACTTGTTCAATTGTATATTGGTAATGTTGATTATCAGAAAGGCCAGAATTACCATGAAATCTAAAAATCACTAAAAATATTGGTTATTTTAAGTGGTCTTCCATGCCACATAAACATGCAATTTATTTCCTATTACATACTGACTGAGTTTCTTTTTCCTTTTTAATATAGTTGTGTATGTGTCAGAATATATCTCATCACAGATTCATGAGAATACAGGCGCATTTTATGCCTATCCTTAAAGTTGAAGCTTAGACAGAAAATATATGGAAAACTGTGGGTTTGGCTAAGAACTGCGATCATGCGATTCTTTAGTTAGAATTGCTTGAGTTGGCCATGAATTTAATTAGAATTATGCAGTGCCAACTAATTTTAGCATTGTAGAAATTCACAATTAATTAGCTGAAAGTCTCCTCTTATGAAACATAAATCCCCTCCAACTCTGTTTTATATTGTGAATAAAACACTGTTCCATCCATTTCTTTTTGATCTCTTGAAAGATGCAATATTGTACATTGGATCATAAAATATATTGATGAGTTTTGTCCTAAAATATACAATCCACATCATTATTGATTGAGGCATTAACTGATACTTTCATTATATTTCTGTGAGATTATATTCAGAACTGCAGTCCTGTATGCATCGATTTATTCCATCCTCTTTGGTTATTTGAAAAATTTTTCTTTCAATCAGCCACTGAATGTCACTACTTGTTAATTACTTGTTTTGATGACTAAATATATTCTAACATCAAGGAATTCTATGCATGTAATATTAGGGGAGTAAAAATAAATAGAGTTTGTATATAATTTTATAAATTACTTCACAAAAATTTAGGCTACTTGATAGAAAAGGTAGCAAGTTATAATATTACATGCTTTGAAACCTTATGAAGTTATACCTTACTCTCAGGAATAAAGAAGACAGTTTTTGTTCTTTATCTATGAATTGATAATTTTTGGTTTTTTATCAGATCCATTTTACTGATAGAGATGCACACATTTATTACCAACTATTAGCAACTAATCTATTTTTTCTGTGAAAACTGTTGTTAAATTTCACAGAAAATAATTTCTTAAAACTGAAAATCCCATAAACTCACACATTGAATACTTGTGATTAATATTTAGAGGAAGTGTGTAGTAGAAAGGAATAATTTGGCAGTCACAATGCTCTGTAGTATTAATGGATGGAAAATGGAACTAAATATATTATAATCCCAGGGGCATCTAGAAAAATTAGAAATAAATATTTAAGGTATTCAAAACCCCAAGCATGCACCTTAACAAATTTGATGGAAAACAACACTACCTCTCCAAGACAGTCTGTGACTATGGCTTGACAAGGTGATAAATCTGTATTTAGGATACATAGTAGCACATAAAAGAAGTCCAACAGTCACGACATTGGATGCAGTCCATCTAAACTCTTTTTTACAACTTCAAATTCAGTCAAAACTTTTTTTAGATGCTAAAGATTTCTCTTATCATCTCTATAAGTCCATCTGACTCACTAAGTAATCAGATACAACATGACACCCTGAGGGCCATAAACACTTTGAATTCTATGTGTTTTAGCTAAGCTAATGGATATGTAATACAGACTTATATAACATCCAGGTTTAGTATAGACCATAGATCTGACAGAAACAATTATGGAACCAGAGAAAAGCTATAAGAGCATGACAACGTGCTTCAGTGACCTTAGCTAAGCTAGTCTAGCTTTAGTGAAGGCAGCTATCTCCAAGATATCATGGAATGCACATTGGATGATATGACAGCGGAGTAAGTGAACTAAAACACACAGATTATTATAACTCAGGTGACTTATATCCAGTGCCATGTTAGAATATAACTGTAATTGTAGAAACTGATGGGACAGTTCAAGCCTTAAATGCCACTTAAGTCATGATAGGAATTTATTTTGTGGATGCAGCTGAGTTTAACACAAAACTCACCTAAATTCCGAATGAAATACAAAGTTTTATTTATATGTATGTAAATTCTACACCTTTATCACGTCAAACTTAAATGCAGAATAGCAGACCATTTCTGTGTATAAAACAGAACACTGTTGTCTCTCTTGAGGTTATAGGCAAAACGCCAACAGACTTCAGCACTTCAGCAAGATTTCATCTGCACTGTCCCATAATTTACCCCTTAGCTTCGTGCATTGCTGAAATCTTTAAGGGCAAATTCTTGACTTAGGAAATTGAATGACAAAACTCAAATAAACCTAAATAAATCTGAGATTTAATGCTAAAAGTTCAAGCAGAAAATGATGGGTGATGCATCAGTGAATGTCAGACCAAATCCAGACTTGGGCAGATATGCTGCTTGTTACCATTAGAGACTATCAACAAGTCAAGGCTATAAGAAAAAAACAAAACCAAATACAAATTAAATTAACTCAGATAACGTATATTTACATGGCAGATTAGTGGCAAAAGTGTTTGAATGTTCTTTTTTTCCCTAAAATAGCATTCTATTTTCATAATAGTATACTTTCAAATCTCCTATAACCAATGTTCTCTATTCAGTTGAGGAAGGAAACGTGTACTTAGAACAGTCGAGACAGTGCACTTTTATTTGATAAGTGTAGCACTGCAAATTAATGTCTATCTGCCTCTCATATGAGGCTGACATTTGGAAGAGACCTGCTGAGCAGATTTCTCATCATCAGACAGCTATAGCAGCCAATACTTTTTCTGCAGGAAGTGGCTGATGTGTTTACCATTTACTATGTAAAAAAAAAAAAAAAAAAAAAAAGAAAGCTGAGAAACAGGTGAACAGGTGGGAAAAGGAAATAAGTAGATTAAACACAGAAAAAAACCTATGATATGGGAGAGGTAGCTCAGATAAGATTGGTGTAAGTCCTGGTCCAGCAGAAATGTCAAAACCCTCATTACTTTTTAAAAAAGTGAAGATTTCACATCATATTTTACCAACAAAACAGGGCTAGAATGTAGTTCTGTCTTTAAAAATAACCCAAGGGAAGGAGACACAAATAGAACCTGGACCTTGCACCCAATCTGCTAAATTCACATGAGCTGTGAAGAAAAGACCAGTGTTCTGATCATGAGCATATATTTGCTCTTACAGAGACAATATTTTTGAGTTTGAACAACCTTGTAAAAGAGTTAAGCAAATATGTATACTTTCAGAAGCTTCTTGTTTGCTCGAGTTGTCATTGCATCTGCAGTTAACTAGGGTTGCCTTGCAATGTCAGTCCAGAACATCCTTCACTGTGCAATGTCTTCGGTGTTATTTTTGATTTGAACTCAGGTTTTGCAATATAGTGTGTGCTCTCGGTGCTAAGCTAACAGATAACCTTTTCAGGTGCTACACACTTAGATTTGTAGTTGGTATTATTCAAGTTCATTGCTTTCAATTAATGCTGTGCATTCCAGCAGATATACTAGGATTATTTTTGAATTCTGCTTTTGTTGCTCTGTTTCTCCTTTCTCCATTTATTTTTTGTTGACTTGCACTACTGACACAGGAATAAATGACTGGAATTTTGATCCCCACATTTGTAATATTAAAATAATTATTTTTCTCTTGCATTATGCTTCCTTGTCTTACACTTCACTGGGGATCTACAACTTGTCTTTGTTCCCTGGCAGACATTTAAGGAAATCATTTTATTTATAAGGTTTAAAGTGATGCCAGAGATATTTTTTTGTTTTTATGCTTTTTAGATTAGTAGTATTTCAGTTTTATACTTTCATATATTAGTACCCCTATAATCCTATAACCTCTATCCTGTAACCTTGTATCCCTTTCCTATAGACAAAACAGAACCAAGTTATCAGCCTTTAAGCATTCCAGAGTTAGACTCGATAAGCTATTGAAGTCAGCAGAGAACCTCCAATAGAAACTTGCCACAAGGAATAGTGTAACAAAATTCTGCTTTTCATTGGAGAATATTTCAAAACTATGTTACCCCTATAATAGTGGAAGCACGAACACCTTCACAGACTTTTTTACCCTTTTGTACCCTTTTTACCTTTGTGTAACTTACACTTGCTGGAACCCTGCTCGGCAGGATTGGGCCCAAAACCTGCGCAGTGGGGGTCCCGGGGTTATCCCTGGGAAAGCTTTGCTTTCTCCAAATCCTTTAATAAATTTTTACCTTTTACCCTCTTATTTCGGCCTCAGCCTTTATTTTCCAGAGATATTACGCTTCAAAAGTGCAGTCAGATGAGTGGAGCCCCATATTATTTAAGGTAACTGTTTAATTAGCACCTAACACAATGGGAAAAAAAAAAGGAACTAAATCTTTTATACCAGTTCTGAAAAAACACAGAACTGATTGTGTCACTTGTTATCCAATATGTTAAGATATCCCCTAGTGATATCAAACTTTGTAACCTTACAACCTGCATTACTTATGAAACAGATGTTTAAACTTCTTGATGCACACAAGTGTGTGTAGAGTCACACCATTTTAAATCTAATTAGTGTTTAATAAGCCATTGGAAATACCGTCATTCAGCTCTTACAAATTAATCCTGATCTCTTAACACATGCTGATATTTTGAACCAGTAATTACTCTGAAACAAAAAAGAGGTTTGAGTTAGTCTGAATTAACATAAACAGCTCCCATGATTATTTTATGTGCTTCCAGCAGAGAGATGTTAATAGTCTCCTCATGGTTTGACAGGAAAAACTCTGTAACAGAGGGACTGAAAATTGTTCTGCATGATGGTCAGCACAACTAATATAGAGCAGAACAGAAGAAAGAACTATAGAGTTTTTGAAATGACAGTCTGACCCAGTGTGATGTACCTTTGTTAGCAAATTATATGCAAACTGAACCCGGAATCTACTAATAAACCGGGGTTCTTTCCAGCTCACACATTGGCAATTAAGATTCCATGCTGGAAATAATCGACAATTCTGTCAGTAATGCTTGTGTCAGAAGGGAATTCAGTCAGTTTTCCAGAGCTGGACTCCCTATATGCTACTGGGAATAGTAATAAATACATATATTCACACACGGAGATGCATGTGTATAGACACACACACACTTAAAAGCATTTATACGCACATATGCATATGTAGACATACATGTTTATATAAAAGGTATGCATTATCAAACTGAAAGTTGGAATACAACTGACATGCACCTACGTGTCTAGTTTTTGGAACAATTACCTGCAAACAGAACACAAAACTCACTCTTGTACAACAGCACTGTTCTCACCATAGGCTTGGAAAATGGAAGGACTTCACAGTTGTGCTTTCTCAGTCCTGCTTTCCTTTAAATCAGTGATGGGAATGGCTAGAATGAGGATGATAAACTAAAGAAACTCAATACTCACCATCAAACAGTAAACCAGTATTTTTCAATATGTACTTTACCAGCATCAGCAGCCTGGATTGATGCTAGCATTTTTTCTCTTTTTATTTAATGTTGTATAAATGAATTTTTTTTAATATCAAAATTTTCAAGACTGAAATTTCTAATTCATACCAGGAAAATTCTAAAACCAGGAAATTTCAGTACAAAAATTTATATTTTTTTATTTTAGTTTTTTAAAAAATATTTGCAATGGCATGATTGCAAGAGAAGGGTAAAGAAATGACAGAATTGGGATTTGATGCCCAATTTTGAATAATAAATGAAGGTTTCTCCAAACTCATTGTCGAAGAGCATAAGAAGCAAAATTCATCAACTCTCAGCAAACAACCTCAGCAGCATACAAGAAAGAAGAATTATGAGGCTCAAAGAATTGGGAGACTCCGCGAAAAAATCTGTGACCCACAAAGCATGTATATATACTTTAATGCAAATTTTCTTTTATCAATTAAAATTTAATTGCTATCTAAATAATTGAATAGCAGTTTATCCTCTTTCACTGCCTTCCCGATACGGTGGGAAGCAGGATAAAAWGAGTTGGAGAAACAAAACTGAACCTCCGTACCAGGAGACCAGAAACAGATGGTAAGAGACTTTGCATATGCAGGCTCAAAGGAGGCCTAGTTATAGAGAATGTATGAACCCTAGAAAACAAGCAGCTGATCCAAACTGCCTTGAATAGTCAGTTGTGAGTGACAGGCAGATTCCACCAGGGCATGACTGCAGCTACCAGTACTGCTTGATTTTCCTATCAGTCTTGAAYATTCTTTCAAACCCATCTAGCTTATAGTAAAATTTGGAAGATAAGTAATGCTAGAATGTACAGCTGTTTTAGTCTATGGACTAGCGGAGAAAATGTGTCAGACCCTGTTTTTATTTTTCCCAGTGTATTTTCCATCAGTACCACCTTAATGGAATTGTATCTACTAAGTTGCTCACTTTCCAGCCAAGGAATTTTGCCAAAAAAAAAGAATCACTTTGGATTTCTAAGTGATAATACAAAAGGTGCTTACAGCAGAAAAGAGATTGAGGCAATATTGAAACAATAATAGCTTAGCCTTTTTTTTTACACATACCAACATTGCCCATCAGAAACTATGAGCAGATGCTGCCATACTTGTTTGGAATCAGAGGACTTAAGTGGAAACTCTGACCGGTAGAGACCAAGAGCTCTAGTTCTGAGCTACCAATGCATTGACTTCAATTCAGATGAGTAACATGAAAGGGAGCCAAATATGATCCTGTAGTTGACCCGGGATCCACTTTCTACACTGTTTACTTTACACGTTTTACACTTTCATGAAGTGAATACTGATTTCACTGCTTCATTGGATTAAACCTCATCTGTCTGACCACTGTGTAAGCTCCAGTGGTAACAGAAACAGTAAATAAAGTTCATGAAAAAAGAGCATGTATCATATAGTTCATATGCCTCTTTCTCAGATAGAGGTCTTCAGTGGCTTCTTCTAAAACGGCAAGTGTCTGAAATATGCAGCGTCTCTTTCTCTCCTATTCCCTCATTTCTTGAAATAAAATGTTGTTGCATCAGGAAACAGATGTGAAGTTACAAAAGGAAAACATTTTTCAAATGTTTGGCAGTACAGAAAGAAGCTAATAGTACTTACTACTTATTTGAGGCACGTAGGAGGAGCTCTAACATTTAGAAATTTGCAGAGAATCAAAGTGATACTTGAATAGACTAAGCAGATGAGAAAATTAAGAGAACAGAGAACTTCTTGCTTTGAGGTGAATGATTCAAATCCACCTGTATCAGTCCTGAGTAGGAGTTACTGAAGCTCACTGCCATCTGTAAAATGAATAATGGTTTAATTTCATTTGCCAGCAGACCAGAATAATAGTTTTCAGCTAATAAAGAAAAAAAAAATCACTTTGCAGAACCATCCTAAAGCCCACAGCAGTTCATTTGGGTTTTCTTTTGCCTAGTGTAGGCATGCAGTGCAATGTCAAGTTTAAGCCACCACTGGCCTGAGACAAAATGAAGTCAAAGAGAAAGTTATCACTCAATATGCATGAAGGCTGCTGATGAGATTAATTAGTGAAGGTCTTGTGGCTGTTACCTGGGATCTCAGTATCTTTCAATTATCTTTTAATTAAGATTAAAGCCTATAATAGATAATATTTTCTGATCAATTAAATTTAAATGTATGTAAATATCAGCATCTATTTTCATCACAATTGTCATTACATTCATTCATCCATGTCAGCACTGCTCATAAACATATTTGACAACATTTCATCATATTTCCAGTGAGCACTCAGAGTAGCCCTGTATCGAACAGTGCTGGAGGGAATTTGGCTTTCTGCTTGTATCTGTTGCAGAACCAAACAAGCTTCTGAGCTATTTGTTCAGTAAATACTAGTTACTGGGAACTCCAGGTGAAAAAAGACTATTTCTGGCTATAGACTATGAACTTGAAGTGTAACAATGAGAGTGCGCCATGCATGTAGATGCTAATAGAAATCATGCTGTAGGATTTGGGGTTATCTTAGCCCTGCACTCGAATTCAGAATTGTTGTAGAGGAGAGCACTTTAGTAAGAAGTGTATCAAAACCTGCTGAATCAATCATTTGACGAAAAAAGAGTGTATTACTCAGAAAAATGTGATTTTGCATGTCTTCATAGTGAAGTATGGCATCAGAGGGCAGTTCAGTCATGGCATTCCTCAAGGCTCAGTCTCAAAAATAGTCTGATCTAACACTTTCTTCAAAGAGAGATGTACAAAAAGATAAGGACACTGGTGGCATTTTTGCTACTGAAAGATTTGAGAAGCATCATCCATAGAGTGAAAAATCAGGATATTTATACAGATTAATTAGATAACAGCAATGGTTGTAATAGCAGAAGCAGGAAAACTTTGTCAGGTCGAAGTTCAATAGCATGAGGTTACAGGCTAATAAAAGTAATTTCTCATGCAATCTGGGGACTTGTAGCTAGGAGTAGCAGCAAAGAAAAGTGTGTAGATACTAGCTGATCAGAGGATGAACCCAATTCCCATACAGTCCACCAACAGGAAGATAAATTGGGGAAAAAATTGTGACATTGTATGTATTACTGGCATTTTCATATTTTAAATATTCTACACAATTCTCATAATTCCTATAAGAAAGAATTCAAAACAAAATAAAGTCATGGTTGCTTACAGGAAAGACTGTCGGTAGGTTATGCCTGTACTCCACTTACTGGACTTAGCCATGCTAGTAAAGCAAAGCATGACTTTTCTTATTTAACAGTATATCAGGATTAAACAGTCAAAATGGATAAATGTGTTTCATTTGGAAAGAAGATAATGGAAAGAACATATCCTCTAAAACTTGTGCACACAGTGGGTAGTGTCTGTGGAAGCATATGAATCTGTTTATGTGCTAGAGGAGGCCAAGGTTAGGTTTTTGCTGAAAAACTCTGCTAACAATACCAAGCATTAACCTCTTAACAATCTTATTTTTTGAGGTGTAACCCTTATCTAAAGGATATATATACCTTCATCTATTACATTCACTTGCTCACTTTTCTTTCTGCAGATAAGTAGAACTGTGAGTGAGGTTACAAAACATTTTAAGATCCTTGAACTCGTAATTGTCTGCATCCCTTTGGGAATCTTGTCTAAAASTCTGGCCTTGACAGTTTGAAAGGTGCACAGTGTACTGAGATTTGATAAGCATTTCAAAAGTGAACATTGATCCAGTATTTTAAGCAGTTTTCCCATTTATTTAGAATGACCTACATGTACCTATGGGTGCAATGGCTTGACTGTTAATTGATTTAGGGAAGAAAAATGATTCTTTAAAGGAAACTAAAAATAGTTAATAAGAATAGTGATTAGGTACTGCATGGATTCCCAGTCTACTACTAATTGAAAAAGAAATTAATCTAAAGGAAGGACTTTTACTCAGCATTTTATTGGTTTTGAACTCTTACAGTCGCAATACATAGAATAATTAACAGCATGCCTCTGTTGATGAGAGAAGGAGAAAACACTTCTTCAGTTTGATCCCAGGACACTTAATTCAACAAGCAGCATTCCCTAGTTGTCCCCTCACATATAATTCTTTTCTGTAATTAACCTACTGCTTAATTAACAGAGCTTAGCAAATAGCTGCCAATGAATAATTTATTTGATGAATTTAGCCTTTTTTTTTTCCTTTTCATAAGCTGAATCGGAAGACACTGGAAATTTTCCTAAATCTATTTTATTAGTTAATGTTCACAGAAAATTTCAGTAAATAATTCTTGGTTTGTGGTTAATATTACTTAGGTAAATGCTAGTATTTCTTAGAACTTGGGTATCTGCTTTACCCAGTTTATTAGTTTTTAATAGATAAGTGACCACGTTGTACATAGCTAAAACCAAAAGACTGGTAATTTGGGGGTTTTTACTCTGTTGTAATATTCATAGTTCATAATACAAACTGTCTTGATTAGATCACCAATTAAGTGAGAAGAAGCAAAATATTAAATAACAATCACAGTTACTARGCAAAAATTCTGAGTAATTAATGGTCAATTAATTTGAAATATCCGCTGTAACGCACACCATCTATACATGCACTTGTTTATTCTTTGAAAGCAGATGTGGAACCATCAACAAGATACAAAAGAATCTTTTTTTTCTCTTTTAATTGGTCTATAATCTGAAGATTTTTTACTCCTGAGCTTAGTAATTCGTATTATTGCTGCATCCAAAGCCCACTGAAGCATTTGGAGAAACTTCTACTGACCTCAGTATTGTTTGGATCACACTATTAAATGAGAAGTGCCATCTTCCTGATTTAGAGGCAGTAGAATAACATATTCTCACAATATTGAATTCAATAATAGTGAATAGATACATGACTTCAACGGGACTGCACCTTGATCCTGTATTTATGACTTAATCTTTGTACTTCCTCTCTAAATTATAGATGAAAACTCATCCTCTCTCCAAGTAGTAAGTCAGCTCAGCAGTGTTCAGGACTACATGGGAGCCTGTTTATGCCTGAAGATGGCATTGAGGTGTGCCGAAGCCACATGTTCAGCAGGAGAAGTGAACACCGTCAAGCCTTTGAACTATTACAAAAGAAACCCCAAATTTATCCTACAGCAAGGTGGGCGAGAAATGAAGAAGTGGAGATGCCTGCCTCACTTGCTCACAGTATTCTTAGGGAAAGAGTTTGGGAATACATTGCTCTCTGAAGGCATCCAGGTCATAAAGTTAAGGTAAAAAGGGAATGTGGTCTGCTTATCACTTTGTGAGGATGTTTAGTACTTTCTTTTGATTACAAAGGAAACCTTTGATCTATATTGAATTGATCTCTTTTGAAATATAAGGGGCAGTTAGACTAGAAACCAGATGAAATAAAATACGCTGACGGTAAGCAGTGGAAGTGTCATTAACAGGTAAAAAACCTTTAATTAGTGTTTTGTTCATGAAGGAAGGAAGGAAAAACTGTCCTGGATCCCTTTTAGTATTCTCATACCTAACAAGAATAAGAAAAAAAATACAAACTTCAAGRTAGTCTAGAAGTCATCAGACAGGTACTTCAGTAGCCATGGGGAGCAGATATGCTAAGTTAAAAATATGTCTGTGGTCTGATTTTCATAAGGAACAATCATGCTGTAATCTGAGGTTTTTGAATCATATTTAATTTTTCCTGAGTTGTCTTATTACTCACCTGTCTTGGTTGAAGATGGAAATTATGTGAAGTATGAGTCACAGAAATTTCTATTCTATAGTTTTTGTCAGATCTTTCAGCTGTCATGGGCTTGGTCTGGAAAAACAATTAAATCTTTTAAAACTATAACTGATGTGATTATTAATTATACAGCTCCGTGATAGAACTGTATCTGTTTGGGTTTGCCTGTCAGATTTTTTTCCTTGCAGAAGTGCTTGTTAATTTTTCTGCCCAAGTACCTACCAAATGTCATGTGTTCCAGGAGAAAGACCACCCTGTACAAGCCAAACTACTTAAAACCCTGTGCTGTGGAAGCCTGACTTTTCCATACACATTACAAGTCATATATATCAGAATCCAAGATCAATGACACGGTACCTTTTTCTCATCTCTATAGCTCTAAGTCCAGCAAAGTTCTATGCATGAGTTCCCCAGAAATATTTGTCAGTAGTTTATCCACTGACATTTCTAAAATCTAGAGGCACAAAAGCTTTTGCTGATAGCTTTCCGTCTGCATCCTGTCATGCGCTGGTCATGCCCTGATAAGAGAATTCCTCTCTCCCTTGGAAGAATCCTTTTTTCCATTTGTATATCTTCTAGGTGCTACAAACCAAGCCTGATTTTATACTGGAGATAGTTTCTAGCAAAGAGAGAGGGATACCTGCATGTTTCTTACTGAATTGCTTAAACATGGTTGCATTTCCCTGCTACTGTCACAGTAGAGATCTGATGGATGCATTTATTCCCTATTCCTCTGTGCAGATTGGTATCCTCTTGCTTCAAGTGAAATGCTCTGAATCTTTTCCACTTTCCTAAAAGTAAGTTCTTCACGCCCAGAAACAATGTTGTTTTCACCTAAATGATTAATTCTTCCTCAAAAGGGACTCAGATTCACACAGTAAGATTACCTGCAGGATCCAAACCGATGTGCCTTCTCACAGCTTTGACTCTTTTGAGCTTGACTTTGCCTGTGATAAATGATAGTGCTGCTTTATCCAACACTCTGTGGTTTGAGAACTCATTAACAGGAGAGAATCCAATTCACTTCTTTTCACTTTAGCTATTCTTCTACCTTCCTGAGGAATATGCTCCCTGCCAGTCTATAAACAACCCCAGAGAGGTCCCTTAGTCCTGTCCCATGTTCCTGGATTAAGATATTATCACTTATTATTAAAAATTAAATATAACTTATAATTAAAAATTAACATTAAAATATAATGGCATCAAATATCCTAAAGAAGAAGAAGACTAGACTTCAGGTCTGTTACTGACAGGTAAACATGTTAACTATGAAGCTACTTAGGAAATTATCTAATTTCCCTGCTGTGTCTAGAGTGGATGGAGACTGGTATATGTTGACGTTTAGGAGTGCAGAATCATGAAACCTCATTTGAGGTGTTTTTTCACAACTTAAGGTAATGTTCTTATACTCTTGAACATATTTTGCATATCCCTCAAGCCAGTTTTTCCTCTAGGCATTTATCTGACTCCCTGTTTGATTCCTTCATCCAGTTTAACACCTGCAAATCTTCCTCTCTGCTATGCAGAGAACCACATTGCAGATCCAGAGGCTGAGCTCACAGCTTGATGTTTTAAAGATGCAATATTCTGTACTGAACCCCTCAGCTTTTGGCAGAACCAGCCCAGTGGCTGTGTTTTGTCTCTGTATCGTTACTCCACAGCAGTTGTTCAGCACGCGATTTTCCCAGTGCTGGGATTTCATACTGCATTAGAAATGCACTTTGCAGTAGGTGCCAAGTAGCAGGGAGCCCTAAATGCATATCCCCAGTCCAAACTCACTTCCTAAATTGTCCAAAAACTCTCCCAGGACACTTAGACTCCCCCGGAGGAGTACTGCACTCCTTTCTTCGTCTCAGAACCCTAATGTGTGATATTCTGCATATTGCCGTGCATGATGTCTGTCATAGTTGCAAAGAGAGGGGGTGACTTCTTTAGGGCTGGCTATTCAATACCACCACGTCACAGCTGGGGGGCATGGTTTTTTGGCAGGAAAAGCAGGGACACTCAACTGGAAGTGCACCATTTCTTTTTGCCTCCCTTGCTCCAGTGGAGGGACCCATGAACCCTGTCCCCTACATCCCACCAGATGCCGCTYTTGTCCCTCCAGGACAGCTCCCACACACCCCCAGCGTGGGGGTAGTAGGACTGGTAGTAGCTGAACTCAGCAGAGAGTAAACCATTCTCTCTTTTACAAAATCTTTTATTAATATTGCTGTGTTTATTGCAATTTCTTCAGTAAATTGTCATTCGAACTTATAATTTCTCTTAGTATTTTTTCCTCCACTATTGAGAGAGGAAGGCTTGAGTGGCTTTAATTTTCTCATTGAGTTTTAAAACCAGCACAGTGTCTTAAAAGACTTGCAGCCATTTCCTGTATCTGACACATAGCTACAAGCCACAGGAGCAACGAAAATAAGAAACAGATTGAGAATGAGGAAAAGGGGACAGAATGGGGGAGAATTTGAAATCTAAAGTAAAGAAATCACATTCATTTTGGTTTTTTTGCCAATAAAGAATTCTCTGAATTTAACAGCAAAATCTTACTAGACTTTTGAATTGCTGAGATTCTTTGGAAGCCACATGTAAAGTTAAGTGTATTGAAATTAATGTAAAATGTGGATGCAAATGTAGAAGAAATTAATGTCATGTTAATTAATACTATTGACACTAATGTATTTGAAGGCATCCCTTTCTGCAAGAGAAATAAATACATATAAACAAGTATTTTCCTTTCAATAAACCTTTAAAAAAAGACAGAAGAACTCAGTGAAAGAAGATAACAGTGGTGGAACATTACTAGCAGGGATTTTATACTCAAAAGAATTTCAAGGGTAAATTCTCTAAAGCAGACAGTAGCCCTGAGACGTGTAGAGGTAAATTTTTTGAAAGCTGCACATAGTGTAAAGATTGTCAGAAGAGAAACATGAAGTAGGGGTCTTTTTCCCAATTCCAATTAAAGAATAGACCCTTCTGTAAACTTTCTATGAAAGAAGAAAATAAGGACAATTTTGTGGTGAGTACTTTTTAAAAACATCCATATTTATATGTTATGGTCTGGAAATCAATGAACTGTTACTTTTCCTTGAACAGACATCACTAATCAAAAGAGCATGTGTACCCAATGATTTTGTTTTATGGACCATTTGCATATATAAAAATGGAGCTGTTCACAGTAGCACAATTTATAACAATCTTAATATTTTCAGCTAGGTCTCATTATGAAACACTTAAACAAATTGCAAATGTTTTATTTTCTGAGCATTTTTATTGTCCTCTACTCTTGGTCCCTGTGTGTTTTGGAACAAATATGGAGTTCTATCCAATGCATGTACCATTTTTTACCTGCACGCAACTTATGGATCAAGATGTACATATACCGTCTGAAATTCTTACTGTTGGAAGGAGACATAAGAGGAATGGATGGGGCTGAAATTATCCTTGCAGTACTTGGACATTCCAGGATTCCAGCCATTTTCATCTGAATCCTCATCTAGAATTAATGTTTATATCTGCTATTCTGCCCCAAAGAATCATTGTCCAGTGGTGGTGACACTCAGACTGGGAAATGCTAGAGCAGCTGATAAAAATTTGGTGTAACGGAGGATGAAGTGGGGGTTACTGAAGTTAGGTATCTCACTGATGTTTTCAGTGGCAGGCATGGATAACAGGCCTATGGTCAGGTATGATCTTCGGTTGTAGACATGGGTGAGTCTTCACACCCTGCTTGTGCACTGGTCTAGAGAAGCTCATGAAAACCAGTGGCCTTGACACAGAAAATCTCCTAGCTAGAGCTCTGGGTTTAGTGTGCAAGCAAAGAAAATGGATTTTCATGTGTGTCCCCCCTGATTTCATTAATAATTGTTTTACTTCCTTTTGAAAGGTAACTTGATTTTATCTTTTTGTCATGAAGCCCTTAAGTTATAAGTAACTAAATTTCATTACCAGCCGACAAAATATAATTAATATTTAATATCAGCACATGACCCTAAACTAGGAAATATGAGAGGGAAACTTAATTTTGCTTTCATCTGGCTTTCCAAATCAAGAACATCTTGCTTTAAAAGCTTTCATAAAGAGTGACTGAGTAGTCTTGGTTTATTACATAATTTATATACATACTATATTTTATTTGCTATGAAGTTCAAGTTCAACTGTTTCATTTGGAATCAGCTGGACCATAGGTCATATCTTACCGACAGCATTGGTTTTTTTCATTTAGTATGTGTATTCCAAGATATTTTCTTACACATGTGACAAGGCTTCTGAAACAAAAGAACATTATAATATAGCTAAAAAAAGCCCCCAGATTGATGAAGCACTCTTATGCCTAAGTATTGCCATTAGAATCACTCGCATCTCAGTTTTCATTCTTCAGGAAAAGTCACGGAATGTGCTGACTAATTAGCAGAAGAAAATAGCACTGGAAAATTTTATGATACATACAGCTACCATGTCTGACAAAAGAAAAAGAGAAGTTTTAAAACATGGAATTTATACCTCTCATATAGTAGATTCCAACCCACAAAGTTCAGTAGATACCGACTGGAGGATTCATTGTCTTTAGATTTAAAGCAGTGGGTTTTCAGAGACCTATTGATGGCTCATGAAAGTGTTGAAAATTCATTTTGGAGGGGTACACTGAGATCTCGCACATAGTTGTTTATGGCTTCTTCCCTCAGCAATTTCATCCATAAACTTTGCCTACTGTTCAGTTATATGGGCACTGAGGGTCTTGAAAGACTATCTATATATAAATATTGGTGAGAGAATTGGACAGATAYCTTGAATGTAAGTTCTTGCTTTGAAAATGGGTAAAAGTTTAAGCAAAGTGTTACATAAAATCCACTGAGAAATTGGTGATGAAAACGAATAGTTCTTTTGGTGTTTTTTTAAAAAGAAAAATAAATATTTCTCTTAAATATCATGGAAAGGACCTAAAGAACTGGAAAAGTCTAGGTAGAAACCTCGTGGTTATCAAAAATGTGTCTCATATGATCTTAGGATTATGTCCATTTTGAGAGAGAAAAGCTGTGTTTAAAAAGGTCACAAAAAATGGAAAAGCCTTTTAGATATTTCTGGTAGGATTTAATTTTGAAAATCTGATAAACTTTGTTATTTATGCAACATAAAAACATATAAATGCCTCCTATTCTTGCCAAATTTCTCAAAATCATTTCTGATTGAATAAACTATATGGTATATCAGAAAACAAAATTTTGTAATGTAGATTTTATTTAGCTTGCAGAATCAGGTTTTTAAGTGAAAAAAAAATTATAACAACACCGTGTTCTGGTGACAAGTAATGAAGATGGCGAAAGGGGTAGAGGAAAATGCCACTGGCTGTTGCTGACAACAGCAAATTTCCTTAGTTTCGGGTAGACTGACTCATTTATTGAGTCTCAAAATAACTAGTTTAATGGACATATTTAAAAGGAAATCAAAGCCGTTCAAGGCCCTAGGTCCAAAGAAAGTACTCTGGTCATGATGAATAGAACTTTCTCCACTTGACTTTTAGATACCGTTTCCACAATGCTTCCAAGCTGTGTGTTTGGATTTTGCTGTATGATCCACATTGAGCTATAGATGACATTTGCTGGACCCAGGTCCTTGCTGTCCCTATGAAGTCACACTGTCTGTATTTCACCTGCCCCTGCTATTTATCAATTCACTCCTTCTGCTGAGAAAGCTGATATAAGACTTCATGAGCTTCATCTTCAGTACTCTGCCCTGTCTCTCCTCCCTAGGCTGCCTCCAGGACTTGCTGGCCTGTGATACTGATGGTGTTGAGCCTCCCTAGATCTAAGACGATTCATAGAGACAAAAATCTGTGCCTATGGCCTGTTTTCTGGACATTGCTGGTCTTTAGGCTCTATCTTTTAAAAGTGTAGAGAGGTGAATAAGAATACAGGCCTTTGTAGCTCTGCAATATCTAGGAGAGTGATAAGAGCACAGACACAGCTTTTCTGTCCATAGATAGCAATCGAATTTCCACCCTTTCTTGAAAGTAGCTGACAAAGACTTTCTTTCAGAGGCCCATTTCAGCCTAAATAATTCCTGCCACAAAAATAAATCAAGAGTGATTCTACTCCTATCAGTCTGTCCAAACACTGCCCTCAGTTTGCTATGACTTTGTGCTGTTACTCTCAATATACCCTGAAAGTGGGTAGAATACAACAATCCTTTTTCTGCTTATGTTAACTTGCAATAGCACCACTTTCTAGGCTGGGATGTTAACCATCCAATTTACATTTTGTTTCTCAGCCTATTAATAACAGCTATTTGCTGGGTCTTGGAACAAGTAGATGTTTTTCCAAGAACTACAATGAGAGCAGCAGTGTGAATGTCAAACAGATGTAATAGATCTTTGTTTAAAACTCCCACCAGAAATCTTAGGAATCTTAAATTATTTGGGTTATTAATTTACTTAATGGGTTTGCTGTTCTAATCTTAGGTCAACAAATATTTCTGTCTTGGAGGAAATCTCAGAGCAGGATAATTGTTTTCAACTACTGAATTTTAATTAATCTTAACTTGCATGCAAAACAAATCTCTATTTTATTGCATAAAACCCATGTATTTTGAAAGTGGTGTTGTTCCAATTCAACCTATTGATGAGTGGAAAAGAGTGTTAGTAAAGGACCTATTCAGTGCACCTATTTGTGCATTTAGGGCAGTTTTTTTTGTCTTTCACTGATACACCAGCAGTGATTTATGCACTGTGTTTTAGAGCATTTATAAATAATGACATGAGATGGGAGACTTAAAAGGAGCAGGTGTTCAATCTCTTAAAGCTGTTAGAAAGGATATGCACATAGATCTTGCTTGTAAAAAGGGACTCTGGGAATTATAAAACTAGAACCGTGTAAGCTTGGGACTACCTGCTCTTCTATCAGGTTCAACAAACTGACAAGGAACCTGCCAAACTTGTCAAGTGTGCAGTGCCTCAAAGGCAGTTAGAAAGCATTTTTTAATTGCCCACAAGTGTATTTAGAGGTTTGAATACATTGAGAAAGCAGGTTTTCTTATTATACCATAAAATGACACAAAAAATACATGCTGTCTCCCCTTATCCCAGTGTATCCTTGCTTGCTTGCTCTCTCTCCTGTGTACATACACACACACACACACACACACACACACACACACACACACACACTCACAAATATAAGTATCATATTCAAACCATAGGAAAAGGTGCTACGGAAGGGAACGTGTCTGAAAAGGATAAAAGCACATTGGAACCAACTAAGAAAATTACAAAATTTAATTTTTTTTTGGTACAAATTATTTTGTGCTGGAAATTCGTGTTTAGCTAGATATCTGAGTCAAATGGTTGCCATTCCTAGGCTTACATGGTAAGAGATGTGGCTGACAGCTCTGCTCTAGAAACCACTAGCCTGGTGGAAGTGCCTTGGGCCACTGCCTACACAAATGACACCACAGTGACTAACTCTTACATTCCTGTAGGTGGGGAAAATAGGTGGTTGACACTGAGTGTTATGGGTACCCAATGCTCCAACTCTATAAATTTCATCTACTGGGAGACACTGAAAATTTTCTCTCTTTATCCAAATGGTAAATTTTGATAAATTTGATGAATTAGTAACAAACTTTATGAATCCAGTGCTAGGTTGCTTTGAATATTTATAGTAATTAGGAATTTATGCATAAACCTGATGCTGTAGGTATTTTATTGTATGGAGATAGGGAAGGTTAAGTTAGTAATTTAAACAAGCAAGTGAATTTGTTTGAACATAAAATTAGCACAGATAAAAAAAATATTTGCTAAAGCTTCTCAGGTTCAGTAGTTGTTTACTAAAATCAGCTACCTTGGACAAGGGTTTCTAAGCACTTTCATGAAAACTTGAACATGAGAATCTAAATTAATCCTTCAAGATATTAATTCATTTAGAATTAAAGTTTACATGGTCATTTTGGTTTTTATTTTTAGTTTGGTCAAAAATTACATCAGAATAAAAAAAATATGAACATATAAACCGTTTTAGACATACAGCAACAGCTTTATACCACTTTAGTAGTAAGATATAAGTAAGGTGGTAGAGTATTACTATTTCTAGATGGATTACTTAAAATGCCTCTCAAAGAGTAATTGAATCTACTCTGGAAGAATCCTTTCACAGTTTATAAGAGGTTATTATGAAATAACATCTATTTCTGTAAAAAAGCTGCACAAATTCATAAGTCCTTTCCATTTTAAGTCCATTGAGACCTGGAGCTATCATGTGGGCAATCAATGTAACTTTCAGGAAGTGCAGCACCAAGAGAAAGTGAATTAGAAACTAAGAGCTTGGAGACTCTGAAGGGCAACTGTAATTTGTGTCTGGTTGCATTGAGTTGACAAAAATAATTCACTTGGCATTGGGTATACCTTTGCTCTGCTTTGAGCCTGGAAATATTTTGGCTGAACTATGACTATTCTGTGCTGAAAAAGCCAGGGTACTCCACGAAAGTCGATGACAATTTTGCCTCTTGCTTCATTATACCATATTTTACCACAGATAATTTCATAAGGTATAGGTGGAAAAATCACTACAAATTTTTTATTGTGCAGCTATACGCAATAAAATGAAACAGAGAAGTTGTCCACTACAGATGCATATTGTTGATGTAATACACCACCTGAAAAGCCAGCTCTTGACAGATGTACTTTGATTAACACTTTTCCAGGTGCCATGCCAATGATTTCTCTGATAATAATTCACTGTATAACGTAAATAGAAATATTTATTAGAATAGCGGCATACAGAACTAACATATAAATAACTGTAAACTTGCCCTTTCCCTAATTTCCCTTCCTCATTAGTGCAGAAATATTTTTCATGTTGCTGTCATTGTTGGAAGCTATTTCTTACGATACACCATCTCTCACCAGAAATTACAGCTGAAGAAATTTTGCATGTTGCTCTGTTGCTTTGAAATTTGAATATTTTTCTCTGGAGAAAAGGACTTGGTAAGGTAAGAAAGCAATCAGTGATTCAACAATATAAGTGGAGAATCACATGAATATTCCACGAAACTCAAAATCTCTCCCTGTATTTAATATGATTGGAAAAGCATCAAAATGAGAGTTGCATGTAAGAAAATACTGGGATATAAAACTGTAAAAGGTCATTGGAGTTATGAAAGCAGAAATTATTTACTTAGGACAGGATTGCACTTAAAGAGCTTATCTGTTTGTGTCTTCATGTAAACATATGCAGCTGTAAGTGCAATTGTAAGAAATTTTATTAAAACTTTCCCTAAACCACCTTCATCTATTTACCTATATGTGATATACTTTCACAAGGTCTTATAATCTTATGCCTTATGGACGATTTTGTAATACATTACTCTTTACTGTATGAAAGAGGAAAAGTAACTTTCTAATACCAGATCTACCAGCAAATATCAAACCACAGATTTAATTGAACATTATACCTACAAATAAGTCACTGAAAAGTGAAAATTGGTGTATAGACTGAGCCACAAATCAGGGTAATTTAAAATTTTCCTCAGGAAATTAACTAGCATGTTCATTGATATAGGTCTCAAAAATACCTGCTTCAGAAGAAAACAGAGAAACATTTTTCTGGTTAAAACAAATTGTGGAAACATGGAAAAGCCTCTTTCCTCACCAAAGCAAATTATCCTTGAGGCATCTGAGACTTTGAATTCCTTGTATATCTGTCAAGGCAGCTCATTCTTGACCCCAGTGAAAATAACAAGAATTTGTTATCCTGGCTGGTGTGATCTTGGAAGGCCAGAATTTATTTCTCTTCATATGCAGTACTTTTTGAAGCAGGTGAAGCCATATCCTTAGAGCTTTTACTCTTATGCAAAAAGAGAAAGAGTTAGTGACAGTGAAAGCAAAATAGCAATGAAGCAGATTAAAAAGATATCAAGCAAGTCATTTAACTGGTCTGTATTTTGTAAAAATTGACATTAAAATCCATTAGTGCTGTTATTTGTAAAGTTTATTTAAAATTTCACTATTCTGATTTTCTAATTTTTAAACCAGGATAATACATGTTCTTTTCTTAATATGGAAGGACACAGAAAGACAAGTTGCATTGTCAATTACTCTTCTGAAATGGACCCACTGGAAATAATTTTGAATTTGTCACAGGGACATTTTTAAGGACTTTTTTTCTTGCTTTGAACCTAGTAAAGATTTGAACCCTATCTATTTGAACCCTTTATACCTTATTGAGGAATGTTTTTTCCTAGTGACTGAAGTACAAAATGTCTGCATACAAAATATCTGATATATCATAGCTTGAGCAAATAACTATTAATCCTGCATTACTTTTTCCTAAGTAAATTATTTGCCTGTCAAAGGATGGGCCAGAAGAGGCAAGAATTAAGGACACAAATGCAACAAAAAGCAGGAAAACCAAATTTAAAGCGTTAATATGCTACGAGAGAGAAATGTGTTCTGCTATAAAATATTCTTTTTACGCTGTGGGCTCTTCTACCTTTGTTGATCCTAGCCAAAGAATAGTTAACATTTATTTAACTACTTCCATATCCTCTATTGACACTTTTTGTGTGTTGTTCCAGAACTACTGCAGCATGCCTGTTGGTTTGTCTGCAGGGTACTATTCCAAGCAGTAATTTTCATCTCCAAAAATTCTGTATCTGCTGCTTCTTCAACTGAATAGTATGAGGTTACACTGAGGTTACCTGAATTTTTCAGGTACCAGTTTAAGCTCACAAGAACAAAAAGTACCTGAGCCTTAGGCATTGTGAAAATATGCTCCCTGGAACCTACAGTTGGGATTTCAAGGAAAAATAAATGTCTTAAGAGCACAAGTTCCACTCATATTCTGTAGGTATAGGTTTCCAGTTGCTTCTGCATTTTCAAAAATCAAATTTTCAGCATAAAGTATCACAGGTATCTGACAAGTTAAAAGAAAATAATTAAAAGAACTATCAGCTTCAGGGAAAAAAAATGTGAATAAGCAATGTGTTTTCTTGGCTGTTTTGTCTATATTTTATCGTGTGAAACACATCCATTTTTCTGTATCTCTAACACATCTTAACATCAATAAAAAGAAAGGACTAATCAGAGCAAAATGTATTCATTGACATTACATTTCAGATTTTTTTGCTACAAATTAAGTACTAAAGTTATACCAAGTAACTTTCATCAACATTTGAATTTTCTATAAAGTCTATTCTTCTCACACATTAACTCCAGGGACACATGACCCAGTTTTATATGTCTGAGAAGGAAGATCATGTCCTTGCCCCAAATTTACTATATCTCTCACTACAACAAAATTATCCAGACATTTTTCTCTAAAATTTAAAGCAGCAGTCTACATTGGTTACTTATTTAGAAAGGTCTTCCGAAATCAGTAAACCTTGTATGAATTTTTCCTCTGCTAAAGTACTGCCTCTAAATAACTAACTTCTGAAATACAATGATATATTAAAATTTTAATATTATAAATAGTTTCTTTTGACCAATAAGAATGACGAAAAAGGAAAGAGTCAAAACCCARCAAGTTAAAAGCAAAGAACCTGTATCATCATCTGGTGATCGCTTCTTGTTCCCTGTTGTGATGACAGATTTAAGTGATAACTAATGTATAGATGGAAACTAACTTTTTAACATTGAAACAAATGGATAATCTTTCACAAAGTTTTCTTGATGTTAATTAAAAAAGTATATATTTATCTTTTTTGTTTCTTACATCTCAACCATAAAGCCTTCTTATCTTTCTTATGTATTGGATGTTGCCTCCACTCCAAAAAGTTTTTCTTTTTAACTTAAGCATTTTGTTCTTTTTTTAAAGAGAGAAACCAAGACTTTTCTTGGAAAAATAATGATTTGCTAAAGAGAGAGTAAATATTGATAGGGGTAGATCTGCTGCACAGGGAAAAATCAAGACCTCGTATGTCATTGAGAGATGAATGAAAAGCTGTTGTTTGGTGAAAGGCTGAAATTTGTTGATTAAGGGTAAAGAAATGTTAGCCATGCTAATTCCTTACCTATCACAGGATCAGGATGGTGACAAAATGTTGAAAGGATTGGGTAAAACTGACATTAAATACAGTTTCTTCGAAGGATGAAAGGGGAAAAACCTTTTTTCTAAAGTTTCAGAGTAGTAATATAGGAATCTTAGACTTATTACACTGTTTGGTACAGCAGTGAGTACATGAGTTAAAAAAAGTTTCAGCTGATAACTCTTAGAGAGGTGGTAACTTAGAGTGAACATTTAATGGGCTGTTGTGTGGTTGTCATAAGAACGCAACTTTGACATGATATATGTTGATATAAAAACACGCCAAAAATGCCTTTTTACGTTCATTATTTGTAACACTATTTTCAAACCAAACAAAAGGTACTTTTGTTATAGGCCTACTTTTTCTAAAAATGGGTCCATTTAAATGAAAATAAGAGCACATTCAAAAAAAAACCACAACCCATGGGCTCATGTTTGTGATGCTGAAATGAAGTCCCTTTTCTCATCTTGGAAAACTTCCATCTGATTTTATTTTCTACAATAATATCAAATCTGTTTCATGTGTCCTTCTTAGCTAAGAACAAGGCTGGGAAGCTTTCATGAAATCAGTCCGACTTTGCATTGTTGTTGTTCATTCAACACTAATGTGACCAGAGCCATTAGCTCAAACTTTACGATTTATGTTCGTGATTTAGTGAATGACAAGGTGCTTTTTGGGAACCTTACTGGTTCTGAAGCTTATTCAGCTTCTGTGAGCTAACACAGCTTCAAAAATGGTCCAAGTGCATATGCTTAAGTATGGGTGTGCAAAGAATTTTACTGGAAAATAACATATACCATTCAATAGGTATTTAAGCTTTGTCTTCAGAAGCCAGTAACAAGGCTCTCACCTTTCTTAGTTATAAAAGCTTCTCAAGTTCTGGGAAACCTCTGAACATTCAGGTTCTGGAACACAGGTGAGATTCAACCACTCAAGTGTTTTGACAGAGTTCTTACACATTGAACTCCTTCTCATTTCAAAGCAATAATAAACAGTTAAATCTGTGTCTTCTACTATCTTGCATGTGATATGATACAATCTGATAATTTTAAACACCCAAGGTGATACACCTTTCATGTTGCTGGATATCCACTTCCTCGACCCTATGAACATCTTTATTTGCAATGCTTTGGTGTGTAATCTCATAGGGCTTGCTTGAGGAACAAATACCTTTCTGGATTTCCATTTTGGCCCTGACAATACCCTAGTTTGCCTCAATTTCTGAAGTGGAAGGAACTTTCTGGATGAAGTCTCTATTTTTCATCTTATCCCATTGTTTCTATATGCCAGATATTAAAACTTCTTCAGGTAATATGTTCTTACATCTTGGGGCTTATCCATAGCAATAAATACTTTTATTACACTTAAGGGAGACTGTTTGTACTTGTCAATACAGTGCCAAAGGCCCATTAGCCAAGAACTTTTCAGAGAGGACAAGAAAGTAATTTTTAATATTTTTCATTTTCTATTGTCTACAGAATTTCTATTTTTGAATACATTTGGAGTGCTCCAAGTTTTTTTCCCTATGAAATCTCAAGTAGAAATGAAATGAGCTATAAGATAGACTCCAATAAAGGCATAAAGGTTTGTCTATCAGGTGCCAGATTTTCCCCATTTATAATACTACATAAGGCTGATTTTGCACATTCCCTGATTTTCTACTGTATATCTCATCAGTTTACCAGCCTCTTTAGTTTTATATATTGCACCTATATAAAATCATTAACCCTCAAGACCTGTTGGGCAGTAAGTTGTGAAAGATATATAACAGAGGGTAAGAGGGAAAAGAAGAGTTCAACATTTCAGACTTTTATCTGAATATATTAAAAACATCATTCTTTGTACTGTAGGAAAAGCCTGATTAAGTTTAAATTAATACTTAGTTCTTTGCATCTACTTTTTTTTAAAATTTAACTTAGTTTAGTGAGTAATCTTGTTATTTATTATCTTAATGTTTGAAGTTAAGAGGCATCGGTCTACAAAACTTTAGGCTAAATATCATCATTAAACAGGAACAAAAGATATCACCATCAGTGGATCTTGCAACAAGACCTTATTATTGCATTACAGATGTGCATTGATCGAAGTGGTGGTCGTAGTCTTGATCCATTGGGAGAGGGGGAAAGCCCACAAAACACAAAGTTCAATGGGTTAATATACACTTAGGTTTATGTGGCAGCACCCTGGGGAGGAAGTTTTACACTGGCTGTTGCAACACTGCRGATCATGCCCAGTCCTCTGGTGGGAGGTCCCAGAAATTAATGTGGGGCCGCTTCAGGGGTCTTTGCTGGCTTACGACACATTTTAGTGACATGACAGCTGTCTCTCATGTCAGCGTAGTTGAGCCAGTTATGCCCCATCAGAAGGGAATAACAACTTTGGGCCTACATGTGAATGTCTCAGTATCTGCCCAGGGGAGAGTTTTACAGCTGAGGCAGTTGTGT
Organism: Amblyornis subalaris; assembly: GCA_018881555.1. NCBI lineage: Eukaryota > Metazoa > Chordata > Aves > Passeriformes > Ptilonorhynchidae > Amblyornis > Amblyornis subalaris. Next base: position 33,951,081 of record JACAXG010000001.1, on the reverse strand, counting down.
AAGGGAGCACCTTAATGATAAAAAGCACTATCCCACCTTGCAAGGGTCTGCTTCCTATCCSGTTCAAAACCCAGCTTGTAGTCTCTGGTGGTGGCTGTTCACTCCCTCTGCCTTATGCAGATCAGAGATTGTGCCATCACGTACCTAAAAACTCCTCCTCCCCCTCAGCCAGAGGGTTTAAATCTGTCCCCAACAAAGCATCCTGCGGTCTGCACAAATGGCTGATTGTTTTGAGTCATCCACCATCAACAGTCAAGTGTCTCAGAGGATGTTAAAGAAACTTCCCTGTCCAACCATCCAGGAGCCACTCTGGCAGTCACAACCACACCACCTGAGCTGGGACATTGAGCAAATTATATAACTCAAAGTAGAGAAACGTCAGTTGTTTCAAGAATTATAAAATAGATAAGTGTGGCTGTAGGCGACCAGTACTGATATTACTCATGATGCAATATGTTCTAGTTAAAGTTTTCAGTGATGTTCTTGCACAAAAAGTAGGAGTGTTCCTTCTCTGATGTTTTAAGGTAGCATTATTACAGACAAAGAGGCATACATAGTAAGAACTGGGTGATTTGAAAGCTGGAAAACTGTCTCATATAACTTGATTGTATGTGGAAGGACACGTATTTACTGATGAATAACAATATTATTTTGCTATAAATTTTAAGATCAGAAGTTAAAAATAATAGAAGAATTATGAAAAATTAAAAATTAAACAGAAGTATTAAATATAATAATATATAACATTAAATATAAACATAAATATTAAATAGAGATCTTTGTATAGCAGCTGATATTAACATTGAGGGACAAGTCTGCATTTCAAAATGGGAAAGAAGGAAAACAAAGGGTGACTTTGACAGAAGTAAGAAAAAAAGCTATAAACAAGTACACAGCAAGTCAGAAATAAGTTTCTAATCATCACAACAGTGAGTGTTTAGAACAGCTTTCCAGGAGTGTTTGTGCAAGTAAGAGTTTATTAACATTTAGATGGTCCTGATGTTGTTTATGAGAAGAATTTTATGACTGATTGACTGTGATTAAAATCTTTCTAGCCTATACTTTTTATCCTGCCTCGTGGAATCTGGAGTCTGCTGGCAAAAAATTAAGCCGTTAAAGAGGCAAAAGTTATACTTTCAAAAGTCACCTTCTCAAAAACAGTTTGTTTTATTTCCACAGGCACTATAAAATACTTATTTGGCAGAAAGATCAAGGTAAGTAGAAAGGACTTTGCCAAATTAAAGTGCAACTGTGCTAGCATTTGAAAGGGTATGGCCTACATACCTGTGTTGGGTTGCAATTTCTGGGTAAGTGGCTAGGATGCTGGTGTCCAGGTAAAAAGAGAGGAAGACAGTTTCTCAATGATGGGTCCAGAAATCCCAAATGGTCTTAATTTGGATTATATTTTGGTTTCACAGGCTTTCCAAAGTTCCATTATCCCAGATATTCAATGTAAATTTCTGAAGTAATTAAATATTATATGGCAAATCCCCTCATTATTTGCCTTTGTAATCCCTTACAGGGGTCAAACTTCAAAGAAATACCATTAAATAGATCTGATGATTTTCCTGAACTGCTGTGATATCACAAGAATTTGTATTCAAGTGACATTTCTAACTGTTTCTTTCCTGATGCCAATTAAATATTTGCAAGGGGCCAACTCTGTTCTGGTTTGTATGGTTTTATGCATGTGAGTGTCTTCTTTGTTTAACCCAAGCTGCTATAGGTTTATTTCAGTGGAGGAAACAAATAACATGTCTAATATACTAGTTTGCTTTCTGTGCTCAGAATTGGGGTGTCATTTTAAGAAGACAAAAAATAAAGTTTATGTATATTTCTTTTTCCTGGCTCCAGAATCCATCAAGGATCTGCAATTCCAGTATGAGCTCTGCTTTTTCTTGCTCAAAAATTCTTTTCTTGTGTGTGAATCATATTGAGATTGCATTTCACTCTGAGTTACAATTAACTCCCTCTAATGTCAGCAACATCTTCTGTTTATGCTTACACTGGTATAAAATGGGTGAAATTCCATTTAAGTGAATGCAGTTCTGTGTTGCCTTGCCCAAAGTAACAAGAAGTTATTATATTTTGGCTGTCTGTTGCAGTTCTGCTTTAGTTCAGGTGAAAATGATTAAATGCAGTAAAAAATTTGATATGGAGGCTCCCTAGGTCAATAAAATTTTCATTAAGAATATAATTCACTTTGGGTTCTCAGTCATCCACATCTAACTAGTTAGTGCTATTTGTGACGACTGGGGGTATTTCACCTAGAATCCAACCAGTGGTTAGGAATTCCAAAGATGTGTGGCTCTTTGCAGATGTCTTAGGTCTCCTAGTTATCTTAAAAAAGGTATATATCCATTTGTGGGAAAAAGCATCAGGTCATGTATTTGTATCAGGTGACATTCTACATTAGGAAAAAAAATATCAAAGGAAAATATGGTTTGGACTGCATACAATAGTGTGGAAAGAATAAGCTGCACCTTAGAAAGCATTTAATATTCTTATTAAAAGCCTATGGGGTGAGAAATAGCTACAGGAAGGCTTGAAGAAGATTTAAAATGGTCACTTAAAATACATAGATGGAGATGGACTGCAGATAGCACAGGTAATAGTATTGCACAGAAATTCTTTTTAATAATTTTCATAGCTGATATATTCTTTTTCAAGCAATAGAGTATATCTTGAACCTGAGTCAGCTTTCCACTGTGATAGCAAGCAATAACTAACTCTGTTTAAGTAATTTGGGATTCTACTAGCATAAAACTGATGTAGAAATTTAATCAGAACCATTATATCCTCTGGCTGTAACCCAAATATGCCTTTGGATTTTCTTGTGGGAATTCCAGTAAGACTATTATTAAAAAACAAACAAACAAAAACAAAAAAAACCCCACCCCTCAAAAAATCCCCTCCAACTGCACCACCACACATAATGATCTATAGAGATTAATCAAAACTCCTTAACATCTTTTCATTCTCTATCTATTCAGTCTGTTTTCAAATGTAAAAACTCAATAATAAATTCATTGCTTGTTTTAGTCCATTGAATGTATTCTTGCATTCCTGAATTAATGTTCCAGTACTCAAGTTGCATAAAGGCTTGAGATTTCAGATAGCTTACACCAAAAGAGAACATATAAAACAACCAAGCTACAAAGATAAAACTAGAAATAAATAATCAGATTCAGTCTTAAAATGTATTTCATAAGCAAAAGTCTGGGTAGATCACTGTTGTATGTCTAAAATCCACAGCTATTTTATGTCTATTAGGAAAATGTCAGGAATTTTCTTTTCCATTTCTATTGGTCTCAGAACTTTCCAAAGCCAACCAGAACTTTATGTAAGTTTACAGCAGGATTTTATGGTATGGAAAAATGAATACATCAGTCAGTTATCGTATTGCAGCAGCATTGTGCTGTGCACTGCCAAAACACAGTGGGGTACAAACCTTATGTTTAAACACCTTTTGGGCTGTGTAGGCAAGGAAAAGACAAAATGTAAGAAGATAAACAGCATCGAAAAGGTAAATGATTTGCCTACAAGCCTGGACTGTGGCAGAGGCTTTGAAAAAATTCCAAATGTCACTGAGAATCCCCGAGACTGTGGGACCTGCTCCATCTCCCTCTTCTGCTTATTCTTCTCAGCAGATCAGCTGAGCAGTTTCTAACAGATGTGTGGGCACCTTCCAGCGGTCATGGGTGCCGACAACAGCTCACAGCTCTTCCATACTTCTTCAAAATAAATTTTTTTTTCCTGAATGTATAGTTTCTTCTCCAAATGTTTGTATTTTGTTCTGTCATTTCTGTGCTTGGATAAACTTTATACTTCTGTTAAGGGCAAAAGAAGCACAAAAGATACCAAGTTTCCTGACTGATCCTGAAGTGTCCTGCTCACTAAGGCGGTGCTTTAATTTAACCTCCACACTTCCATTTTTTCACAGGAAACAGCTATTTGCAAATCCATGTTGTAAACTCATACACAGGAAGCCAGTCTCACTCCTCCAGTGTTTGCTGGTTCAAGCGCATTGAGACACATTTGATTCATGAGCACCTGGGTTGGATCTCTTGCAGTGTGCAGTTGTCCTTGTGCTTGGCAGCCTCAAGAGGCTGGTGCCATATGACTCTCTTTGGGAGTTTTTTTGGGGCTGGACCTAAGCTTGCTTAATTGAGTCTTTCAATTGTGTTTCTTTGGTTTCTCATTTTTAAATGAATTTCCATGGCAGTGTTTTTTTTCTCCAGATTACAAGTCTTTTAGACCTCAACTATTTCATGTCAGTCTTTGATTGTACATTTGTTGTCTTGCATGGATTTCATCTACAAACTTCTGGGTTTCAAGAGGATGTCAAGAGGATGGATCAGATTCTTCTTGGTGGTGCTGACCAATAGGATGAGAGGCAACAAGCAGAGACTGATGCATAGGAAGTTCCACTTGAACATGAGGAAGAACTTCTTTTCTATGTGGGTGGCTGAGCACTGGAACAGTTGTCCAGAGAGGTTGTGGAGTTTCCCTCACTGGAGATATTCACAAACCATCTGGATGCAATCCTGTGCAATGTGCTCTGGGATGACCCTGCTTGAGCAGGGAGGTTGGACCAGATGACCCACTGTGGTCCCTTCCAGCCTGACCCACTCTGTGATTCTGTGAAACTCTTGCACGTCAATACTACCCTTCAAAAAGGCTAGATGAAGGTCACATAGCTATGTCACACAAAACTGGGCTGTGCATCATACCCAGGGGTTGCATGGCAAACCTAAGGATACCAGCACCCTTACTTTCAGTGATTGTAGGCAAGATTCATCTGATCTCCCTTTAGCCAAATAAATTCGAAGATCTATTACATGGAGTGTGATGTCCCATACTTAAGGAGATGGAAGCACCTAAGATTCATAAATGCTTGTGGTCGAAAGGAAGGACAAAAGTCAGAGGGTCTGCAAACAATCAGAAAGTTATTTTAGTAAATTACACATTTGGCATGGAAATTGCCATATTAGTCCCTGATCTACTATATAAGCACACAGCCGTGGGTTTTGGATAAAGGGATAGGGTGAAAGGGAAGAGAGAAAGAAAAAGATGAACTAAAGAGGGAGAGAGAAATAGAGAAAGAGAGAAAAAGAGAGAGAAAAAGAGAGATAAAAAGAGATTGCCAGTGCCAGTTCCAGTGTCAATCCAGCTGGGGGGATGTCAGTCCTGGTTTCAGTGTCAATATAGCTGATAGGATGTCAATCCTGATTTCATCTGTGTCAGTTCTGCTGATGGGATGTGCAGGGTCCTGAGGGCACTGCCCAGGCTTGGTGGGGCACCTTTTTATGAGTAGGTTTCTCTGCCCTGAAGATAGATTTTCTTGCCTTCTATGCAAATTAGTTATCATGTGCAGTCTGTTCCTTCAGATCTTTCTGGAAATGGGTTGGAAGTCTTTCAAAGTCTGCTGTGGTCCTGGTATCCCCCTACAATGTATTCTTGGCCTCATTCCTACACTTGTGCTGTCTCTTTTTTGTTGTATCTCTGTGGACTAGAACAAGGATGTTTGTCCCAGAAGAGCGTTACCCTATCTCTGCATGACCCCCCTTCTCGAGTCATACCTTGTTGTTTCTCACATCATGTTAATATCAACAGTCCTAGCTTACTTCTAACAATTCTTGTCTGTTATTAAGACAGTCCTTGGTTGACTCTACAGTCATCTGGCTCTTGGTGTTTGAGACCTACACATTAGCCTCTTCCGGAATTCTACACGGAGTGAGAAGAGCATCCTCCCGAAATTAATTCATCCTGCCTAAAGATGGTTTTCCAAGCAAGGTGGGATGAATCACATCCATAGGTTCCATTATCACTCCATTGATTTTGAAAGGAGTCTAAGTCACTAGTTCTGGCCAAAAATCTACCTGCATTGGGGCTGGGGGAAGGGTGTTGGAGGTGATTATGTGATCAAAAGATTTTGTTGTTGTTATGAAGAAATGGAAATTCAGCAAACTGAAAACAGCTGCATTACTACCTGTGATAATTTGAAAGGAAACAACCTATAAAAGATCTTCTATGAAATAAACTAAGAATCCAGCTTTCAATTTATTCTGAATACTTTTTTCTCCCTCATTTCTCTCATGCCTACAGATCTGCTTTTTTAAAAGGCTTTTCAAAAAAATGAAATCAAATATCTTACTTAATCTATACTCATTTATATGACTTTTAGGAATGCACAAGCCAATAATTTATCTGAATATAAAAGTGGATGACAAAGAGAGGATGACAAGTGAAGAATTAAATCAACAGACTGAAAAGTGTTTGGATGCCATCTCATTTACTCCAAAGACCTAACTGAATCAAAAAGAACCTCTACAAAAGAACATTTTATAAAGTTGATCAATAGGGTTTATTTCAAATCAAGGATTAATTATTTGAACTGGATTAGAAAGACTCCTTTGCAAATAGATGACATTCACTTCTCAAAATTAGATTTATTTGCAGGTGATGACTAATTAAAAGTAAAAAATGTCTCTTTGCACTGCAGGCCAAAAAAATATTCCTCTAATACATATTCAAACCAAAGTACTCCTGACAACAACGCAGAGTTAAACCACTGTGTGATAGTGCTGAAATATGCCCTGTCCTGTAGAGAGCTGAGTTCATGATCAAACAGGAATTTTGCTTTGTAGACTGATGGAGTCTGGGACACTGTTGAGATCTAATGAAAAGATTTTCCTCTGGGAGGTTTCTGTTCATGTGCAGATGTCTATCACCCACTGTGAGATAATTCAGAGTGATGTGAAGCAGTAACTTCACATCATAGAGACTTTCTGCTACTTGGTGAGCACTGGTGGTGGAGCATTGTGAAGGAGGTATCACCTCACTGCATAATGGGATGTAAAAAAGCCTTTTTTTATGAAGGGGCATAATTGCATATAACTGTAATCTAAAGAAAAAAATAATACATGAAAAGCAACTAGACATGGAAAAAAATCCCCATTTAGTACACTAATATACATTTCTCGTGCTTCTAAGATGTGGAAATCATCTATATTTTGTGGCATGGCAATCTATAAATAATGTTTTCATAGAAACAATGCTGAATCTTTACTCAAAGGAAACAAAATCTAACCAAAGCTGCAAGTCTTGTAGTGTGGTACAGAAAGCTATTCTCAGTATCTGTTCAATAATTCTCCTCAAAGATGACAACCAGGTTTGAAAAATTAAGTTTCGATCTCTAATCAAATTGCCTAACTCTGCATCACATCCCAAAAATGCCAGTAGTGTAAGCTACATCTGTGTTATGAGGGTTTGTACAACAGGCAAAATTAACAGAGCAGTAATATAGCATTAAAGAGCTGGTCTAATGTACTTTTTAATGTCTTTGAGCCTATTTGTTACTGTGAAATCCTATTGCCTCTATTCGCTTAAAATGAGATGGATTAAAAGGTGTTAATTAACTTACATTACTAAAGTTACATACCTGACCAAAAAATGCTTCTAACATGCTAGAAGCATTCATGAAGGTTTTATGGGAGTTATACATTATACAGGCCTTGTCACAGAAGGAAGCTGTATGGATAAGTGACTTCCCATTTTCCCGTCTAGCCCTTTTCCTCTCCTTAAACGTTGAGCTGCTCCTACCATCTCTGAATAGACAAAGAGTGTAGGCGAGGGCAGGGATGAATGCCAATGTCCCAACACCTGGTCAACACTCTAGCGAGCAGATAGACAGCCCAGTTTATTTCCTTGTTCTAGGATGCTTTATTTGCCTGTTTTAGACCAGTCAAACATTTATTGGGGTATCTTAGCTCCCTTTTCTCACTGTACATTCCCCTTCTTCCCCATTCTCTTCTCAGCTCTTCACTCCCTGTACAGCAGAATCAACTCCATCCTTTCCAAGGCTGATGCCCCAAATACTCTGTCCAAATGAGCTAAAAAGATGTAGCCCTTTGTTCTGAGTTTGCCTGCCTATTTTTGATTCATTCTCTAAATCAACTTAGCTTTAAAAAGAATAATTGGCCTATTCATTGAAAAGGTTGCTCTGTATGGTCTCAGTTTGCACCTCAGTTATATCTCAAGAAAGAGTAGTCCCGGGAAATTCCACGCTTCTGCACTTTCTCTACATAAGCCTTTTCGTCAGCCATCCTACCCCCAGCCCTTTTTTCTTTTCTTCCCACAGCTGAGGTGTGTATGTGCCATTCTCCAGCAGGCAGACCAGGCTGGGAATGGTGGCTGGCATGGGAAGGACAGTCTCAGAATAAGTTATGTTTTAAAACAAAGAACTCTTGAATCCAGTGAATGTTAGCACAATTATGTATTTTTCAGATTTTTAAAATGCTATGAAATTACTTCAGAGGTTTTGCCTTCACCAATCTCACCTCTATATGGCAAGTGATATGATAAAATCTTACTAAAACATTTATCTGAGAAATTGGTTAAGGTTCGAATAGGAATATTGCTAACCCAGGATAGCTGGCCTGATTTGCTGGCTGTTACCCACCCACTACGACTAATGACAACATGTCCTGCCAAAAGGGTGAAAAATATTTGGTTTTTGTAGGTTTCTTTTCATCTCTTTCCAGAGTTCACTCCACAATAGGGAATTTAGGTCTCTCTTTTCAGAGCTTAAGTTTTTCTGCAGACCTTCCTCAACTTTTACATTTTACCCTCATTTTTAAAGCAGCTGAACTGGGAGGTGATAAAGTAGGTTCCAATTTAGCTCTTTAAATAGAAATTTAATTTTATAATATCCCAGTTGCCTAAGGTTACTGTGCACAAGAGCTGAGCAGTAGACTGAAGCAGACTCCTGGTCTTTGGATGATTTTGCTTTAAAAAGTCTCTGTCTATTACAGTGTAAAATGTTTAGAAATAATGGAAAGAGATTATTTCTGTATCTTTTCTATGTATTTCCCTGTTTCATTTCCATAACACTCACAAGAAATGCATCCTGAGATCCACATTTTTTACTAGGGAAATTTCATATCTTCTGTGTTTCCTGGAAGACTTGAATTCCCTTCCTGGGTTTAATTCCATACCTATGGTTTATATGCTATATATTCCATCACAAGTATTGCTATGGGCATGAATCTGAAAGGATCTTTTAAAAACTTGGACTTTGGCAACTGCCTCCTGGCAAGCATTCGTTTAGGAGACGTTTCAGGAGACTAGGCGTCAGTTTCCAATTCTGTTGCCGGTTTGTTGGATAAACTCGATCAACTCACTTCACCTCTTTCTGTGCCCAAATTCCATATTTGTGAAATGAAGATGGTCACTCTGAACCTCAGTTGTAGAGGTCGGTTGAGACTACAGAAGGTAAACATACATATTAAGATTAGCATATCTTAACGTTTGAATAGATATAGCTTTGGCCTGGATAACAGACTATTTCAAGCCTAAGCCCCCTCATAAGAGGAGGGAGTTCAGTTTTTTCTTCTCTTTGTCTGTGATTCAAAGACCCAGCTGGGCACAAAGAATGGTCCGGTGTGCACTGACCAAACCAAACCAAACTAAAACCCATGAAGCCTCTGTCACAAATGAGTGTTTTTGTCTGCTTAAAGAATCACCATCAAAGTTTTGTCACAGGTTTTAGTATGGAGTTAATGTGAATTTGTGACTTTAACAAAGTTCAATGGCAAGGTTCACTCTATTACTTGCTACATAGATGAAGCATACATAGGAAAATCAGATTAGAATCAACTTATTTACCTGGAGAGTAGAGATGCAAAAGGGTAAGGGTGCAAAGGATATAGATACTAAAATAAATGGAACAAGATGGTTTAGCAGCAGTTAATCACTGACACATTCAGTACTTATAAAGTGATTCAATAGAGTTTACTACAATTATAACAGTGACTTAATTATATATTCATGATAACATTCATACCATAATCGATTCACAGGCATGCAGAGATGTGTACTTCAATACCTATGTGTGTAAAGGTACCGATCAAAAATTCCCTTCAGGTTCAGTGAAACACTCACATCAAATCCCTTAGTGTTTCTCAACAGACATGAGTTCCACCTTGAAAACTGAGTGTCCGTGTGTGTGTGGGTGTGTATCAGCCCAGACATCATAATCATTTTTTTCATTCACCACTGTCCCCAAATCCTTCTCAGCCAGTGTGTTCTCTATCAATTCATCCCGTTCTGAGCTGATATCGGGGATTGCCCTGACCCAGGTGCAGGAGCTTAGCATGGTGTCATTTGCAAACTTGCTGAGGGTGTTTTGAATTTTACTAAAAATGCCGTTGATGAAGATTTTAAATAGTATTCATTCCAATATGGACTGTTGAAGRACATCACTTCTTACTGGTTTCCATCTGAACATTGAGACACTGACTGTAATTCTTTGAATGTGGCCATCCAGGCATTTCCTTATCCATCCGTCTAATCTATGTCTCTCCTACTCAGAGGTAAAAATGTTGTGGGGATCCATATAAAAGTTCTTACAGAAGATCAGGTAGATGACAACCGAAGTTCTTCTCTTATCCACTGATGCAGTCACTCCATCTTAGAAGGTCACTATTAGATTAGTCAGGCAGAATTTGGCCCTGGTGGTGAAGCCATGTCAGTTCTCTCTACTCCCTTGTCCCTGTGTTCTTTATGCTTCACTATAACTTCCAGGAGAATCTATTCCATAATGTTACCACGCACAGAGATGAGGCTGGTAGTTCCCAGGGTCCTTCTTATTACTCTTTTTAAGAGTGTCTGTGATATTATCTTTTTTCCCTGTCACCAGGGATGTCACCTGACTGCCATGAATTTTCAAATATGATAAAGAGTGGCTTAATGACTACATCTGCCAGTTTTCTTGGGACACTGGGATTCATCTTATCTTGTCGCCTGGACCTGTGTGTGTTCAAGTTTCTCAGGTCATCTTAAAACTGCTCTTCTTCCATGATCAGAGACAGAGACAGAGGAAGTGATTTCCAGTAAAATCTGAGGCAAAAAAAAATTGGATACTCGTGTTTCTATATAACAGATAGAACAAATTTCACTGAATCATATGTCACATTAACATAAATCAGTAGCAATCTGAAATTAGAAGCAMGTTTACTTCTTAGTACATGAACTACGCAACAATAATGAAAGAATACAAACTACAGTGCTTGTTGAGAAATATATTTTAAAATTTACGTGAGCCAAGTGGTATAATATTTCCAAAGGGCACAAAAAGAATTTGCTCATCCCCTGAATGAGAAGTCCATTTTTTGAAATTTTATATGTTTCAGAAATCAGTTTTTCAAAGTAATCCTCTTGATTTCCACATTAACAGGATAAAATTACGATTATCATACCTTAATAAAAGTCTCAGTTAAATTCAGCTCTTTCCTGTTTCTATATAGTAAAGGTACAACCATGTCATGGTCAAAGTTCTGGTTTTTCACACAGGGACACTCAACTTTCTGAGAGTTAATGGATTTTTCTTGTGTTTTAGTTTTAATCCAGGCAACAACCAAACCCCATGCAGCCACTTGCTCACTCCCCCACCAGCAGAGTGGAAGAGAGAATCAGAAGAATAAAAGTGAGAAAACTTGTGGGTTGAGATAAAGACAGTTTAATATGGAAAGCAAAAGCTGTGCATGCAAACAAAGTAAAACATGGAACTCATTCACCACTCCCCATGGGCAGGCAAGTGTTCAGCCATCCCCAGGAACACAGGGATCCATCGCGCATAACGAAGACAAGTGCCATCACTCTAAATGTCTTCTTTTCTTTTCCCCTACCTTTTATTTGATGAAGACAATGCCATATGGTATGGAACATCCCTTCAGTCAGTTGAAATCTTCTGTGTTCCCTCCCAACTTCTTTTGCACACACAGCCTGGTTGCTGCTGGGGTGGTGAGAGAAGCAGAAAAGGCCTGGAGTCTGTGTAGGCCCTGTTCAGCAGCAAGAAGAACATCTCCATGTTACCAACACTGCTTCCAGAACATATCCAAAACATGGCCCCATATCAGCTACTATGAAGAAAATAAACTCTACCCCAGCCAAAACCAGCACATCTTGAAAGTCTGTATTTCCTGTGTTTAAAATGCAAATAGGACAAATAGGACCCTGCAAATAAGAACAAAACTTCAATTAAAACAATACTCTGCGAACCACAAAACAAAACGCAATAGCTTTGAGACATCTAAGCATCTTTAATTCTCTCAGCAGAGGGCTAATTTGGGAAAATATGTATATTTATTCAAGCTTGTCACTGGTCACCACGGCATTGCTTCTCATGACTAGAGACTCTGTATATCCTTATTTATCATACTCTTCCGGGCACACAAAAGAGTGCAAATGGTCCTTACCTGAAACAAATAAATAAATCTTTCTTCTTTGCCCTGAAATATTCAGCAGTGCAATTATATAACACTTCAACCAAATATAGGAAATACTAGCAGCCTGCGTCCCTGGCACTATGTAAATCAGAAGGGAAAAAAAAAAAAAGGCCAAACCAAAACAATGATACTAAGCTTCCTTCTTTTGGACAGAAAAGGGAGATAACAATCTGTCTAAGGGAGAGGCTTGGATCTTTTTATTCTGAAGTAATAGTTGCCCTGCAACTACACATGTAGCCTGGAACAGCTGAGTGCCTACTATCCGTTCTTCACAAATTTCTGATGCATTGAAGGTAAGCCGACTTTAATTCAAGATCCAAACCCCTGGTTTTGATGAGATCTTAAAAATGTTTTCACTTTGGAATTTTCTCTCACCAGCTTTGTCTGAATTGTCTGGCAACTTTGTGTAAGAGAATTCTGGACCTCATTAAGATGCATCAGCAGTATTTGGTAGAGGGTTAGCACCCTAGCCTTAACATGAACAAGACCTTATGACCAGTTGTAGAGGACAGGCATCTGGTCTACTGGTACCAGCTCTGCTAATGAATGTCTCAGGGACAATCTGCTAGCACCAGTGTCTTCGTACACTCAGTGTATTTCACCTTAAGTTGTCAGACTCCAGCCACCAACCTTGTTTGGTTCTACGTTATATAAGTATTGCTACTGAAATCAATGAAACTAGAACAAAGCATCAAGTAAATAATGGAATTAAGCATCATACCGTACTAGGGAAAAAATGTTGTAAAATATTTTTTCAACATATTATTAGCCATGAATTTTTTTATACTGTTGCACGAGTTGTAAGAAAGGACAGTTAATACACCAAGCATCAATTATGTGCATTCTCTTGATGACGTTCTGATTGCCCTAATGTAACTTGGACCTCTCAAATTACAACAAAGTTTTCACTAGGTCAAGGAGTTCCTTGAAAAAGAAATCTCGTTGTAGCTGTACCTTTGGATATCAGGAAGGTGGTTTATCATGATCAGTTTAGTAGTGCAAATGCACATAGGACACTTATGATTAAAGAAATGGAATTGAAAGAGAAAGAATGATTCCTTGCAACTACAAGTTCCACATGACCTTGAAAACGGAAGATCACAAAGAATTCAAATATATGATGCAACATAGAAAAGATTTAAAATACTCTTAAAAGAAACAGCTGTAGCAAGATGAGAAGAAAACAGATAATTGACACCAGATGTCCCTCTCAGACAGTGATGAAAGAGTAATTACAGAGGGAGAGATAGCATCCTGCGGAGAGCAGATGAGCTTTACCAGCAGCTCTACAAGAATGCATAGAGACAAACATGACAAGTGTCACCACCTCCTATGACATAAAGAGACACGAAGAAAAAAATCTTATCTTGTGCCCTCAAAAAGAAGATAGAGAAAGTCATGAAACCTTTAAGAGGAGAAATACCTGGAACAGATGGCATCAGTAGTAATGTCATAAAAGTTGGAGGGAAACCAGTAACCCAGCCAGAAAAGCTAATCAACTTGAACTATAGTGAATGAAGTGTCAAAGGACTGGAATTATATTATAATCACTCTTCTGCATTGTAAAAATGCCAAAGGTGCTAAGAGACATACAGCCTTCTTATAGACTTCCAGCCATTTCTTATATTGTTGAGCACATTAGCTGAGCAATTGACTTTTGTAACAGCTACAGTTCAACTACCCCAAAATAGATAAGAATACTTAATAAAGCATATTTCATATTCATGTAGTAAACTACTAAATGCACATCATTTCATGAGATAGATAAATACTCTCTGTCAGACTGTCTACATGCCTAAGTAATGGTATAGCAATGCGTGAAAAATAAATTCCCCCAAATCAAACCCTAACAAAATGACTCAGTGCTCTACGCACACTCCCTAGGGAGAGGATGAGAGGGATCATGAACTATATGTGACAGATGTTATCAGAGTGCTTAAAGCTCTACTGGAAAGCAATTGCCTTATAGCGATGAGGGTGACTTCAGAATCTACAGAGAGGAGAAAATTATGAGCAAAAGCTAACCTCTGAATATGTCTACATATCCCTTCTGCATAAATTTTAATATTGATAAGAATGTTTTCAAGATATAACAGCAAATATTTTGCAGAATTTAAAGCTAATAATTTTTTTAAGAATCTTTAAAGTGACTTTAGAAAAACATTCAAAGCCAGCCTGGTTAGAATTATTCAGTACCTGAGCTTATATTAAGATCCTTAATTGCTAGTCACTTAACAATATGCATCTTTAATAAACTCATCTGTATTTTATAGCTGCTGGCTAATACTGCTTCCCTTGATTCTGTGTCTATATCTTGTATTACTTTTTGGATATTGTAGAAGACAGCTTTTAAATTACGTTTTACTTTATGATTTTTTCCCCCTAATTTGATTCTAATTTGCTAATGCTGTATTAGTCCAAAAACCCAACAAATTCGTTTGTTGTTCTAAAAACCAGAATTAGTTTTGAATAATATTTTCATGACAAAGATGCTCATCTATTTCCTTTGAATATTTTAGCTAATTTTCTTCTAATCAGCTAATGTAGATTGGGACACAGAAAGGTGAAAGTGTGCTAGAGCTTTTTTGATACACTCTCAAAATGCTTCCTGAGGAACTCTAACTAGATAGCTCGTTGTTAACACTACATTTCTAAGGTACTGTATTTGGTAAGAATATTGATGGGACAGTGAGTGAAGAATTTAAATGTGACTTCAGGTAAACTTCCTAACAGGTTAGGAATAGGGGAAGTTTTCCCTCATGGGACAGTGAAAACATTATAAAATTACTTGAAGAAATGATTCAGTGATCACTAAGATTGCATTTATGATTTAATATTAAAATGTGCTCTGAAATAAATCTTAATTGGGTGGAGAATGCCTTAGTACAGATAGTATCTTTGTTGATAGATCAAGACATAATTATAACTATTCGATGAGCTTTAGATTAGAGTCATGGTGAAGTACACTGGTTCTTATAATCTCTTTTTTTAAAAAGCACTGGTAAAATAATTTGGATGTCAGCCTAACAATTATGCTTTCTCAAACGCTTGTATTGATATGTGCAAAAAGGCATTTCTGCACTCAAGAAAAGCTTGATAGTATTGGTTTATTTATGGTTTCCAGCAGTGAAATATTCAGAGGGAAAATTAAAAACCTACGAAATACATTTGCAGTGAAGGCATGAATGTTTCACATAGGGAGCTCATGCTCTTGAATAGCACCATTGAGTGTACTCCATCAAGACAACTGGCAGTCCAAACAAAGAACATTATCAGACACATGTGAAATGATAATTATGCAACTGTCATTAGTCAAAATCAGCAGCTGTTAGTAGAAAACTCTAAGTGACAGATGGAAACATTCTTTTTCTTTTCCTTTCTCCATTTCCATTTCCCTCCCTCTCTCTGCCTAGATGAGACCTTTTTTACACTGGAACTTCCTGGGAAAGCAGGGCATTAAAAATAAAGATGAATCACTTGTATTCCGCAATGTTTTGTGAATTTGTCCAAAACAGGTAAATAATGAACAACATTGTCCTCTGATGGACTGTGTTTTCCTCTATTGAGAGTAAATATGCATGAAATCATTCCATGTCTGATTTTGTGCAGAGAAAGACAAAAGTTCTTTCTTATATCTAATCTAATTAGACCCTCATTCAGTTTAAAACCATCGCCCCTTCTCCTATTGCAACACGACCTGCTAAAAAATTTGTCTCCCTCTTTCCTGTAGGCCCCCTTCAATTACTGAAAATTCGCAGTAAGATCTTGTCAGAGCCTTCTCTTCTCCAGGCTGAAGAGTTCCAATTCTCCCAGCCTTTCCTCATAGGAGAGGTGCTCCCTTCTTCTAATCATCTTGGTGGCCTCCTCTGGACTCATTCCAACAGATTGCTGTCCTCTGGACTTGCTCCAACAGATTGATGTTCTTCCTGTGCTGGAGATCCCAGAGCAGGATGCAGCACTCCTGGTGGGGTCTCAGCCAGAGGTGGAGCAGAGCAGAGGGACAGAAACGCCTCCCTTACCCTATTGACCACACTGCTTTGGATGCAGCCCAGGACACATTTGGCTTTCTGGGCTGCCAGTGCACATGGTTGGCTCATGCCCAGCCTTTCATCCACCAGCACCCGCAAGTCCTTCTTGGCAAGGCTTCTCTGAGTCTCTTCATCCCACAGTCTGTATTGCTAATGGGGGTTGCTCTGACCCAGGTGCAGCACCTTGCAGTTGCCCATGTTGAACCTCATGATGTTTCCATGGCCCCACTTCTTAAAATTGTCCAGGTCACATCATCCTGTCCTTCAGGAGTGTCAGCTGCATTGCTCTGCTTGGTGTTGTCTGCAGACTTGCTGAGGATGCACTCAATCCCTTGTCACTTGTCTATGTCACTGATGAAGACATTATATAGCACTGGTCCCAATACAGACCCTTGAGGGATGACACTTGTCACCAGTGTCCATCAGGACACTCAGCCATTGGCTGATACCCTCTGGTTGTGACTGTCCAATCAATATGCAACAGAAGAGGGAGATGCACGTAGATTACCTCTGAAGTTGACCTTGCCATTACCAGGATTACTAAACCTGACTCAACAGGTTTAGACAACAGTCTTCAAGGAAGATCATGGAAAATTTTTCATTGATTTCAGTATATTCTTCACACCACTCAGAAAAGATGACTGAAAGTCCATGTGCGAGAACAGCAAGTGTTAAAGAGGTTCTGATCAAATATCTTTTCTAAGCTTTTTCCCCCTTTTAGAAATTCTTTTTAATATCCAACACATGTTGCAGTTCAAAAACAAGGCCAAAACGGTCTCAGAATAGATAATGAAATGTGTCTCTTTTTTGTATTGTATAATTTTGGAAAAGATATGGGCGTCATGGAGAAGAAATGAAATGCATGAGAAAGAAAAAAAAAAGATTCAGTTCTCTGTGCTGGTGAACTGTGGAACTATTTAAAAACAGGACTATTTTCAAGGGGCTCCCTATAAATTTTCATTTTGTTTTGGTCAAGTTTTATATATATATCCTTCTCAAAATTTAGATTTTTGTTACAATACTTCTTTGCATAGGAACTTATCATAAAATCGTAGAATAGATGATTTTTTTATATATCTTCCGTGGGTAGACGCAAATGCACAAATACAAAGTTATGTGGTGAATATGGAAGAGAAGATATAATTTTGACTGTTCCTTCTATATAGCATTATGGAAATAATAGCTGTATACTTATTTTCCACATCTACCTTCCCCACAAAAACAAACGTGTATACAGCTGGGACATTAGTAACACAGATCAGAAACATTTTTCCTTTTTCAATGTCTACATATATTGGAGACATAGATAGATAATTAATTTTTAGTTATTTTTAAACATACTCTTTCTTATCTACTCCTAAGTTTTGTGGGAAAGTAATGTGAATGTTTATTTATTCCAATTTTAAAATATCCACAGAATGCAATTGTTTCACATTGCAATAACTACTTTTTAATGCTTCTTTTATGTTGCTTGCTGATACCTAGAAGCTGTATCCTTTTTTAGGATCAGAAATCATCTAATGGACTGAAATGAAGAGTTGACACTATTTTGGATATATAAATTTAATGATGATCTAATTAATTTTTAAAGTAATCTTCATAGGCTATTCTTGGAGACAAAAAAATAAGTAAATGACTTAATTTTAGGCATAAAAAGGGAATATATTACTTTTTAAATGATAATTGCTGCCTCATATTTTTATAGATATATAAATATGCCTGTAGCAAAGTAAATATGTTTTTTAAGATGTCTTTGAATATTAGATCAAATAATGTTTCAGGAAATATAACTGATCTCTCTATTACGTGCAGAATGATGTCCATCCTATTTCTTAGTTCGTGTTCAGAAACTAATGAAGTAGGAGTGGAGCCGATGGACAACTTGCCTGAATATTTGGCTGACTTGATTCGTGGCTCTTTGGAGAGGTGGATTTATTGATCTTTTTTAGTAACTTCAGCCTCAAAGAACTGCTCAAGATGACCTAAGATCTCAGGGTCAGGACCGAAGCTAGAGCTGACAAAGTGTTCTATCTTCTGCCCTCATTTAAGTACTCAAATTTTTAAATAGCCCAAGAATAATATTAAGAAATTGTTACAATTTTGATTTGTATTATTTCAGTTAGCTTCTTAGCTGATTAGCTGGAACTTCAGCATGATTTAATTACTAGTTTATTCCCACGTATTTTTACATATCTAAGTATAAAATGGCAGTAAGCACCTTCATGAAGATATAGATGTCTTGTCAGTGAATCAACTCAATATTTCATTTCTCCATTATAAAATAATATTCAAAATTCTTTTATATCTTCCCTTTCATAATTTTATTTTGGAATCAAGTCAGCCTTCCTATACAGCAAGAGTTCTTTGTGTTAGATTTATATATAGTTCCTTTGATAACTGAAGTGTAGAATGCCTAGTAAACCTAACACATGATGTGTGGTTTAGGTCATGATCTTGCTGCAAAAAATACTCTTTGAATCATTTTTGACAGTTTTATAAGCCTTCTTATATCAAAGCCATCAATGAAGCATGCCTCATTAATTGTGTGAACATATATTGCCCTTCATGTATAAGTTTCAAAGCTAGAATTCAGGTTTTTCCTCCCTGCAATGGCATAAAGGTGCTTGTCTTTCTAACAAGTGTTCCTCCAAAAGAAAATGATCAATAGCTTTTCAATAGCTTTCTGAGAAGTAACATATATCTCATTTTATGAAACACAATTGACTTTCCAAGTTAAGAAGGAAAACTGTGAAAAAATTTGACAATCATTCACCAGTTGAAAAAGAAAGGCTGAAGTGCATTCCGGAGTGGGCCTTGGAGGTGTATTTGTCCTTTCAAGTGTACAGTGTAGGCCTCACTTCGGAAGGTGAGTCCAGACCTCATCCACCTGTGGGGATAAGACAGTATGGTTGTAGATCCAAGAGCTGAGAAGTCCTGCTAGATCCCACAGTCAAGGCTGGGAAGAAAGCAGGAGTGGGCTCCCTTTCTGTGAATCCACCGCACTAAATATTTGAAAGACCCTTATAGTTAGAAAACGAAAGAGCAAATTGTCTCAGTAGTGGTTGTCAATTATGTTATTTCTTAAGAAATAACTAAGGATAGGTCAAAATATAGTTTAATATAGTGCAATCTAATATAGTATAAATATAGGTGAGATGAGGAAAGTGGTAAGAAGGTACTGTCAGTTTAATGAGGCATTTTTGAAAAGGTTTGAAATACAGAAAATGATAGATTCATAATGATTTTTAATAAAATATCCAGTAGCGTAAACCCAGAGTAACAGCTGGTAAGTATCTATCCCTTTCTAAATGCAACCAAAACCCCCAGATTCCCTTAAATTAAAGTGAATTGCGTAGAAATAGAAAATAGTGACAGCAATAATTACTGAATTTCAATATTCATAGAAAACTAGGACTTCATGAAAAACTGGGACTTCATAAATATCAAATAATGTCCTAAACTATATACACTGTATGCTGGTTTTCAAAAGCTATAAATTCAATAATTATGTCCACTTATCCCTTATTTACCTATCTTTGTCAGAATAGATAAACAGAAAATCTGCAAACATATATTAGAATTGAAAAAATGCAGAAAATCTACCATTTATTTATAATGAAGGAGTTGAACTGATTATACTGCACCCTTTGTTTCTTCAGATAGGCACCTCAATTTTTTTCCTCATTTGTTTGAGATAGGATGTAACAGAAACGTTTTTTGCCCCTAGTGAAACTGTATGCACTAAACCCCACAATTCTTTTCACATCTCAGGGTGGTATAATTGAAATGAAGCTTCATATAAAAGCATAAAATAGAGATTAGTATTCTCAGTGGAAGTAAAAAACATTCAAGTCTGGTTCAAAACAGAAGTACTCTTAGCATTACTGAATAAATATAAAAAAAAGATGTAAGAGTTATTAAATGTAAGAGTAAATTAAATGAAGCAGAACCCTAAAACTGGGAAACAAAGCACAGCTTTTTTTGGTTTTTGTAATTTGTTTACCATGGTTAATGTAATATAAGGCTTGAAGGCCTTTCCCAACCTTTTAAAAATTGAGACAGGAGGCTGTGGCCATTAATAGTTATTTCATAACTAAATAACCAATAGGAAGAACTTTCATACTGAACTTTGACTGGATGGAATATCTGTCTTCCTTCATGCTTTCCAAAATCTTACCACCAAACTCAAACAGACATCCAGGTGATGTGCTGAGGAGAGATCCAAAGCCTGCCTGGCAATGTGCTGTTTTGCTCTCTTGGGGATATTGACATTCCCTTTTGGGGATTAGACTCAAGTGAAAGATGTTGCCAAAAGATGCTACAGTTTTGAATGGTCAAAATGGGGAGGGATGAGTACTGAGACCTTTGATACTATTCTCTCCATATGGAAGGGACATTCTCTGTCTCTGGGTTCACTTTGAAAGGGGAAGTTTCTTAGAAACCAGTATAACCAGGTCTTGTGCTTTTCACAGTAATTGAGGCTAATTTCTTATTTAAACTTGAGAAAGTGTCAGTCTTCTTCTTGTAGGCAAATTTTTTTTTTCCTATCCATTTTGCTTGTACTTAAAGAAAATGGTCACCTGGCAGAAAATAAGTCTACTGTTTCACCCGAAAGGATTTATGGTGTCCAGATCACACACTCTCAGTCAAAATGCATGATCATGAATGCAGCCAGTGAAACTTGGGAAGTAAATGCAAATTGAAGGTTAGTGGAGTCAAAGTCTAACAGTATTAAAACAGATATGTTTAGTGCCGAATTTTTTTTAAGATTTGAGTAGTGTAAATATTTTTTATATTTGTAAAGAATATGGTTGTAGTGTCTTACTACTCAAAGGAAGGACTGACAGGTGTAATAAAATATCATATATCAAGAAAATTTTCTGTTAGCATTATGGAAGCATGCTTTAGAAAATCAAAAGCACTAGTTCTTCATATTGTGCTTTGCTTGACCTCTAGTAGCTTCACGTCTCTTAGAGAGTGCTCTCTCAATCTATGAAAAGAGGATTTCTATCTATGAGAAAAAGCATTCCTTTCCCGCCATAGATGGCTGTAAGTCTATTCTGTTTTAATGGCAAAGAGAAGTGAGACAAATTATTTTGCACCCACAGGGAATGCTGGCTTGACATTGTCCAAGGGTTTTGTTTCAGGCTAAAAAACAATATTCAAGCAAGGAATGCTTTTTATTAAATGGCCCCAGCTTTTACCAAGATGATTCAAACTAGAAAAAAAGAAGATTGATGCTGAGAATACAGAATAAATATTGCCCTGAACACTGATTTTTTCTATCATATTCTCTTTCTGATGCTTACTTCCAAGTTTCCAGCTCTTAAGCAATGTCCAATTTCCACAGTTATTCTGGCTTACCCCAACATTTTAGCTTGTTTACTGCATAGAATGGAAGTCTAGAGTTGTATTAAATTTGATGGAAGAAACAGGTGCTTCTGAGAGAAAATAGTTTTAGCTCCATTATGAGAAACGTGAAAAACAGAGATGTTCTTACTTTAAATCAATGGCTCAATTCGTATATTTTTAATCTGGGGATGTATTTAATGGAATATACACACATCAAACACCTACTGGGGCTGGACTGATGAAAAGGCAGCTTAGGTCTATGAATCTAAGAAAGTCTTGAATTTGATCTGTCAGATGCCTCACAAACACTTGACCCATCAAATTCATAAAAAACAAACAGGGCAGTATTAAGTGAGAAAGAGCTATGCTGCATTTAATTAGGAACCTGAGCTTTACAGAGCTGGATTAGTGGAAAAATAGGAGACAAAAGTACTGATGAGCTAGAAGGTGAATGCTCCCATGACCCTGTAATGAACACATCATAGCTTTAAGCCTGGTCTCTTAAAGATTTCAAGAGTATCTGCAGGTCAGCTTTCAATGACTAATTCAAAGTGAAGATGCTCAATTGCATATGTATATATTAAAATGTATTCAGATGAAAAATACATCTGAACGACAGGGATATGGACATGTTGCAGAAGGGCAAGAAACTAACTCAGAGGAATATTGTATTCTTTGTAAATTATTCACTCAAATGTAGTCAATATGAAATAGTGTTGCAACAGCCAATGTGCCAATACCCCACAAGTCACTGAAGAAATATTGTGCTTGAGATGGGTAGTGGCAACTGAATATTTGATTTTGGTTTTGACAGTTTGCAGTTACTGAAAAAAAAAAAGGAGGTATTGATCAAAGCTAGCTATTTCAATTAAATTTTAGGGAAACAGTTTTCTTTGTATTTACCTGAAAAAAAGTGCTTTATATTTCTTCTGCAATTGTTAAATGGTATCTTGTTATTGAACAGGAAGTTGGAAATGCCAAAAATGAGGTAGACTATTGGAAAAGAATTTAGCAACATAATTATACTTTTAGTTATTCTCCATGAGGAAATTATGCATTACATAAATTTGGTGGAGAAGTCCCATAAAACTTCTTAAAGAGATTAACCTTTCCTTCAGTTTCCACCACACTAAGAGTAACTACATTTTTTGATGGTAATAGTATACCTAAAGCTGCAGCAGATCAGATTGGGATTTTTTATTATTCATATGACATGCTACACTTTCCAGAAGAGTTGCTTTTCATGACCAATGTGTCATGCAGTCTCCCTAATTTGTTTGGAGGAAATATATCTTTCCAACATCAAAGTGAAATTCACTACTTGACTGAATCTACATTTTGAACTAAAACAGATGGAGAGTGTTCTATCACCCATGGGTGTCTTTCTCCCCATCTATAGTAACATTCAAAGCTTATGTGATGTTCATAAGATTATTTGAATACCTGCATTAATCCATCTAGCTCTGTAAGGACGCTTACAAGAAAGCAGTCTTGAAACCACAGCTTTCCATCTCTTCAGGCCCTATAGCAAGCCAGGATCAGAAATCAGTAAAATATTGTTTCCAGTCTACTGTCCCTTCTTCAGACACAGCAACATCCAAGCCTATAAGTGCCATAGAGCTGACAGAAACAATTAGGAGATCTCAAAACTGTCATCCTTTCTTTGATCTGGTATAGACCTTGAAAGCTGTTTTTTTGAATATATCCATATATGAAAACATACAAATATGTCTTGGACATGTAGGCATGTTTTCCAAAGCTTTTGAGTCTCACAAGAGACAGATTGTACAGTTGCATAGTTAGACAACCTGATGGAGAAAATTTCACCTTGGTGCCAAGTTCAGTCTCAGGTTTGGCTCGGTTCAGGAGCTCTGCATGAAAACATTTAATGGACTGGCAACCACTGATGTAAGCAGGGACTACTTTATGGTCATGATGGAACCAAGGGAATTTGAGGTTTTCATTGCTTTTCAGTGCCAAGATATTGACTTGCAGATAATGGCAACAGAGAAAATATAGGAATTTATTTTGCTTTACTTTAAGTCTTGGCTTTATAACAAAATGGTTGAATTATATCAGATGTAAATAGAAGTTAGGTTGCTAATCTATTGAGTGTTTTATTCTCTGTATTGCATTCTTGCTACCCTCTTTTTCTTATATGTGCTTAGAAAATGAAATACAGTTGTCTCTCTAGAACTATTTTACTTTTGACTTCCTGAGTTGCTGGAATTTTCTCTTCAACTTCTATTATTTTAATAAGGCAGACAGATTTTAAAATATCTGTCCTAATAATATGTATTTAATCTGTGAGGACAATGACCTTGACGAACAATGACCGGTTGGATATTCACCATCTGAGTTGAGTTCTGATGTAATTGTACTTAAATCTAAGAGGATTTTCTCAGTCTTCTTTTGCTTTATCTCTATACTATCTTCCTTGTATCTCTAACTATTTCTAGTTGACTCAAATTTAACATGAAATTGTTCTATTTTATCCACAATAGTTGTATGGAAGAGCTGAAGATTATTTAGGACTGAGCATGGTATACAAAATGTAGGTAGAAAACACAGGAATGGTTTAATCACATAAATATGAAACTAGAGTTTGTGTGTGGCATTGGTATGGTCACATTTGCTTCATTCTTCCTAGCTGGAAAATTTAGCCATATATATCCCCTTTTCCTGCAAATTTACAGTCACAAAGACATTGAAAAGACAGCACCATTAAGGATGACGTTTAATTCCATTATCATCTAAATAGCAGAAAACTGCTTCTGCAACATCATGACATATTTAGACATTTTTCTAAATTCATGCATTTCTGTTGTGCTCTTTTAAACTCACCTTCTTTAGAAGGTGAGTGCAGCCTGTTGGAGCATGCAGCAAGTATACTTCCATGGGATTCTCTCTATGTGATACTATAGATAGTTCTGAATCAATAAAGGGGTTTAAACTTTCTGAAGGATCTTACATAAACATAAGATCTACAGTTTCCAGATGCAATGATATTTAGCCCAGAGCCAGGGTACTCCACACTGAAAAAAATGTTCCAGTGTAAGTGGTTGATACTTCTCAGTCTCTGAGTTGACCCAATTTCACTTAAAATTTCCAGTTTTCTGCAGTGTGCTCTATTGTGAATAAAATTAATATTAGTCTCAATCTACACAGAAGGAGCTCCCATAGCATTAGCATCTGAAAAGTTCACTGCACTTACACCTATGGAGTAAGGACAAAGCAGGAAAGGAAAAAGAAGAAGAAAAAAAAGAAGAATCCCTTGTTTTTCCAATGTAGTAGGAATGGAAGAAATAGCAAGGAGAGGACAAGAGTGAAATTAAAATCTCTACAGAAAGGTAAGGGGCTAGAAGTGATCTTCAGTCTTCTACACAGGCAAGTCCTTCCTAGCAGCTCTCTGTGGGTGAACTGAGTAAAATGAGAAGGCTGAACACTGCAATACAGGACACTGACCACGACAGTTCAGCTTGATCAAATACAAAGTTAGTCTATACATAGGTGAAGGATGGTGTGGAGTGTTTCATCAGAGTATGTGAAACAGTAAGGCTCATCCTGAGAGCATCTTGTGAGCAAATGATATAGTCTTGGTCTACTGTGCAGTGACATGAGATTTCAGTTTCATTTCCCGTCTAAATCAGCGCCACCAAGTTTTCTAAGAATGCAGCAAATTATCTAAATTTTTTGTGTGTTTGGTTTGCTTCTACTGAGATAGACTTTTCAAAATCTTTTTACTAATACCTACAGTGAAATAACAGAAGCCATCAATGTACTGAAAAACTTCAGAACATAATTTAAAATGCTTCAGTAATTATATAATGTGTCACATACTATTAATGTACCATAAAGTGGGCAACTTCTACCTGTGACAAATTCTGAAAAAGTCCTCAGATTGTGAGGTGAACGCAATACTAAGCACATCAGACTTTCCAAACTGAGTACACATCTAATCAAATCTACAATGGCTGTGAGATGAGCATCTACTCATTATCTCTATATTATGCATGTAAAAAATCTCCAACCCCACAGTCAGAAAAATTAGACATGTATTTACAAGAGGATTAAGACTACCAAAAGACTTGATCACAGAATCACAGGATCAGTGATAAAATTCCTGTGATTGCCAAAGTTTTTAGTTTTTGACATCAGAAACGAAAAACACCTGCATAAATCTAAATACTACAAGCCATTTGTGATGTTATGTGTATTGTATACAGAACAAACCTTCTATACATAGAAAGATTAAAAATACCTCACAACTCAAAGATTTCTTTACATCACTGGTTACATCACTTGTTTATATGCCATGGTGCACCTTGTTTTCATTAGCTCATTAATTGTTTGTAGAGATTTTTAAGTTTTTAATTCTTGTATATGAAATGACATTAGCGTCATAACTTGAATGCAAACACAGTTCCTCACCTGATACTTTGTGATTTCCTTCTCTTTCCTCCTGTAGATTTTTTACGATGAAAAAAAGAGAACAATTCTATTTTCTAAATATACTTTGACATTTATACTGGCATTATATCATAGAAACTTTTCTGGATTTAGTCCTCTGACAAGTGAAACACCATGTGTTATCAGGGTTAGTTAAAAAAAAGTAGAGAGAGAACAAAAGAGAAACAAGCAAATGGTTAGTAAAAGAAAGAATACTACAGATCTTATGTAATGAAAAATAAAAATGTTTGCATTACTTGCTTAACTACCTGTATAAGAATCACACCTTTGCTTTTGGCTGATGGAAAAAAAACCTCTCATAAAAGCATTGATTACAAGAGAGAAGAGAGAAAAAGTGGCCATTAATGTGTGCTGATATGCTCTCCAGGCTGTAAATTGAACATAGAAATTCAAATACATTCTCTTCTTAGAAACAGAAGAAGAGGAAAAGTGGTTGAAAATGTTCTAGATATTTTCTGTGATGGCCTATGCCCTTTCTGCTAACCTGCCTTGCCCCTGTACTTAATTCTGTTCTACCTCAATTTGTAACATACAAACTTGCAGCAAATAAATATACCAAGGTTGTGATCTCTGGAGGGCTCTCTCTTGGCTAATTGATTGTCATGCTTTATGGATGTTTCCTCCCTCAATCCCATTTTTTCTTTGACTCCATTCTTGCTTTACCTCTTCACAGCCCAATGGTGTTGAGAGTAAATAAAACTGCAGGATTGACACTGCAAACATTGAAAACTACAATGTAGACAACTGTCTTAAAAGCATATAATAAAGRAATCAAATTTGAGTGTGTTTTAGTTGACCTCTGGTGTTTAGATTTGCAGGATAGACCTGGGTTATTTTTATCTACAAAAGTGGCATTTCAGAAAATAGCTTTACAGTATTTATGAATTGTGTTGTGATGGTAGCTGCTTTTTCATTTTTTTTCTTTGTGTAAATCCTTCTGATGGTCTTGTTGTTAGAATGGTTGAGTTGAACTGTAAACTGAAATATTTATGTGAAAATTCCATTAAAATATGCCAAGTCATCTTCAATGCTGCCAGAGCTTCAATAGCTGGCCTGCTGTCATTGAGCTGCAACATCACATCCTCAAAGACAATGAGTGCAGCTCCCAGGCACTTACTCTCACACGCATCCACCCACGCAGCACTAGGGCGAGCCTGAAGTGGGTGTGGAAAGGCAATTCTCAGTTACAGCTCACCTTTCCTCAGGTGAAGTAGCAGAAATTTCCTTCCGTCCTGGTCATTCCCTGGTCCCACCCCACAGGTGATCTGAGTGTCACTCTTCATACTTCTTGCAGGTGACCCATACACTGCACTGGAAAAATCCTGTCCATGATCCAACAGGAAAGATGAAGCTCATTAAAATGAAAGCGCTATCACAGGACAATTAGAAAACACAAATACTAGGCACACATACCTCACTGTGAATTAATTCTCTCATTTTCCTCTTCACAAAGTACTGCTCTTCTTTTTCTTTTTGTATCCTTTGTCCCTTTAGAGTGCACTTGGAAAGCAAAAATGAGATATTCTTCTAGTGATTAACTGGCAACCAGACAAAATTACTGACAAAAGTTTTTGAAAATATCTTCTGATTTCATACATCTCGGTTCTTGAGATTCAATATTCCTTGGAAGACTATGTTTTCAGAATCTTGAACACTTCTTCTCATAAAGAGGCCTTAATATGCCTCTTAGATCACCTCAAGGTGCTTTTATTTGTGCATAAGAAAATGAAATCATCCAAAATCAAAGAGAGAGCAAAGACTATAACTCTCAAAGCTTGCAGCTTGATTGCTACTTCTGTCTGCTGAAGAAAAGAAGGACGCATTGGCAGTGATTTTTCTAATGCAGTTTTTTTTTTCATCTGGTGCATCTCTTTCAGATGTGTTGTTCAGATGCAGAATCTGTTTGCCCTTACTATTCACTTCAGGGGAATTAACTGTGTGGTGTGAGTGATTTTCACCACTTTGCATCTGCTGACAATACCCCTCCCAGGTTTGCTGTGGAGGAATGTAYCCCAGGCCAGATGTAATCTGTTATAAACTGAGCTGAAGTCAGGCTATAGTAAATATTACTGTACACTGTGCAGTCATTTAAATTGTGAGTGATTCATGAAACCATTTTTTCTTGTAAAGAAGAGGCATATTTGTTATAATTACTTCATTCAGTAATTTGCTATTCTGCACCAATAAGCACTTAGATATTCTGAAACAAGAAAAGTAAAATTTTTAATGCATGAACAACCAYGCCTTTCAGGACAAAAACCTAAGAATTAAGAGACCAGATTATGAATCTTTTCTTAATACTGCAAAGTACTTATTTCTGGAAGTGAATAGGTCTTCCCAGCTGAACATATGCACACAGGGGTAGAATATACATTGTTTAAGTAATGTCAGTCTGCCCCTGCGATTTTAAAGGTTATTACACAGCTAATGAGGACTAGCAAGTCATGATGTGACAGAAGTCTTTTGCTCTGCAGCTGGCACTAACTTGCCAAAAGGTACTTGATTAATTATAACATTGTAAGATAATACATTGTGAGCCCATACCAGGCAAATTACTCTTCACGGAGCACTGACAGTGTGTCTCTCTTCCACCTATGTAATTTATTCTAAGTTCAATAGTCACAGGAAACACACAGCCCCAGAAAATTATAGCTGCAAAATGACAAACACAAAGCAAACTAGATTGCAAGCTTGAAACCACTTCTCATGGGGTGTAATTATAATCATACATCAATCCTCTAAAAGGAATAACATGCTATGGAAAAGCCAGCGCAAAACTTCATKATCTGTCACCTACAATAAAACATACTTCCCCCTCTCTGATTGCCATTGTTTCCTTTCTCATATATTTGAAAAGACCCCCACAACACTGCATACCTTGCAGCAGTCTTTCTATGTTGTGACTTATGCCATGCCTGCACTGGTTTCCAACAACATTCTACTATGAGATTTCAGTTTTTGAAATAAGATGTAATGGCAATGCTGTACTTTCAGAAGTAAGAACATAAGAAGCTTCTGTAATTTAGCATTAAAAAAAAAAACCTAAGCCCCCCAAACAAAATCAGAAAAGAACCTAGGAAAGATGTTGTTATGACATCATATTGCAATCTAATTTTCTAGCAAGCCAGAATGACCTGCCTGATTCAAAAGGGAAAAGAAAAACCCAGTGATTTCAAAGCTGCTAGAATAACATTTAAAGCCTTTAGAAATGAAAAACATCAAACATCCCTTATGTCACTATTATTAGGAAACATAATTTTTCTTAGATGGCCTAAGAAGGAGTAGACCCTTGGGGTGAAGCTGGAGTACTAATTTTTTTTGGTAATGAATTACTTCCCTTCATGAAGTACATCTGGATACCAAGAATCATATTATTTCTAGTCATAAGTAGTAATTTGCTCAGTGTGAGATGTCTGCAATATGGCAATTGAGCAGGAGTAAATTTTGTCTAAGATCACAAAACAGCTGTATTATCACTACGCATCAAGAGATGTTTCACCACTGAAATCTTTTATCCTGAAAAGGTCCAAAGCCTGCTATAAAAGAAGGAAGAGGAAGAGTAAACCACTAGAAACAATGCTAGGTATGCTTTGCAAATTAAAGATTGTTTTCTTGGGTAACAATACTAAGAAAAAGTTGAAAGGACTTTGAAAAAGAAAACATAACAACCCTATCAGACACCCAAACAAGTAAAGAAACAGAGAGAAATGAGATTTGACTCTAATCTTATTCAGTGTTTCAGTGAGTTTATTAAAATTGATTTATCTCAGATCTTAGGTAATTGAAGAATTTTTTAACATGAACATTAAAGAACTACAATGTGATTAAAAATCTTTCTGAACCTGCCTCAATTCATGAGCCACACAGATTATTTTGCGCTCCGGTGACAACAGACATTGTTCTAACAAAGGGAGGTGCCTTTCTAGGAGGTGTAATTGCCCATAGTGCCACTTAGAAGGGCAATCTAACAGAAATATTTGAGTGGATTAAATAGCTTCGCTTAGTATTAAAACACAGCAAGCAGTCAATGAAGACAAACATGAGAGAAAGGTTAAATAAAATGTAGACCTAACTATTGCATAGAAATTAATTTCACAAACCACTCAATTCTAGCAGAGAAAAGAAAACTCCTTTCTAGAGTTTATGACACGGTAGTGGAGTTATAATTCTGTGTTCATTGTGTTCAGGTTATAGTCTCCAGTTAATACATCATTGATGATAAAGTGTCATGTAATATTATCTGTTGCAGATCACATTAACAAGACCAATCTTTTGCTAATGTAGAAGTGCTCTCAGAAATAGAGATAAATTATCCCCAGAAAAACACAGGGATTATGTGCTAGATGTCTATATTCCATGGGTTTTTCTTAACTTCCTCAGCAGTATTGGCAAAATTTGTCATTAAAACCTGCCTCAGATATTTTTAACCTTGTAGAGAACTTCAGACAATGTAGCTGAAATTTCCTGCATTTTTTGCTCTGGCAATTTCAGTTCATATGATTCATTATAGAAATGGATAAGTAAAAGAAATAACTCAATATTTAAAGCTATGCATGATTTCCTGGAACGACCATGCTCCGACAGCTGAAATTTGTCAGAAACATAAGCTTCACTGAATAATCTACAGCCTGGTTTTAGGAAGAAAATGTTTTTGTCAAGGTCTGGGGATCTGAGAACTCTGGTCTATGCATACATATTGTAATATTGACTGCGCTTTAAGTGAAAAAGATTGACTCAGATGCAAGGTTAGCTTAGGAGCACAACCAGAAAGACAGCTACTGAGAAATTTTCACATACTGAAATTAAAAAGGATTTATTTTTAGATGGTAGATGTGTATTTGGAGCAAGTGTGGATGTTCTTTTTAGCAGAACTACTTGAAATGTACTTGCAGACTAGTTTTATGAAGTTGCACACAAAATTGCACATGTGGCCATGTCTCACCCACAAGAAGAAATTATTTGCTTCTTTTGACCTCCTTTTTAGGCAGTTCTCTGACAATAGGATGTTTCTGTGATTATATGATCAGGTCATGCAAGAATGTGATACTCAAAGTGTTAAAAAGTTTTGTCAAATTTCAGCTCATACACTCCTTTCTCCATATTTCTCTCATTTCCACCATCTCAGGGAGTATGGAGCTACATTTTGAAAGTAGAGAGACAACATTTGAAGGAACAGGATGTCTGGTAGGAGATTCAGCTACCATCTTCTTAGCCAGGATATCCTAGCTGTCTCTAGAAGGTGTGGAAATGGAGATCCACTTGCATAGCTGTGTATGCTTTCTCAGAAGGGACTTGTATTTGCAAGTTGCACAAAAAGCTCTTTTGATGGTACCTTCAACCCATATTGTTTTAAATAGAGAGAGATAGTCAAAAAGATCTTTAGCACGACTTCAACAAAACAAGCAGGACTAGTGAAGAAGTGAAAGAAAGGGGTCACAGAAATGACAAATTATTCATAAAGATACTATGAATTTCAGGGGAAAAGTGTTCAGCTTGCATGCTAAAGTTAAAACTCCGCTAAACATCAAAACTTGATTTCTGTATCTATTAATAGTACATAATTAACCAGCAATGCGAACAATACTTTCAAGGTCAATTTCTGCAATGCAGCAGATAAACCAAACCACAGGACTTCTACAAAATGTTAGTAAACACACTTTCTAAGTACCCTTCTAGGTCTATTTCCCCCAGGCTCTGATCCGAAAGATGTACTCAGAACTCTGCTTTCCGTCTGCTCACATACAGCCCCACAGCAGCTATGGCTCACAGGCCCCAGTCCCTTCTCCAGAGAGGACAGTTTGCCCCATTTACCCTGCTTCCAAGGCCTATGCGGGCTCTCCACCCCAGCATGCACCCCTGCTGCTCCCCAGACCCCACCAACACAAGTGCTGGCGGAAAAGTCCCTGCATCCCCAAGCACTGTGGGGTGGAGGGCCCTCATGTTGCTGCACACTGCCATCAGCTGATGGTCACCTTCCTCGCTGATAACTTCTTCAGAGCATTATTGGCTTTAGTGCAAACACTCCCGTGGGTGAGAACTTTGTGTGCTGCAGCCAGGCAGAGGGACTGCCCTCTCACTCCTGCCATGCCAGTTGCTGTTCCCAGTCCTTGCCAAACAGTGGAGGTGGCAAGGGTGATGCCCGCTGCCACAAAGGGCTCCCAGACTGCTTGCACAGCCGTCTGGGAATTGTGGGCATTAGATGAAGATGGGGGGAAATGGATGGAGAGCAGCTCATTTTGAGGGAGAGGGAAACTGCTCACTCTCAAAGCAGACAAAAAACAATAGTGGGACCAGCATGAGTTAGGAGTCTCCAATTTTTCACTCACCAAGCACGCTTCTCAGCTGCCACGGATTTTCAGCATCATCTGCATCCTTGCCATGAGGCATCACTTCATGATACTGTGAGTCCTTTTGCATAAATATGCTGTGCAGGGTGAGTAAAGCTGGTGGGAGCTTGAGTGAAGAAGTGTTTTCAGACAGGATGTAATCACTCGCCATGTGCATTTGGTAAGAGATATATGTTGTCAGCATGTCAGTGGCAAATAAATAAAGGAATAATAATTACAATCACGTTAACTTTTCTTGGTACTCATCTGCCTTTAATTGAATAAAAATCCACACCAACCAATTACCAAAAGAATTCAAATAGTCTGTGCAAATTTTCAAAGCAAGGGGGTATTTGCTGTTTCTATGTACTGGGTAATACATTACAAATGTAGAGATATATACTAGATTACCTAAAAAAATATATAAATTATGCATAACAAATACATTATGAATCCTGATGGCAATGGCCATCCTTATATTTTGCTCTTCCCCATTGTTTYCTCAGGTTCTTCAAAGTGAAACTTTTATCTTCTGCTTTGTAAATTCTGCAGGTTCTTGAGGCATAAAAGGTCTGCTCCTCTGTCCCAAAGCCAGGTGCCACATCTCCACTCCACATTAAGAATACACAGTTATACACTACCCTTATGCAAACTCTTTCCTTCAGGGAAGAAATGTTGTTATGGAGATTGGAAAGGGATCCAGATCTCAGAGCTGGGGACTGGAGACATGCTGGAGCTGCACATGCAGCGAGGTTTAGATGTTGTCCAGCTGTTCCAGAATCCAGAAAGAATAGCACAAAGAATCTCTAAATTCTTTTCAGAAGGTGTGGCTGTACTTTGTTGGTGTTCTAAGAGCCCAACATAAAGTCCATTTAACTACTGAAAAGGCATAAACAAGGGATATATACCTAGGGACTTCAGCATAACTACAGAAAATTTAAAAAGCTGCCGGTAYGCTACATTAACCTGATTAAAAAATAAATAATTAAAATATGGGAGAAAACCTATTAATATTTTATCTCATCTATTGATCTCATACATGAACAAACATATATATATAAACACACACCATTAATGTACTACTCTGATAAATAAAATATAATTGAGCACTATAAAATATTTTCATTATTGTGAAATGTTTTAATTATTTTTAATAAAAATTTAAAACAGTCAACCAAAATGAAATAGCCCAAGAAATTACACCTCAACATAAGGATGTATTAGCAATGCATCCTATGCCAATTACATCCAGTGACAGCAAAAGATCTGAGAGAAACTTCACATTTATTGCAAGTTTTTTTCACATTTCCAAGCATTTGTTTCTGGCTCATCACAAATCATTATATTAAGCCTATATGCAAATATTTCAAGTTTTTATTTCTTAAGTGTTTTTGGATCTTGTTGAAAAACTGTATAAAATAAATGCATTTGGGCACAAGACCTCATTATGGATTGCACAGTGACAATTCAACCTAGCACAATATGGTATTAACTGTATTTCTCTGCTCTTTAAAATATGGTCAACAGATTCATAATTATAGCTTTTCAAAGAAGAGTTCAAAGTTTTATCTTTTGTTTCAGGCTTTGAGTAAGAAAACAAAGAGAGAAAAGAATCTTATTTTTCTATGCTACTGTAAATTTGTTTTATAGAAACTACAATATAATCTTGTTTGAGTCATGCACTCACTTTTATATTAAATAACCAGAATTTTATTATGTTAGTTTCTCTATTTCATCTATAATAATTTTCTTCCAACTAATAAATTCCAGTTGTAATTTTTTTGTTTTCTTGGGGGACCAGACACGCTTTAAACAGACTTTCCTGGTTTTTCCCTTTGCTTTCAGTTCTGTTGCCTTAAATCTACACAAAAAGTTGCCTTATTCATTGAAGTTTCACTGATGTTTATCCTATTCATTAATATCCTTGTAGCATTTGGCCCTTCATTCATTTATTCAGATAATTTTTAGTTTATTTGTATATGTGAACAACTTTTTTCAAATGTTCTTTGTGTGGCAAGTATACTTACGATTTCATAGTCCATGCGCTGTCCATTTGTAGACAGAAAATAACATCTCAGAGTCATAAGATTATATTCACAGAGAGATCTCAAAGTCTTTTGCTTTTGGTCCAAGACCATCTGGAAAGGCCTTTTTGGCATCTGCCATCTTCTGTCTAATACTGTTGGATTGCACGCAAATTAATTCAGCCAATTCCATAATTTTTTGGATGACTGTGTATCCCATATATATATTTACCTGGATTTTTTGTTTTTATAGTTGTATAATTGAGCTTCAAACATAGCTATAAAATTTCTGAAGCTGATGCCTTTTGAGTTGGGAAGGAAATAGGCAGACCCTTGTGTTAAAGTACTGAGTACAAGACTCATATTTGGCCAGTCTTGTGGTGGATCTGCCTTTTGTTTGTGAAGAAAGCAGACCTAAAGACCACCAAAATGTTGCCATTGTCTAAAGGTCTGTTTGATTAGGTGGCGAAATAATATGAGAACAAAACATTTTTTCACCAGAAAATAAAAATTTTGTTTCGTCTAGCAATACAAAGAAAAGACAAGGCTTAAAAATACTGCTCCTTGTTTACTATAAACGTGCGAGGACATGAGTTTTTTCTTCTGCCTTACTCTCTAGAATGGTCATTCTCTATCTCTTCCTGAGATAAATCGGGTTGCCAGCAGAATTTAAACCTCAGCATGACCTCTAAGGCTTGTTTGTAAATCTCTTTCTTGAATTAGAAATCCTTCCCTTTCTTTTCAGAAGTTTCCTACCAGCTGTGTGATGCTTGCAAAGTGTCTTTCTCCCACCCCAAAGTCCCTCCTGTGGTACCTCCTCAGTACAAAGTCTCAAGGAAGCAAATTTTGTCCCCTCCAGCTTCTGTCTGGCCCAAAGTGTGCCAGTTGTGACAACTGCAAATCATATGAAGCTGATCTGGAAAAAGGTGTCTTGGAGTGCCCTACTGGTCTGCAGCTGCCCCCTGGCACTGGTCCTGCAGGACCATCACAAGGAACCCTGTAGCTGTGTGTGGTATGAGGTTCTCCATGCTGACTGCTTTGCTCCACATATTTTCAATGCTTTCTAATGAACACATAGCCACATGATACATTACTTAACAAATAATGTAAATAAGCAAGTTAAAACAGTCCTGCCATCATCATGCAGATCAGAAGAGGGAATTTTCTCCTAATACTACTGAACCTTCACCCACACTATCTCTTTGGTCTGCCTGTTTATTTTTCCCTTCTAGTTTGTTTTCTTTCAGCTTCAAGAAACTTTTGCAGTTCTTTTGTCCTTTGTATGTCTTAACAATAATGAATGGCACTTTAAATTTCTAGGGTAGGCATTGGAAGGGGGTCTTGTCCTAGAGGTATAGTGGAGTTATCAGATCCTTGAGGTGTGGCTGTGATTTGTAGAGGGTCTTTACTCCAGAGGCTTGTTCTTCTCTCTCTCTCAGACTATGGCATCTTTTAAAATGACATTGTATAATGTCAATCAGTGATCAGCTGTGTCAATCCAAGTCCATCCTTCACCGACGGTGAGGGTTTCCTCTAAACTGCTTATAAAGAACATTGTATATAAGTTAACTCCCAGAGTACTTGTATATCATTACAATTTGCAGAACGTATTTTCTAATCCAGTGTTAAGAAGGAGATACAGTGTTTGAGATGCCTTAATCACACATCTCTTGAAAGGGTAATTTCAAATGAATTCATAAGGTTAGCAGGTGTCTTCTCAACTATGCATCCACTTATTGCTAGGCAAGGTTAATTTTAGAGACTGACAGAGAGATTGTCACTCAATAGACAAGATTTGGAATTATTGTCTCTTCTGAATTTTCTTATCCATTTGTAATTTTATCTCCACATTCTTATTTACAGCTCAGATTGCAAGTCTTCTACTTGAAGTCCTTCTATGCCATGTAAAACTAAAAGATGGAAAAAAATTGGGAAAAAAAAGATATTTTCTTGCAAAATATCAGAACTTACATCTTTAGAAAGCCTGAAACTGATCTGAACAAATAATTTACAAAAAATAATTGACTTGTTGTATTTTTTATAGGTTTGGAGATAAACACAAAACTGTAGAATATGCTCAATAATATACATCATTCAGCGAATACTTCACAAAATATTTTTTAGTGCAGGGAACATTCAAATCAAACTGCAGTCATTACTACTGTATGTGCAATAAAGACTGTTTAAATTTATATCCTTATGTTATAAAAAAATGTGTATTGCATTTTATTACCATATTCCCAGTTTGCAATCTTCATTGGCTACTGTAAGAGAAATATAATCCAGAATGAGACTCAAAGCTGTCTGATCTTTGTGAGGTTTAATTGTCAATTCTACAATTCAAAATTAAAAGCAAAATTTATTATAGAAGAAATATTTGTGCATTCTAGGTGTTACTTATGATCGTAATGTTTCTCTTTCAGATGCCATGTTACTCATGGCAGCTGAAAATTCATGAGAAGAAAAAAGCATACTGACAAAAACTTTTGTCAAGTTGAAAACAAAATCTTTTTTTGCCATTTAGTTCTGAATTTTCTGAATGTAATATTTATTACACTTACTAGACAAGTGGGTGAGCTGAAACCAGAGTCACACAGAAATGCTTGGCATTGATGGAAAGAGAAATTCTGGATTTATCTTGTTTTTAACTAGAAGTAATGAAGAAATATGCTAAGTGAAAATGCAAATTATGTATTGGATTTTCAAAACTACTAAGGAAGTCATCGGTAAACTAGCTAAGAACATAGGTATAACAAAATTTGAAAGCAAAGCTTGGCTTCAGAGTCTCATTGCTTCTGTAGATGTGCAAAACTCTGATCTCTTACACATAATATTATTAGAAGAATTAACAAGGTTATTCTACAACCAAGCTGACCTTCACGTACATAATGTAGATCTGAAAGTGCTTCAGAATATTTTTTTGCTGGAGTACTGCACAGCTACATTTTTAAGTGTCATTTGCAGCATTAAATAGGAATGTATGTTTGAAAAATTAATCCTCCGCTGAGCTGAGTCACCATCCCAAACCAGTTGTTCCCCATGAATGGCATGCAAATATAACGTGCATGCTGAGCGTGCTTTGTTACATTACTGGTCTTACCCATTTCCTTATTATGCTCCAAGTCAGTGTTTGGAACTATTTTAAGAACATTGGACTATAACCACAGTTTGCTCTTAGATGTGTTGATGCCCAGTGTGCATCACCTGAGTGTCAAAATCCTTGCTCGCTGAAGAAGGCTTTTCCCTTGAATRATGCAGCTGGATTCCCTGTACTGGGAAAAATCATCTGTCTATAAGTGAAATAAAAAAAAAAAAAAGTCATTATTTGAGTGGGGGAGGAGTCTATTAACAGTAAAAATGCCATGGAGAGAGATGGGACAGTGTTTAATCTACTGCTTGGAGGTACCTTGTCTGCTTTGACATTTCAATTCGCAATTCTCAATCTCAGCCAGGTTTCTGCTGTCTCACAAACCACCACTGCAAAGAGCAGGGTATTTTACTGAAACCCCTAGGGAAAAAACAAAACCACTATGGAGTTATTGGATATTCCTTTTGCTTTCTGTAGCCTTTCACGCTATATCTGGATTACACAGTTTGGTATATTGTCTCCCTCGACTTCAGCAAGGTTTTTGACACTGTCACTCGTAATATCCTCCTAGGTAAGCTCAGGRAATGTGGGTTAGATGAAAGGAAAGTGAGGTGGATCAAGAAACAGCTGAGTGGCAGAGCTCAGAGGGTTGTGATCAACGAAACAGAATTCAGTTGGAGGCCTGTAGTCAGTGGAGTTCCTCAGGGATCAGTATTGGGTCCAGTCTTATTCAACTTGGTTATCAAAAACCTGGACAAAGGGATAGAATGCAACCTGAGCAAGTTTGCTGATGATATGAATCTGAGTGGCTGATACACCTGAAGGCTGAGCTGCCATTCAGGGGGACCTTGATAGGCTGGAGAGTTGGGCAGAGAGAAACCTAACGAAGTTCAACAAGAGCCAGTGCAGGGTCCTGCACCCAAGGGAGGAATAACCCCAAACACAGGCTGAGGACTGACCTACTGGAGAGCAGCCCTTGTGGAGAAGGACCTGGGAGTGTTGGTGGATGACAAGTTGACCATGAGCCAGCAACGGCCTTGTGGCCAGGAGGGCCCATGGTATCCTGCAGAGAATTGGGAAGAGTGTGGCCAGCAGGTGGAAGGAGGTGATCCCGCCTTTCTACTTAGCCTGAGTGAGGCCACATCTGAAATTCTGTGTGCAGTTCTGGGCTCCTCAGCACAAGAAAGACTGAGAGAGATAGGGTCCAGCAGAGGCCACAAAGATGATGAAGGGTCTGGACTATCTCTTTAATGAGGAGAGACTGTGGGAGCTGGGACTGTTTTGTCTAGAGAAGAGAAGACTGAGAGGGGTTCTTATTAATGAATATAAATATCTCAAAGGTGGGTGTTAAAAGAATGGTGCCAGACTTTTCTGTGGTGTCCAGCAACAGGACGAGGAGGCCGTAAACTAAAACACAAGAAATTCTTTATCTTTACCTTGGCAGGCGAGCTGGACTGGATGATCTCCAGAAGTCTCTGCCAACCTTAACGATTCTGTGATTCTGTGATACGCACTACTCTCAGAGTATATCCTGCACCCCAGTCTCCATGTGAGGAAAACAACCCACTGCTGTTCTGGGTAGCAGCCTCAGTGTGCTGCTTTAATACATGCCCAAGCAGGATAAACAGGAGACCACAATCCCCTTTTAGACGGTGCCAACTTTAGCAGATAAATGATGGCATGAAGAGTCTCCTCCATTGCCAAATTTGGTCCCAGCAAATGCTGGGTTTTGACCACACAAAGTGTTCACCCTACAAGCCTTGATATGTAATCTAGCACTGCTGTCTGGTACAATAGCTTTAATAACAAAGACAGAAATCTATGAAATGGCCAAAAAATCTCCGAGAATGGGAAAAAGCGTTGCTCTTTTTCATATGGGAGAAAAAGAGCTAGAACATGAGGAAAAATCAAAGTGGAAAAGAATGTAAAATTATTACATTTTCATAGGAAATATCCAAACTCTGCTAATCAACAAGGAATATCACTAAAGCCTGGAATACAGGTAGCTGCCTGCTGTTGCCTCACTGCCAATGACCACTTCATAACTCTCTTTGCGGCCCATTTCATTGCTCAGCCTGTGCACTGCAGCGTGGGACAGGTCAAAAGCCTGYTCTCTGTGCAAGTAAGAACAATCAGGCTTGTATTTGAAGATGTGACTTTTTCCAAACTCCAGTAAGTTAGCTTAGAAAACTAAAGCGTACAGTATCAAGTAAAACTTATTTTATGTTTGTTTACTGAGCAATGCAAAAAGAATGGTAAGTTTTATTCTACCTTCTGAGACTCCACTGGTAACAGAGCCGTTATGCAGAGCTATCTGGAAGTCATTTACTGTCCTCACAGGGGGTCTATCTGCAGGCTTAATTTCAGATCTTGGACATGCTGTATCAATTTRTGCCTTTTAAATGATCTTCTGATAAACGCAAAGCAAAGAATCTTTTGTACAAGGAATAAGTTGTGACACATATTTGGGAATGATTGTTTTTGCAAGGGTTTGTGTTCCAGAGAGATTAGTGGGAAACAACTGTTATTATGTTCCGGCAGTTAAAGATTGTGCAAGTAAAATTTCACTGAAAATTTAAATAGATTTCAATGTATTTTAACATTGTTTTATGTGGTTTTCTTACACAATCTGTCTGAGGACAAAACTTGGCATTTTAACAACAGAAGCAAATGTATCCTCATAAAAATTCTCAGCACAATTGAAAATTCTCTCTTTGTGGGATCATTTTTCACCTCAAAATATTTTTTTCTCCTTTTAAACTAACTTTGCTACAGATGAAAAAAAATTGCACATTGTTTTGTTCAGCCCTCTCTTAATAGTAATGACATGATGAATATTATGGTGTTGTTATTAGTATTATGTTAGTGCTTGAGAGCTGATTCAAACAGGTTTGAATTCCAAATAGCTCATTGTTCTTCTTTAAACAGCTTACAAAGTAAAAAAAGCTTAAATAAAAAGGAAGAAATGAGTATAACCATCCAGGATGTGCCTGCAATCAGGTTTACAATGATTTTTAATGGTACAGAATGTATCCATCAAGGTACTTAGCAGATACAGGGGGATGTAAAAACAGAAAAAAGGCAAATCAGACACACACACGGTCGTAGGTAAAGCTGTAATGGGAAAGAGTAGTCTTTGTTTCTTCGGCAATAAAACAGTACAAAAAAGTTTTATCCTGAACCAATTTTTGAGACAAGTCAAGAGACAGACATGTCAAGAAACACATTTCTAGTATGTTAATATCAATACCTGAGTTTCTTTCTCTTTATTTTACCCATAGGTCTGTAGGTGAGTATATTTAGAAGGATTCTAGACTTTCTGATYGTAGATGGTGGCATTTCATGTCTGAGTACAAAGCTACATTTTATAAATGATGGTAACCTTAAACCCCCAGCCAGACATAAGTAGAGAGTGGAAAGTAGAATTACTGTGATTTACGTATACATAGATAATGTAGATAGTGACATTGCAAGAACTCCTATACTATCTAGTCGATAGAAGCATTAACATATTTTTTCTAGTTTCAGGTCAAAACAATTATGCAAGACTTAAAATTGCCATGATAATTCAGAAGATGACACAGGACTAAAACATATTCTTTTCAAGAGTGATACTTCAGAACAATTTTCCCTAAAGAACACTAATGTTAAAAATGTCCATTTCTCAATTAAGGTGACAGAAGATTATAAAAGTTCATTATGCACAAAAGGGATTTTTGTTCTAAAACCTGCATAAGTGGAAAAGAAACCTCTGATGAATAATTTACACATTAAAACAAAGGACTTAAGGAGATTGGCTAGCATTAATTAGAAGAAAAATTGTCATTTATAAGACCAAAAATGGTTTTTGGAAAGGGAAATATAAATCAAATATTTAAGTGGAGTTGGAATAGTTCAGAACTCTCAAACTTCATGTGCACTTTGTAGTGACATTTTCCAAGAACTTGTGGAATGAAAGTTGAAGCAAAAATGTTTATGTTTGGTACGGGTATTATTAATTTATACAATATACCATAAGCTCAGTGCTTCTAGGAAAAAGAGAAAACTAGACATTATACACTGTATCAAACCCCCGTGTTTCTCTCCATCCTTGTATGTACTGCTATAACTTTTATTCATCATCATGCATCATGACTAACATTGGAAATATAAAAAACCCCTCACTTTGCTTACTTCACAGAATCGCAGAATCACAGAATCACAGAATCAGCTGAGTGGGAAGGGACCCACAAGGATAATTAAGTCCAACTCCTGCTCCTGCACAGGACCATCTCCAAGAGTCACACCGTATGCCTGAGAGCATTGTCCAGAAGCTTCTTGAACTCTGTCAGGCTGGTGCTGTGACCATTTCCCTGGGGAGCTTGTTCCAGTGCTCAACCACCCTCTGGGTGAAGAACTTTTTCCTGATATCCAACCTAAACCTGCCCTGACAAAACTTCAGGCCATTCCCTCAGGTCCTGTCACTGGTTATGAGAGCGAAGAGATCAGTGTCTGTCCCTCCTCTTCCCCTCATGAGGGATTTGTAGACCACAATGAGGTCTCCCCTCAGTCTCCTCTTCAGGCTGAACAGACCAAGTGACCTCAGCCACTCCTCATTCAGCTTCCCCTCAAGGCCCTTCACCATCTGTATTGCCCTTTTTTGGACTGTCTCTAATAGCTTTACATCTTTTTTATATTGTAGTGCCCAAAACTGCAAACAATGTTCAGGGTGAGGCCGCCACAGTGCAGAACAGAGTGGGACAATCCCCTCCCTTGCCTGGCTGGTGATGCTGTGCCTGATGCACCCCAGGACAAGTTTGGCCCTCCTGGCTGCCAGGGCACTGCTGACTCATATTCAACTTCCCACCGACCAGGACCCCAGGTCTCTTTTCATGGTACTGCTTCCAGCATCTCATTCTCCAGTCTGTCGATACATCCAGGGTTGCTATCCCAGGTGCAGAATCTGGCACTTTCCCTTGTTGTACTTCATAGGGTTGGTGATTGCCCAGCCCTCTAGTACATGGAGGTCTCGCTGCAGGGCCTCCCTGCCTTCAAAGGAGTCAACAGCTCCTCCCAGTTTTGTGTCATCTGCAAACTTGCTTCGTATCCCTTCCAGTTCTCCATCCAAGCAATTTATGGTGTTGTTGAAGAACACGAGACTGAGGATGGAGCCCTGTGGAACCCCACTGGTGACAGGTTGCCAGTCTGATGTCACCCTATTCACTGTAACCCTTTGCACCAGACCTGTGAGCCAGTTGCTCTCCCATCCCATCATGTGTTTATCCAGCCATGTGTTGGACATTTTGTCCAGAAGGATGCTGTGAGAGACAGTATTGAAAATCCAAAAAGACTACATCAAGTGGCTTCCCTTGATCAGCTAGATGGGTGCCTTGGAGCGATTTATTATGGTAGTCCATTCCATGATCCTCTGCTTATGCCCAAAAATGTTTCCTGTACCTTTAAATCCAGAGACTGGAGGGGCCGAGTGGAGGGGGAGAGGCTTCCTGCTTTTGCTATGGGGGCTTTTGAAGCCCAGCTGCCCAGGCTTCTGGCGGCTCAGTGCAGCGTGGTTTCTGCTTGGCTGTGCAACATGGTCTCTCTGCTTGGCTGACCTGGTTTTCGGCTCAGGGAAAAAACTTTTCCTTTTCCTGGGCTGGAGAAGCTGGAGTAGCAATCTTTGGCTGCCGTGAGCGGAACTGAATGGGCTGCTGCTCTGAGATCGGCAGGAGCAGGATCTGGCAGGAGTGGAGCCACTCCATCCATCCCCAAGCCACGGGGAGCCAAGCCGGGGAGAGAAAGCACACCAAAGGCTCCAGCACAGCTGTTTCATCTGCCGTGACTGCCGTGGGGAAGAGGCTGACACCAGGTAGCCACTGAACTTTCCACTGTTATTTAAGCTGCTCCTTGGAGGTTCTACTTCCTTCAGCGTGAGAGCTGGAGCAATCTTGGACCATGTGTTGGGAAATGGGTATTCCTCCAGCACTGCCCCCCCACTCTCCAGACATTTTTTTGGATCTTTTTTCTTCTGGGGGGGGGGGGGGGGGGGGGGGGGGGGAGGGGGTTCTGACAGTTTAGTGCTTAACAGTTATTCACTTTGTTTCCCTTGCCTTGTGGGTGGGCATTCTGTTTGTTAATAAACCGCGGGTTTTTCACTTTTATCTGTTAGTATTCATTTCCTATTGGTGGAAAGGGGATTTTTGGAACGCTTTTGGAGAGAAGAACTCAGTCCAGAGAGTCCTCTCTTAAATTTGTCTCAAAACTGAGACAGTGGGTTACCTTGTCGTAAAAGAAAATCAGGTTTGATAAGCAGGACTTTCCTCTCATGAAGCCGTGCTGGCTGTGACCAATGACTGTGTTGCCTTTCAGGTGTTTTTCAATACCTCCCAGAAAAATCTTCTGCATAAGTTCACCAGGCAGTGAAGTGAGACTGACAGGCCTGTAGTTTCT
The DNA here is from genome assembly GCA_018881555.1 of Amblyornis subalaris. Lineage (NCBI taxonomy): Eukaryota > Metazoa > Chordata > Aves > Passeriformes > Ptilonorhynchidae > Amblyornis > Amblyornis subalaris. Next base: position 33,907,077 of record JACAXG010000001.1, on the reverse strand, counting down.
GGGGTCCTCCTTCTTGGCCTTCTTGAAAATCAGGACAATATTTGCCAGCTTCCAGTCAACCGGGACCTCTCTGTATTCCCAAGGCTGCTGACTTGGAAGCGTCCCTTGGTTCCTTAAAGAATAATTTGTCAGCATCAATGTCCTGGCTAGGAGGTCTCTAGTAGGCTCCCACGATGACATCTGCATTATTTACTTATGCCTTCACACTTATCCAGAAGGTCTGAACTGTGCCATTGCCAACTGTGAGCTCCGTACATTCTATCCGTTCTATTACGTACAATGCCATCCTTCCACCTCTTCTGTCCTGCCTATCCCTCCCAAAGGGCCTGTAACCGTCCAACAGGGCACTCCAGTCACAGGACTCATCCCACCAGGTTTCACTTATGCCAATGATGTCAAATCTCTGGGACTGGGCCAAAGCCTGAAGCTCCTCTTATTTTTTCCGATGCTGCATGAACTGGTGTAGAAGCMTTACAGGTGGGGTACTTTGTAGCCAACACAGCCAACATTTCATGAAGCAGATTGAGGGATACCATTAGTGCTCATTTCCTCAAGATTTGGCACACAATCAGTTGCTCGTCACTGGCAAGCCTGGTCTTGTCCCTTTCCCCGTTCCAAGTTAGTTTAAAGCTCTGTCAATGAACCCTGACAGATGTGTGCCAGAACTCTTTTTCTCCTCTGAGACAGGCGCATCCAGGCAGGTGTGAGCGGATCAGGTGTTGAGTCGATCACCCCATGGTCGACAAACCCAAAATTTTTCTACTGACATCAACCTCAGAGCCATACATTGACCTGATGGATCTGTCTATTCCTGTCAGTATTATTGACTGTTACTAGAATTGAGGAAATCACTGCCTGTGCTCCTGATCCCTCTGCCAATCGTCCAGGCCCCTGACGTCTCTTTTGATTGCCGTCGGACTTCTCTTTGTTATTTCATTGCTGCCAGTTTTAACAACCAGTAGTGGACAGTAATCAGAGGGCCTTACTAGACTGGAGAGTTTTGCAGTAATGTCCCTTATCCAAGTCCCTAGGAGACAGCAGACTTCCCTGTGAGCTGGGTTTGGTCTTCATATCAGGCCCACTGTTCCCCTAGAAGGGAGTCTCTTATTACAACTACCCTTCTTTTCCTGTTAACAGGGGAGGTCTGGATGAGGGAAACTTGCACATTTCAATGAAAATATAATAATTTGTGCTAATTAAAAACATTTCCAATTAGCATACAAGAATTTTGGGAATGTAATTCATCATAGAGAATACCCAGGATTTCTGTTTTACTGTATACATAAACAATTCAACGTACCAGTGAGACGTATAGGTTGCACAGAGTTTTCCTGATTTTTTCTTCCTATTTCATGTGCTTATGAGCARTATGCATGTCAGTAGCATTATCTTGCCTCCTGCATTTGTTGATGTTGACTGTCTCTTTGAATGCCTTGAAAGGTTTTTGGGCATGGCTGGGGGGAAGTTTGGTTTTGGTTTTTAAATCCAAGTTTTAACCTTCCAGTGATTGTTTGAACATGAAGTTCTCACACTGCCATGGCACCTYCCACAGTCTATTGTGCTCAGCATGTTTTATGTAAGGGGAAACTTTGATAGATTTATCTGATCCATTACGAAAACATATATTCTTAAACTATATGTGTTTTGAGTTTGTTCGTACATTTTCTATTTGTCCCATGCCAATGTGGAGTTGTAAAAAAAAACAGGTTCTGGAATTTATAATTTTGAGTCTGACATTTGATAAAGTTCTTGAATTTTCARTTTTATTCCTTTCCCTGTCCCAGAACTACTATTTGGCAAGTCTATATTTCCCAGTGGATAGATAAATAGATAGCTACCATTCATCATTGTTACAGTGCAGTACCACTGTCAGCCAGAAGTGTAATGAAGTGGCAAATATTTATCTAAACTGCAARAAAAGTATCAGTCTTACCTAATATTTGCCAGAATTTAGATGATTACTTTCCCRGGTATTTTTAAAACATATTTTCAGACAGGGATCTTTAAAAAAATTAATTTTACTTCTTTTTTTACTTGCTTCTGTGAACAATAGATTAGAAAGCCGTCAACAARCAGTGTTTGGTTAATCACTATTATTTTACTGAGAAGGATTAAATGATTCATGTTATTTCCTAAAACCAATAAAGTTGAGTTTAATCAGATTATCTTAATGCTTCTCACCAAACACTATTATCYGTCTACTAGTGGCATGTATCATTTTCGGAATTGCAGTCTACTGCAGTGCAACCTTTCATTTAGCTTTTAAAATGAAACTCATATCTGTGATTATATAATTCCATTTTGGCATTATACAATAAAGTAGTATTGGAAGTGATGTAGACTCYGGAATATAAGCCTATGTATAACATCTTTTGGAGAGATCCAGAAATAGCCTAATACCTATTTAGATTGGCTGTTTGGAAAAATTTCTTTGTCAAAAGGGCTGTCAAACACTGGCATGGGCTGCCTGGGRAAGTGGATGAGTCACCATCCTGGAGGTATTTGTGTACATGGGGCAYTGAAGGACATGGTTTAGGGGTGAACTTGGCAGTGCTGAGTTAGCAGTTGGACCCTATGARCTTAAAGGTCTTTTCCAACTTAAACAAACCTATGATTCCATGATTCTTTATATTTTCTTGGGCTTTTTTGGTATATCTGATGGGTATATTTGAAGTGGGAAGGAAGTCACAACCTGAACGGCATCTAGGCTTTATTACTGTGCATCCAGGCTTTAGAGAGGTTTAAGAATATTTCCCATACAAATCTGTTTTCTCTATAATATGTATGGGTGAGAAGTACACACATCTGATGCAAGAACTTGAAGACTTTGGATAAGAGTATGCTATTCACTGGCGCATCTGCTGATTCTGTCTTTGCYCTCAGAAACTTTATAGTCATTTAGTGCTAAATTTGTTTTATAAAACTGCAGTTTAAAACCACATACAGAGACGTGGTTTCAGAGCCCATGGTGACTTGTCAGCCTCCTCTTCCTTTACAAAAAGCCTTTGAAGTATCAGAGATGTTCTGTAGATGTTCTGTAGATCTGGAGAGTGAGTGGTGGCATGRGAGCCCCCAAATGTGTAGTCATGGAATCGCTAATCCAGGGATTTTATACGAAGCCTAGGATGGGGAAAGGAAAGCCTGGGAGGAGTCAAAGGTTGCATCTACTGAATGCTAATTTTCACTATATTGATAGCAGCAGAGACCTGAGAGCCTCTTGACCTTCAGAGTAGTTCTGCAGTCAACAGCTTGCATTACCCCTCTTATATCCGTGTCCGTCCTATAACATTTTACTGCTATCTATATCTATTCCAGCCTTTGGAGATTTGCAGGAGTAACTACATCTGTCTGCCTCATATCCTGAGTGAGTGAATAAAACTGCTTCTGTCATTGTACGGAAAAAAACCAAACAAACCCAGACAGATTGTCTTCATGTTTTAAATAACGGTTAAAAAAAAAAAAAATCTACCAGAGCCCTTCTGTGAGGATTGGAAAAAAGACTCCTCAGGAAAATTTTCACATACTCAAGAACAATAAGATGGAAAGTACTCAGCACTTCKCAGTGCTGAATACTTGGTTGGTCCCTGTTGGCAGGAAGGGGTTAAAAGCAGAAGAATGGTGAGGTGGATGGTAGATTTGCTCAAGTGACCCTGCAGTTGGGAATGCCAAGGCCTGGAGAATAACAGTGTGGAAAACTCCATATAGTGTGCCTACTGCTGTTTATCCTCTATCTGTTTTGAGAAGTAGAATCTTTGTGTACAGATAACATAGGTGTTCGGAGAGACTTGGAGACACTCTCAAGGACATGCTTGAGCTCCCTATCTTGGGAGAGAGAAGATCAAAGCTCAGAGGTCATAAAACAACTCAGAGGAGATCACAGTATGGAGTTAAATGACATGTGCATGGGTCTTTGATAAATTGGTACAAATAGCAGGGCCACTGCCCCATCAGGATCATCTGAGCCTGACGGTGCCTGCACTGCTGCTTGCGCGTCTCCCCCCTGGTCCTCCGGTTAGCAAGGTAGTGAAATAAATTTGTTCTTTACATTTGAGCTGTGGTTTTGTGGTTGTTCCAACTGCGTGCCTGTGTCAACTCACACAGTCCCCTACCCAACAGCCTGGCTCCGAGTACCTCTTTTGGAGATGACTAATTTTGTCGGCCACAGTGTACTGGGATGTGTGACGTAAAGCTCTGAGCTCCCAGGACAGGGGGCAGTAAAGTCATAGTTGAGGATTGTGACACTTTATGGTTAAGCCTTCCAGCACAGAAAAATAGCTYGTACCTCCAGGAGTCCTACTAGGCTGAATCCCAAGCTACAGGATTTCAGCCTTGATGAGTTTGCAGTGGGTTAAAAATTACATGCTGAGACTATAGACTGCTTCCAGATTCTTTTTGAGCTTATTGATCAAGGGTACATGGTGAGGCTCAACCGTTGCTTTCCACTGCTTTGATGGAATGGCATCAGGAAGACAACAAGCTTGTTCTTGAAGTATAAGTAGGGGTGAGGGTTTTTTCAGGCATACTTCTTTCATAGGGTGTTTCATTAAAAACTTCATTAGAGAGACAGATGATCAAAGCTGCTTCTGCCTTGGCCTTGAGAATTTGTCTTCTTTCTTCTCCCAGGCAGTTCAGAAAACACAGTGGAGTCTTATTACCCTGGACCTCACCTACATGAGTCTCAGGTAGCTGAAAACAACTGCTGCTGTCTCTACTGCTCCTGCTCCTGTTTACTGATTCCAACAATTTTTCTTTTTAGTATATACACTTTATGGTATTTTTTTAATGTTCTGCTAAAGTGCTCATTTTTGATCACAAAAAAAGGAAAGCGGTCACATGATATATTTGTGGAATATACATCTGTATGAAGAGTTACTTTACTGGGGCTATGTAAATTGTGACGGGCTACCACAGAGGTGCAACAAGGGATGAACACTGTCAGTAGTTATTGTGTGTCCATTTTGCACGTATGGCCTCAGTACCAGCAGATGGTAGGACAGGAACAAAAGAAAAACCTTTGCATGTGACTGGAGACCAAAACTGCCTAATATATGGTCAAAACTGCAAATGCTGAAGAAGAAGGCAGCCATCAGCAGGATCAAAGAGTTCCAAGGGCATTGCCAAGGTGGAGRGGCCTGGACACACCGGTGCTCTGGGTGTGGTTATGTGTGAGTGTGCAGAGCTCTGAGTGTGCCTATGGAATTAGAGCTTTTGGGAATTAKCTACAGCAAATGTTCAGAAACTTGCAAGGGGTTGCTAATGGTATTTAAGAGTTCTGCAGCATTGTTTATCTTTTAGATTGCAGATACTGATCTTGAAAGAATTGTGCATGGACTGCTTGTCAATTATGTGCTGCTAATAATTCAAGAAACTACTTTCACAGCACCAAACCATCACATCAATGGTTGAACTTGGAAGAAATCTCTGGAGGTCACCCGGTTGAACCTCYTGCTCGAGCAGGGCCATCTAGAGCAGATTGACCAAGACCACATTCAGATAGCTTTTGAATATCTCTGAAGATGGAGATTCCACAACCCTCTCTGGGCAGCCTGTGCTGGTGTTCTGCTACAGTCAAAGTGAAAAAGTGTTTCTTATGTTCAGATAGAACCTTCTGTGTTTCAGTTTGTGCCTGTTGCCTCTGGGCGCCACTGAAAAGAGTCTAGGTCTGTCGTCCATCTGCYGTTCCCTGAGCTATTTACCTTATTCATATACACTGATGAGATTCACTCTCCTAAGCYTTCTCTTCTCCAGGTTGAACAGTCTCAGCTCTCTCTACTTGTCCTCATATTTGAGATACTTCAGGTCCCCTAATCATGATAGTAGCCCTTTGTAGGACTCTTTTCCATTATGTTGTTGTCTCTTTTGTACTGAGGGTTCCCAGAACTGGCCTCCAACTAGACTTTGTGGCACTGATCACCTCCCTCAGGCCCTAGTTGTTCAGATAGGTTTCAATTAACTCACTGCTCATCCTGCCCATATTTCGTCAGCTTCTCTAAGTGGATCTCATCAGACAGGGTCAAATGCCTAATTGAGGTCCAAGTAAACAGTATCTACTTCTTTCCCCTCATCTACCAGGCAAGTAATTTTTTCATAGAAGGCTATCAAGTACCCTGTACTTGGGTCACAACAGCCCCAAGCAACACTACAGGTTTTGGGAAGAGTGGCTGAAAAGCTGCTGAGAGGAAAGTGGTGCTGATYGACAGCTTGCTGAACATGAGCCAGTGTGTGCCCAGGTGGCCAAGAAGGACAATGGCATCCTGGCTTGTATCAAAATTAGTGCTGCCATCAGGACTAGGACAGTGATTGTCCCTCTGTACTTGGCACTGGTAAGATCGCGCCTTGAATTCTGTGTTCGGTTTTTGGCCCCTCACTATAAGAARGATGTTGAGGTGCTGGACCGTGTCCAGAGAAGGGCAACTGAGCTGAGGYGAAGGGTCTGGAAAACAAGTTTCATGAGGAACATCTGTGGGAACTGAGGTTGCTTAGCCTGGAGAAAAGGAGACTCAAGGGAGACGTTATCACTTCCTACAACTACTTMAAAGGAGCTTTCGATCTCTTTTCACAAGCAACAGAGTATAGGTAAAGAGGAAACAGACTCAAGTTGTACTACAGGAGGTCTGCATTGAAGATTAGGAAAATTTTCTTCACTACAAATGTTAGCAAGCATTGGAACAGGCTGCCCAGGGAAGTGAGGGAGTCAGTGTCCTTGGAGATATTTRAAAGATGAGTAGACGTGAAGCTTAGGGACATGATTTAGTGCTGGGTTTGGTAGTGTTAGGTTAACAGTTGGACTCAGTGACCGTTTTCCAATCTAAATGATTCTATGRTTCTATGATTAAGTTGGTCAAGCATAAYTTCCCCRACGTGAAACCAGGCTGACTACTCCTCATCACCTGCTTGTCCTTCATGCATCTAGAAATGGATTTCAGGATTAGCTGCTCCACCACTGACCCAGGAATCAAGATGAATTTGACTGGCCTGTGGTCTCCTGGGTCTTCTTTCTTGCCTTTCTTGAAGATGGGAATAATATTTTCTTTCTTCCAGTCCTCAGGCACCTCTTCATGATCCTTCAAAAATAATTGAGAGTTGTCTCACAATGACATCAGCCAGCTCCCTCAGAACTTGGGGTTGTATCTCATCAGGGCTCATGAACTTATGTCTGCCATCCCTAATTTGCCTGCTTGATTTAGACTGTATGAACTTAGTAGTATGAACTTTACAGTTTTTCTCTGTAGTTCTCATAGTTTTTGGTGCAATTATAACTTGTATCAGAATCAAGTCAGTCTTCAAGAAAGAATGGAAGATACCACTGTTTTTCCCAGAAAACGATGAAAAATCTATTTATTTGTTAAAGAGATTGACATTTAGAAGAAAAGTACATATGGATGTCTTTCAAAAATGTAATTCAATATTAAATTGTAGGCATTCCCAGGCCTCTATCTTAGTTATTCTGTTAAGGTATTTCAATGTGAACCTGTTTTGTTCCAGGAAGTGCATATTGTAACATATTAATTAAATYTAAAAAAAAAAAAAAATTTATTTCAGTCCTTAGACTAAAAAGGAAGAAAAAAAAACCACCCAAGCCCCACAAAAATGTTATTTTACATTATAGCTTTCCAACACGATTTTGGAAATGCACATAATTTTCAGCGTAACATCCAGTAAATTGAATTAGAAATTACTTAGCAGCATGACTGTTCTCTAAATTATTTGAATTTTGCTGCCATTAATTTCAAGAAATATTGATTTGTTTTTCATTTTGTCTATGGCTTTTGACAAGATAGGTCCAGTTAATATCCTATAAATTGGGTGAGACTGATTGRTAGTAAGCAGTGTTCTTCTATATGAACATAGTCACAGTGAGTCATGGTGGAGAATTAGAGAAGTGTTAAATATTAATTTTCTGTCCTTTTAATATGTATCTTTAAATTAGTTTTTGGTTTGTCTTTATTGTGCGTGTGCACATGTTCCATCTTTCCAAATTTGCTATTCACATCCCTTGCATGCTAAGTAGACAACAACCACATTTAGCTATTTTCCAACAAGTCATGTTTTTTTATATGCAGAAAAACTAGGTGAAATCCCAGCCATGGAAACAATTGGAAATAGAGGCTGCAACTTTGATAATTAGTAAGAATAAATCATCCAGAAATTCCTAGTAGAGTTGCACCAGTATTGATTTTTCAGTTTAACAGTGGAGAGCTTTTAGGTCCCCAACAGGTCCTTCCTAAATCACTAATATCATCTGCCAGAATTGCAACATTGGAACATAAATCTTCTAGATAAGCCCTGTGCATGTCACAAACTAGAGAGAAAAAGGCCACCCAGCATATTGCAATAAAGTCTTCAGGGGAAACTTTCATCCAAAATCTACTACAGTGATCCATTGAACTCTCTGTGATGATCCAGTATGCCTGATTTAAAGAGGAGCTGAAGGACAGACCCAGAAATGAATGTCTCATCTTTAGAAGCTGCCTACATTTATCATGCATCTTACAGGAACAGGAATCAGTCACAGAAATCAACACATATTTCCTCACCTCACCCCTAGCCTATGGTATGGGCACATCTGTGGGTGCTCAGAAAGCTTGGGTGTCACCCATGAATGACATTCATCATCAGTCAGAGAAACACAGCAGAAGCCCCAGGCAGTGCAAGATAAACATTTACTTTTCTGTCTTAATTTCCTCTTTCCAATATATTTTTCCAAGGTCTCTGCATTCAGCAAAGTTTGTCTTAAGCTGACTAATCAGATATTTCTCTTGTGACATTTTTCTACTGGTTTTAGACAATGTTAGTGGTCAATTCTTATTCTTATGATATCTGTGCCTTAAGAATGATCGAAATCATCCCAACGGAGAGATTCTTTTAAGTTTATATTACTTTCTTAAGGATACCACTTCATTGCAAAGTATTTCATATTCATTTTATGATGAACTTTGAACTCTTACAACCACTATAGTAGGATGATGAGTACTCTCTCCGATGCTTTAGTGTTTTTTCGTTCATTAAATTCCTGATAAATTTGCTCGTTTGATTCATAAKAGAAATAAAAGAAGACCAGATTCCTTCTCTCTATTGATGTTCCTTTTCTTTCTGGAAAAGGAAACATCGGGAAGAGACCAGTAAGCTTCTCAAGGTTGCAATAGCTACTTACTGGAGCTGTAGTGTAAATTGTAGAAATAATGCAAATTAGAAAGGCCCTAAGCTGTGCTGATACTGAATTTTAATGGTAAACCTCAAACTGAAAATGGACAATAAGTCATGTTACTCTAAAGATACTGAGTTGTCAAATTTATGAGCTACGAAATATCTTAAAGTGGAAACCTTTTGCAGAATGCAGGAGAATGTACAGAAGAAATACAGTTTGCTCAGGAATGCACTACACATGCCTTTTCCCTTTCATATCAGGTTTCTGAGAAAGTTTTCACTTCCAATTAAGTTGTCTGAGAAAGAAAAAGTATGTGTCCACACTGTACAGGACCCATTTATTTTTAGGTATAGGATAGCTTGCAAATATGAAGGTTGTTTGTTTGCTTTGATTATATACTCAGTTGCTTCCAGCCACTAGGGAAATAAGTTAAATCTGTTCATCTTATGCTTCTGGTTTACATTTCTTCTCAAAAACCCCCAATATATTGCATTTTCTAAACATTTATTTTCTTTTCATACAGCTTAGYATGCATCTGACTTTCAAATAATTACACAGCTAGAAGAGCAAGGTAAAAAATAGTGACAAAACACAAACCAAAACCTCTTCATGCAAGTGGTATTCCAAAGAGAAACTGTAAGCTTGAAATCAGAAAATCTCTTTCTCCTTATGTATATTTAATTGAGAGGGATTGACACTTCTTCCACAAAGAATAACATTTTGTTATGCCAAATTGAATCTGATGAATTATAAGTACTCACACACAAAAAGAGTGACACATTCAAGTAGAGCAGAAATGACATCTAGATCATCAGCATTTCAGGCAGAGAACTAGAAAAGCTGAATCTTCGTACTGTGTTCATCATTTTACTACGTGTAGAATTAAGGAAACTCAGAATTGATTTTGTGTGGATTTTTTTTCTTTTTGAAGCAGAAGTAAACAAAGATGGAAGACTGCAGAGGTTACTCTGTGTCATATAATTCAATAATGTTCCATTTRGCTGTGGAATTCCTGGAAATAATTACAAGATACTTCAGAATCCAAGTTTATGACCTTAAAATACCTGACATAGTTCAGGGATTCATCAGACTTCAAGAATGAGACTCTATTCCTTTAGAAAACAAGAACATTAAGAGGTAACACAAGGAAAATCCTTTTTTCCTTAAGTCTTACTAAGTAGTTTCAGATATGTCTGTTTGTCTTTGATGCTGAAGACAGATATCCTGAAATTCTATTTCCTCTGTATTGCAACAGACAAAATATCTTCCCAAAGCTGACTGACTTTCAGATGGCTTTAAAAGCTACAGACTCTCCATTTCATGTGGTAGTCTTGATATATTTTCAAAAAGTAGAGACATTCTTCCTGTTTTACATTTGTTTTATAATTGGTTCTGCACTTCCATTTCCCTCTCTTCTCTGGACTTTAATGTGCAACTTTTCTGGCCCCTGTGTGCTCCTCATGTAACTGGCTTTGTTAGCCTCTCTGACCATCGTTTCACCCATTCCAGGTTAACAGTCTGTCCTACTGCATATCCCAGTGAAGATTCTTACTCATTTCACGAAATCTGAATTTTATATGGTTACCTTGGCAATAAACAGTAACCTGCAATAAAAAAATGAGAGAAAAATCGTACTTCCTTTTTCATCTTTCAGAGTAGCTGCTGTTCCCGTTCTTGTGCTGGGAAGAAACCTACAGGGAACAAAGTAACTTCAATCCAGTTGAACTAATACAGGGTAGCACCAAACTGCTGGATCAAATGTTGCAACACTCCTTGCTCCCCCAGTTAAGGAAAATGAACCTACATTATTCTAGTTTTCCTAATAATTACATTGAGTCCTTTCCTTACATTTTCTTAAGTTTCTTGAAGGTTGATATTTAATGGGCATAAACTGTAAACRCATAACCTCAATGGGAAAAGAATATAGTAGTTGCATTTAAAACTGTTATGATGCTTATTCTTTATGACCTGATTCTCAGGGAAATAATGCTTTTCTGTGCCTCAATTCCCTAAATTGAAATAAGTATTTTTAATATGAATTAAGCTTTCCTGATTCATTTCATTAAGAAGTTTTGCAGCAATTTCTGCTTCTCATTGGTTTGTTCTCTCTTAGATAATCTCTTTCTTCCCAAACTTGGTCTAAAACCTTACCATTTTTCTTCCAACTTTCCCTTTCCTGTTTTCTGTTGTATAGTATACAATGAGGAATGGGATTTAAGAATGCACAATCCCATTTCTTTTTTTCTCTTTAAGCAAAATGCATAAATCATTGATTGCAGTTGCTGTTTGGATTTAAATTTTGGATAATTTGTCTTGTATTCTTAACAGGATTGCTTTCAGTCCAAGCTTGCAGGTGAATTGTGCCTTCATAAATAATTAGAACTAGATCAATAGCACAGGAAATTAATTTTTCTAACCAAAATAAGGTAAAGAAGAAAGTGTCTTTGGCTCAGGTACTGAAGTAGAGAAACATAAAATTCTTTCAAAATGGCTATATTAATTTCCAGGGTCAAAGAGGTTGAGTTTTTTTTAATGATGTACTACAAAATTTGCTAGAAATCAATGAAGCAGGTTTACTATTGGTCAAAATGTAGACTAAAATCAGTCTCAATGAGAATAGATAATTGTCATTTATTATGTGGTTATGCAAAGCACAGGAAATGGCACAATTATCTTTGACTACAGCTTACGTGTTAAATAATAACTACAAGTAATCTAATTTTAGTCTGACAGCTATCTATCAACAGTATGTTTTGGGTTTTTTCCAGTTGATAATCCAGACAACTTTGCCCATTCATACTGACAACAATAGCTATTTCATTGTTTCTCACGCGTCTTTGATGTGCATTAATAACTTTTAACTTCACCTATATTTAAACTCGCAAAACTTTTTATAATTGGAAAGTTTCTTCGAGAAATGTATCTTCAGAGTTCTCTTGAATCTTGTCTGAATCTCACTGACAAAAAGTGTTAACATTCCTAAGTACAACCGACAAAAAATTTACGAAAAAAAAAGAAATTAAATGTAATAAACCCCTAATTTTTAAAAAAGAAAGGTAGATGAGTTTTCAGATGTTTCCAGAACCTTTTTTTCAGGAGTCTGCACTGCTTGTGTGCTTATGTCTCAGTTGCAATTACCCACAATTTCCACTCCTTATCTGATTTCAGAACTATTCTAGTTTTTACTTTGTAAGAGATGTGGGACTCATGTTTCCCTATTGCATGAGATAAGTGCAACTATCTTATCTGTTGTCAATAAGCAGTGCTCTTGAGAATGCTTTGTATTAGTTTTTGTAATCCATATTCACAGCTGAAGGGGTAGACCTACTATTATGAGTACTTTTCCTCAGGAAAAATATTTTTCTGACCTTCAGCAACCACCGTGTGGAAGGTAGATCCATAGATCAAAGCACCATAATTTTTAAGATGATGCATCTTTTCACACATAATGTGAGTGTACAACACATAATTCATGTGATTAGAATAAATTGTACATATACACTTTCAAAAGTCACAAAATCACCAGATTAAAATGTATTTAAACTCCTGTTTTATATGTGTTGATTGATTTGTTTATTATAGGGAGCTATAACTTAATTATGTTGCTTTTCTTACTTAAGAAATTAGAGAAATATGCAAAGCTAATATTAGATAATTAGAAATGAAATTACAGAAAATAACTACATAAAAATGGAACAGAACTTAGTACAATGTAGAAATCAAATGAGACRAGTTAAAAGAATGTAGCATATTTTTGATATGTTACATTAATTCTAATTCAAAGTAAACCAATCAGCAGAATACGTCTATGAACGTAAACCCGTCTTTTCGTGCCAAAGCCTTTCCTACACAACCTGTATATAGGACATGCAACACTTGATCGAGACAAACACAAAAGTTTAGTAAGGGACTTTTGCAAAATCACAAAAAAATGACAAGATACTTAGGGAAGAGTTATTGCTTATGAGGGCTGAGACAGAACATTTCCTGAGCCCAGTGTTCACAGATGGATATACGGGTGTCTCTCCCTCCTCCATTGCCAGATCACAAAATGGGAGTGAGGCCAGGGTAGACATAAAGGAGCCTGCTGCATCCAGTGCTAGTGAAGTGGTTTGCCAGTGTCCTCAGCTCAGGCTGTGCATCAGGCACTGATTGTGCAGACAGTTGATTGTCATCCTGTCTGTCCAACCAATCCATAACTATGCAGTCAACCATCAAAATACAGATTTGATTGAGAAACACCTGGCCTCCTAGAAACACTGCAGTTTCCTACATTTATGAATTAAGGAACTAGAGAACCTTTCATGTAAGGAAAGGGTAAGAGAGCTGAGATTGTTTAGCCTACTGTCAGAGTCCAATACTCTCTAACCAGACTGTTTTATGTATTCCACATGTAGGGTATGATTTTTAATATCAGATTTACCTATCCAAAAATTGTTGATGTAACCCAGGATTTCTGTTTTAACAGCTGTGAAAACACAATATAGATTTAAGTTACCCAGATAAAATGTTAGCAATTGCTATACACAATCACAATCCAATCAAACTACCAGTGTGATTCTCCCTATTGTATCATAGGATATGCTTGCTGCCACAATTCTGGGTATCACCAGTCACCAGGAAGGAATATACACTCCTCATGCTGGTCTTGGTAACTCAGGGAAATATTCACACTCTTTTAATGAAGTCAGGGAGAAATATTTGCACCACCTGTTGATCCACTCAACACTCATAGCCGTTTATCTGAAAAAAAGGCTGCCCTTTGGTTGCCTTTATTACGAGAAAATGTTGTCTGCTTTGTATTAGCTGTAGTCAGTCACACCCTACATTATTTCCTGGGCTTCATGGGGTCATCACCTTTTTCCACCTCCTCTGAGCTTTCTTTCATTTTAGGAGTTTATTTGTCAGACCTAGAAAAAAGGACTCAAGGGGGTTTTATGAATGCTCATAAATATCTGAAGGGAGGGTGCAAAGACGGAGCCAGACTCTTTCAGTGGTGCCCAGTGACAGGACCATTTGCAATGGCCTTGAACCAGAAACAGCAGGATCTCTCTGAGCACCAGGAAACACTTTTTCGTTGTGATGGTGGTGGAGCACCAGCACAAGTTTCCCAGAGAGGTTGTAGAGTCTCCGTCTTTAGATATGAAAAAAAAAMCATCTGGGTGTGTTCCTGCTTTAGGCGGCCCTGCTTGAGCAAGAGGTTCAACCAGGAGACCTCCAGAGGTTCCTTCCAAGTTCCACCTTTATGTGACTGTAAGAACATTATGCAGCATTATGTCTGCAACATTATGTCTGTGTTGAGTGCTGGTAGTGACACAGTGTGGTGATGTCTCCTGTACAGCAAATGACAGGGTTATGGGAGGAATCAGAGAAGTATGTGGGCTGGTGGGCTTTTGAACAGTAATTCTGTAGTCAAGCCTCTATGCTAATCCCCTTGCTTGTGTGAGAGCAGATTCTTCTATATCAGAAGACTTTAGACACAGAGTCTATTTCATGACCCATTTAGCTTATTGGTATGGATGTTGACACTCAGTCTGTTCCTTTGTGATCCCAAAGAGCTATTCACACAGCTCCATAGCAAGACTTTCATAATTTCAGTCCAAATTCATAATCATGATTTCAAACATTGGAAATTTAAGTGTGTACTCTAAAATGCCATCTAGTCATAATCGTCTTCAATCAGTGAGCAAGCAAGATCTCCAGAAACTAAGTTACCTATCCAGTTTCAGAACCTTGTCTAAAATCAGTTAAATCTCTCACCTCTGATCATAAAAGCCTCAATGACTGGCTTCGATTAAATATTAAGCTTCAGAGGCTCTAAGGCATTTTAGGCAAGATAAATCTCACTATTGAGATCAGAAAACCTTCCCTCCACCCACTTAAACCACAGAGACATCCTCTTTTCCCCAATGAACTTAAAGATCTTCAGAACAAAAGGCCAAATACATAAAACCATCATAAATATGCCACCAGAAGGGAGCAGAGGCGATCAAACACGGACAATCTTAGAAAAGTAGAGATGTGATTGCTAAACATATCCACATGATCCTAGTGTCACAGAAATTTTACTGTACAATCCAGTTGAAGGTTTGCCTTACTCCAGGTTATTTAGTTCTTGCGGATCAACAAGTGCTTCTCCTCTTAGTGATACTGCTAGGACTGGTGTCCTGAAAACTTCCTTTTGGTCCATTCTTTTAGTAGTCCACTATTATGTTTCCAGCTATCTGGACAGCTTCCCTTTTTACTGTCTTGCTTTGTGATTTCCCTTTTTGTTCAGGAGAAGACAGTTTTGCTCCAAGTATTCCCTAAACGATAATTATCGCCTCAGTGTCGTAAACTCAGATTTGTGAACTATTTTGACTGTAGGTAATATCTACTATTTTGTGGCCTTTTAGTGCATTCTATGTATTCAAATTCATCTATCTGAATACTTAATTACTTTCTTTAAAGATTTTGAGTACTTAAATTTATGGATTTATTTTCATTTACAGGAGTGTGATTTGAGTAAACAGCTTTCAATTGTCTAAGCATTTCCATGTGTGCTGTCATAGATGGTCATTTCACACCTCTTGTAGAAAAGCTTTAATATCTGTTGTTTACTGCTGAGGAAAACTGAGGTATAAAGAGAAGAAGCTGCCTGCAATTTATTATACTGAAGTTAGTTAAGATACTAAGTGGCAATGAAATAAAATCTGTTTGGTCTGAAGCTCTACAGTTATTCTTGATTCTTGGCAGACATGAACACTGGCAGATATTTCTTTGAGAAAAATATATAAAGATTGGAATATGTTTTAGAAATGTACATTTTTGCTCAGAAGGAGTGTGAAACCTTGTTTGGGTTCTGTTTAAGGACCACAGATAACCTGTCCGAGAAGCTATCTTTTCAATAAAGAAGCATTCTTGAGTGTGTTTTAAATAAATTAGTCAATGTAATTAATCAGTATGCATAATCTAATGATACTTAACAACTTCAACTGTGCACTATCATGACACAATTTGAAATAAAATTTTTAAAAAGCCCAAAAACTATCTAATGTTTAAATGTTTCCTCAGATAACCGGGGACCAAAAGTATTAAAAGCCTCACTCCTAAATTTATGATTATTTCATGACATGACTAGATAACGTTTTTTTCATCCTTATTAAATACAAACCATTGCAACAATCTTTCCTTTATTTCCTTTGAGCAATGCATAAGTTTAACTCAAAAAATGGAATGTTTCAGTAAGTTGTGAGCATGTAAAAACCCCATGTTATCACGAAAATATTTTGGCACCCTTTTTATAACACGTGGTACCATTTTCTTGCTAAAATTCTCGTACTAAGAGTATGAAGCCACAGTAGTTCAAATTAAAACATTTTGTACAAAAATGTATCTGATTTTGGATAACTGCCATATTTTCCTTCCATATGTACGTATGCATCATGGGAAATATAATGCATGTGCTTAACTCAAACCTCTGTTTGGCCCATTGTATGACTTTTGTGCCTAAAAAAAGCACACTTGCAAATATTTGTATTTGCAGAAGCAGAATTCAACTGTATGGAAGATATTCCTCTAAACTTAATGTTGAATTATATAATACCTCTACAGTTGAATTTATTTCAGTAAGTAATAATGATAAAATTATGCAAAAACTATCCTCTCCTCTCACCCTCCAAAAAATGCCCACAAACAAAGAAACAAACAAAACTCCACAAAAAAACAATCCTAGCAAAAACACCCGCCTAGAACAAGACTAATTTTAGATGTAGCTGTATAAGGATCTCAATAACAGAAATAAATCTATAGTATTTATTTTACTTTTGGGTAAAATTTATTACATCTTACATTTATAGTAAAAATGTGAGATGTAACTAGTGTCTCTGATCTCTGACAGAGGCAAAGGTTGTAAACACATCCAAATGTGGAAAGGAAACCTCTCAAGATAAGCAATTTTTTTACTTTTACTATATTAAGGATTTATATCAGTAAACAGTAACTCTTAATGTGATCAATAATTAAACAACAATTAAAACAACAGCTTTAATATTGTGATAGTACAGGGATGTTTCAGTGAAATGGTATGGTGTATGATGAATTCAAGCATCATTGTGTTATTTTTGATCATGCAGCTTTGTCAAAGACAGTTTATAAATCTGTAATCCTGTGCAACAATACTACTATAATGAATGCAGGTTTCAAATTCTGTGTAGAGAAATACATTACAAACTTCAGACACAGATTAAATCATCCTTTTACATCAACACTGTACTTTTTGATTGGTTCTCAGTTGTTAATATCGGTACAATAAGGTTCTTAAGAGGGACTTTAACAACTGAGATGGTCATACTATCAAGCTCACATAAGATATCTCTTCTTTAACTAAGTTTTTGACATTTACTCCAATTTATTTTATATTCTCTTCTAAGTAAGTCAAAACTGTTTTAAAAGGCTAATTCCCTATTATTTATAATTTTTCTTTCTTCATTCAAATTTATTCTTATTTTCAAATGTCACTTGCCTATCTCATCTTCCAGAGGTCTTTCCTGTCTTGTCTCTATAGAAACATAAATTACACTTCTGGAAGGAAAGAAAGAAAGTAATAAATACTCCCTCCTCCAGTCTCCTGAAACATAAAGAAGCGCTATTTTAAAACAAAGTATTTTTAACATAATCTTATTTTCTCTGTTTCTCTTTAGGGGCAGTTTTGAGAACATTGGTTCTCAGCTGTACTTAGACAAAGCTCTGACTCACAGCTGCTGTCTATCTATTTGTGGTTTTTTTTTTTTTCATCCAAAAGCTAGTGACTGGATATGGAGAAAGGGAAAAAATAACCCATCAAAACACAATGCAAAGCGTTATATCCTTGTACTCCCAAGCTCTTATAACCATATAAAGTTACAGAACACCTGTGTGGGTCTGAAGGGAAGAGAAGACAAAAGATAGGAAAAGCTAGTAGCAGTAGGTTTTGTACTTAGTTTCTTACAAAAGTTAAAATCAAGCCACTTCCAAAGCCATTCTTTGTATTTTAGTATAAAATGTGTTTATGTGAGAAATGTGAAAAATGTGATGAATGTGAAAGTGTGAAATATATGAGAAATGTGAAAAATATGATGAATGTGAAAATGTGAAATATATGAAAAATGTGAAGTATATGAAAAATGTGAAATATGTGAATTACTGCCTGAAAAAGCATTATTCTAGTCAAGTTTCCCTTGAAGATTTCAGCTAGGTGCTACAACCCTCACTTTCTAAAAGTAGTTTGAGGCAGTGTTCCTTAATCTAACTGGAAGAGTTGCTCAATTGGTGGGAATGGTTACATTTTTTCTACAAACACCACAGCAGAGACCTATTTTGTCACAGAAAGGAAGTGAAATGAATGAAGTTTCATAGCTGTAATGTTTACATGTTTCTCCAAAGATCCCACAACTCTTTTGATTCTTAAATTTTCTTGGAAGTTACAGTGACAGTATGACAACTCTTCTTTACTTTCAGATACTCAGGTCAACATCCCTGAACTTTTTATCTGCCTTCTTTTCCTCTTCCATTTTCATTTTCCCTCTTAGAAGTATTTCTCTCTTGGGAAATGATCAGGAAGAGAGCAATAATCCAAATGTCTCACAAAAGCTGTCATGATCAAACCAAACATCTTAAACACTGAAATGAGGAAACTTATTCCCTAATTACTTCAATGTTGCAAAGAAAAAACCCCAAACCAAACCAAACAAATAAAACCCGGCTAAAACACCTTTGCAGCTAATTGAGAAGGAAGTACCCAAAATTATTAATCAGACAGGTTTCTTCAAAGCCTAGTAAAACACTTTGAGGTTCCATCAGGAAGAGAATTCCTGTCTTGCAAGGACAGCTATACTTTAACTGCCAAAGTAGTTTAAAAGTTCTCTTATCTGACCCATCTCTCTTGCAGAAATCTGGATAGTGGTATTAACCAAAAATTACCTTTGCGCTTCCATTGAGTCTGGTATGTCTCCACCGTGCCCTCCTCTTACCTCCCAGTCTTGATCTTAGCTATTTACAGTTTTTAAGATGAATTTGTGCAGTACAGCCATGAATAAGACTGAGTCCCCAAAAAGCTGAGAAAACTACCAGCATCAGAACTAAAAGTTCAAGGACAGTATGCCGCTCTCCTTTCTCAAATTTTTTGCAGGCTCCACAGGTAATTGCAGAAACCCTTTCCCTCTGCAAAGGAAGCTCTTGTACAGACCAGTTAGGGTTAAACCCTTCAAAATCATGAAGCCATTATAATATTATTACTGTTGAAATATAACTCATTTCAATTTGGAAATTCTGTTTACAGGAAAAAAAAATAGTCACAGAAAGCTTGCACAGTGCTGAAAGGAAGGATTTCATAATAACCCTATATCATTCCCAAGGCTGAACGAGGATTGATGCTGAGCATGTAGTTAATATATTGCAAGAATCTATTCCAGCTAAGATGATTCAGTGTTTTCAGAGAGCAATGAGCAGGTGAACATTTTCCTAGAGAAAAAAATCAAAAAGCTAAGAAGAGAGAGCTTAGTTATTTTTCTCTTTCCCTTGTCCTCTTGCTTCCCAATCCATGTGTGATATGTCTGTGTGAACACACACACACACACACACACACACACACAAAAAAAAAAAAAAGCAAACCTACAAAACTCACATTAGTGTATGTCCTACGACTATATGATAAAGTACAGTGGATGATGTATATTAGGTGAAAGCCCTCTTAAATCTCTGCCTTGAGTCTGGATGTGATTAATATGATCCATTACTTTGCACATAAAAATACTTAGCAAATCAGTTATCTCTCTTTTATAGAAGTGGAAAACCATTTACCATTCCCTTCTCCCCAGCTGCAACAGCATCTGTAAAAAGGAATGCATCTTTGAGATCGTGGGATATAAATCTTTTTGTGATAAGAAACTGCAGCTTACAGGACACTGTAAGTGTAATACACCTTTCGTGTCTTCAAACATCTTTTTTTTTTAAATAAAAAGTAAGTTTTTGTGCTTACAAAAGATTCAGAATGAGGATATCAGAAAAAAAATCTTTATTATTGTAAATCCTTTTCTTTATCTGCACCAGATATATGGTGCAAGAAATGTAGTTTAAGCTTCCTTAAACTGATTCACCAAAGTTGCTTGAGGATCTTCAGAGGATCAATGTTGGGAAGCTAACAATGCTCATTTAAAGAGATTACCTTTAAAAAAAAAGAAAAAAAATCAACTTGAGGCCTATTTAGCCTATTGTGAGAGCCAGGAGACAAAGATGTCTTATGTTCTACCTGATTTTATTTTGCAGAAATAGGACTACTGAACAAAGAGAAAACTAGGTGAGACTTTGTAGTGTAGCATTTATGCTACTCAAATATTTTCTGTTCTGATCTTTTCATCTCCAAGCTTGTGTTGAAACTGGGGTTTGCCTTGACCCAGGTGCAACACCTTGCATTTGATCTTGTTAAACCACACGAAATTCCCATGATCCCAGTTCTTGATTTTGTCCAGATCCCTCTGGATGGCATCCCATCCTTCAGGTGTGTCAGCTGCCCCACTCAGCTTGGGGTCATCTACCAAATTCCTAAGTGTGCACTCAATCCCATTGTCTATGTAATTGATGAAGACATTAAACAGTACTTGTCCCACTACAGGTCTTTTAAGCTGATGGAGAAAAATTTGAGTTCTTAGGAGAAAAAAGATTGTAAACAGAACTTGTCTCAAATGAATCATATTATGTAAAAGACCTAAATTAATCTGACACTTCTTTCAACTTATTCCCTACATTCAAGGAATGAAATCACAGCAACTCTCTGGACTACATGGCACAATTAGAAAAATATCTGAAGACTATGTATCTTTTGTTTTTAATAAAAGACCATTTCATTATATGAAAATCTAGGGGGACCATCAGTCTCCATAAAAGTCGCAGCCTGTCACTTAAATTATCTTCTAGGTTTTGTATTTTATACTTTGAGCAAGTCTCTTTCACAGCACTTTTGAGGAACAGTCTTCAATAGCGCCATTAATTCAGACATCATCCTTCAGCTTCACTCTTTACTGCTGGTATGAAGAACATTAGAGGCAGAGATTTTGAACGGCCAAGAAAAATAAATGGAAGCCTGGAGAACATGCATAGGGGTCGGAATAGTTAAAGAAGTTTCAATAGTGCTTTTTGGAGACACAATACAATACAAGGTTTTCAGTATTAATTTGGGAATTCTGCAGTTTACCTTGTATACAAACTGTTTACACGTAGTCAGTTTGCAGTCAGGCTGCCTGCGCTTTCCAGTCGTTCAGGATTGGCCATTAATCCCGCTAAGGGAGAGTTTGGCATGTACAGCTGTGTTACAACTGTGCAGTGCCCCAGGGCCCACATTGACGAATGATGTGTGTTTATGCTAAAGGACAGAAAAAGCCTACATTGCTGGACATTCCCACATCCCACATACAGAAAAACAAGGAGCACAATGATGTAAGTAACAGAATAATATTCCATTCTCTGTGTTCCCTTGAACCTTGACATGTTTGTGCTACTTTATACAACTGGGAACCAGGGTTACTATGTGTCAGAGATGTTCCAATTGCAAAGGTTGCAAAGCTGTTTCTGTGGTACACCCTAGCCAGGCCTTTTCCTTTAGTAGGGATGGATGTTTTAACTCAATGATGCCTTACAGCTCTGGTTTCTCTAGCAACAGTCATAATGGTTTCAAAATATAAAAGTGGTGCTCCAGCATGGTTCATTGGTGACACTGAAGTACATCCTCCCTGAAAAGATTTTATTCGATGCTTGCAGTGATTGCTCATTTATGATAAAGAACACATTGTGTCATAGGAGAGGAAGAAATCTTTCTGATTGAATGAGCTTGTGAGTATGAAATTTAGCAGGGTCTGAACTAAAAAATACTTACAAGATTCTGCAGAATTACTACTTGGATACAAAAATTCTCCTGTCTCTACTGTGAACTGAGTGATTGAAAACTAGGTTCATGAGAATAGTTAGTGCTTTAAATACAACTTTCTTCCTTGTTTTGTACAGACAGGAACTACATGCTATATATGTGTTAGACTGAATAAAGGTGTCTTGCAGGAGATGGTTTAGCTCTTTGGTTTCCTGTACTGTGAATAACAGGCCAAACAAATACAGACTTCTTACTTGTTTTCCAAGGCCAAGGAATCAGAAAAAGAAAAAAACAACCCCTCATGATTATTTGATTTGCATGCAGTCCTTGGATTTACACGCAACTCCTCTGAATTACGACAATCCTGGAATCAAGTCCATGTCTTCCCCACTCCCTCTTTCTTGTTTTAAAGTACTATCATAATAAAGTAAAACCAAATTATTTCTATAGTATGAAACAATTCAGAATTATTTTGCTCCCAGAAGTGAGAAATAACTCTGACTTTTTAGTGCTTAAATTTTAAATTATTTTTCTGCAGTGAGGATTTTTTCCTATATGATGTAGTAAGGAGCACAAGAAGTTGAAAACCAATTCTGCGTAATGTACAGTGTGTGTTCATGTTATTCATAGTGCTGTAAGTGAAAATTTATAATGGAAGTCTTATTCAGGAGGTCTAGTTTATTCAAAAGTAGTTTGGGGTTGCTATTTCTGTAAATTTTCTTGGCTGTTTAAAATGAAAGAAAGAAAAATTGCAGGGTGGAATCTTCAGAGAATTCATTAGGGTTTTTTAATTTCTGTATTTTCTCTTAAAACCAATATTCAGAATCTGTGATTCTTATTGTTTCTTATTGCTTCTCTCAAACAAACAAGTTCAATGATGCACAGGAGAGTATTTTTATGAACTCAGCAGAGAATAATTGGGTAAAGATGACAGAATGTTACTCAGAATTTGGTTTTTTTCCCTTCAACTTACTCGTCTCAGAATGCTTCGTTGCAATTACCTCACCTATAACAACAGACTGAGAGTATTGGGGCTGTTTGATCTGAAGAGAAGGATCTGGGGAGACCTTAGACCACCTTTCAGTACCTAAAGAAGGCCTATAAGAAAAGTGGACAGGGACATTTTTATGAGGTCATATAGTGATAGGACAAGTGATGATGGTTTTGAACCAAAACGGGGTAGGCTTAGGTTAGATATTAGGAAGAAATTCTTCACTGTGAGGGTGGTGAGTCGCTGGAAGAGGTTGCGCAGAGAAGCTGTGGCTGCCCCATTCCTGGAAGACTTTAAGGCCAGCTTGGATGGGGCCCTGAGACACATACCTGATCTAGTGGAAGGTGTCCCTGCCYGTGGAAGAGGGGTTGGAACTCGATGATTTTTAAAGTCCCTTCCAACACAAGCTATTCTATGATCCTGTGATTCTATGAATTATTCACATCCCATTAGCCACATTCAAAAAATGGTCAAACCAGAACAAGAGAAGTTAATAAGATATTTTAAAATGTGGTTGCCTAAAGTTATGATGGTCAACTACCTTCATTTTTGTGCAAGAACAAATGCGAGTGACTGGTAAGCCAGTTCTCTGTGATCTACTGCTGGGTTTTGTGTTTCGGTTTGCTTTGGATTTTTTTCTGGTAGAGAAGAAACACCAATACAGATATATATGCACACAGAACATTGTAGTGCTATTTTTTCTTTTATAAAAATAATGCTAAGAATGTCCTCAAGTTTTCTACTGTGCTTGGAAATGCCTTTCTTTTGTGGTCCTCTCACTATTAACTGAGATATAAGGTATTTTCCTGAACGTTCCTACTGTTTCTGGACACTGTAGGTGTCCAGTACCAAGCTGGAAAAATAATTTGGGCATAGATCCACCTCAATCACATTGTCAGGAGCACAGATTTTAATCAGTTAGGGTATAATACGTGCTGACATTCAGAAATACCTGGAACAAGTTGTGTAGAGAGATTTTGGAGTCTCATGTTTAATAATATTCGAAGCACAACTGAACATGGTCCTGGGCAATCTGCTCTAAGTGACCTTGAGCAGAGGGGTTAGACTAGCCTTACCAACATCAATTATTTGGTGATTTAAATATTAGTATTATAAGTTATCCTGGTGAACACTGTATGAAAAACATTAACAGTAATATACTCAAACACATTACTTTATTGAATAAGTTCGCACATTTTAAAGAAACACCAATAGATTCATACACTGTACTTTGACAGAACCTGAAAGATTATTTCTAATGTTTAAGAAATTACCACAAAACAATATTTCCTTGTTCCCATATGGTCCTGACAAGAACTGGATTGAGACTACATGGGACTTCAAGTTAAACATTAACTTTTTCCTTCTCTGTCTTTCCATCATACAGGGTGTCATGCCCCATGACCTTCAATTACTCGTTAATTCATAACTCTGCAGCAAATTAAGAAAAACCAACAACCAACAAAAAAACCCCCCAAAAACCACAAACCCAAAAAAACCCCTCCAAAAATCCCAAAATATTTCTTTGCTTTTTTAACTTCTTTGCTGAATGGGATAAAACAAAACTTTGCCATTTCTCCTTTACCAATAAATTATTTTCACATCTTTGCTATTTTTAATTACTCAACCTTGATATTCCTCAAATGTGTGATGACTGCAGCAGATAATTCTATAATCAGACTCCATTGATTTGACAGAAGAAAGGGATGGATAAGTTCCCAGCAAATTACAGAAAATAAAGCTTCATCTACTTTTGTTGTTAATCTCACCTACAAAGTCCTTTGTATCACTAGAGATTTCACTGAAAGTCACGTACCCTGAATGACTGCAGAAGTTCTGTAGAGGAAATGGTCGGTGCTCTCTGACCTTGTCTGTGTCAAATACTGAAACAAATGTACATTAGTAATAATAACTGTCTATTCGTTTCACCTTGCCAAATGTCACTTGAATTATTACTCTGGTCCTCAAAGTAAAGAATTTTAACTTTATGTTTCCTAGGGGAAAAAAATGATCTATTCTTTTTTCGGCCTCCACAAATAGAAGCATGGCATTTGTCTTTTCATTGGTAACATTAAGGCTGTCTGATCTGAGTGATAAAAAGCAGAGATTATCTATTCCTGTCTGTCATTTTTGGCAAACTTGTGAACTTTTCATAAAAACAGAAAGATAAATCACAACAGCTATTATTGTCTTTGTCTTAATCTTTCTAATGGATCAGTGTAATTTTTGGTTTCCTCTAGTAGGTCAGGGAGGTCATCACTGTAGGAGAACAGCCTTGTCTACTTACTGAATGCTAAATAGTGGTCTCTCACACAAATCCAGATAAAGACTTCGCACAGGGGATTAAGCTACTGGCAAGCAGAGGAGTCCTGTGGATCTACTCAGCTGTTGTTAACAGACTTCTCTGACATTTAAGAGTCCCTCCAAGGTGGGGGTTGGGACCATATAACTTAGGGAGAGCATTCCTGATCCTAATTCTAAAAGTATTCAATGTGAATTTACAAATGCTTAATTRTAAAACTGACATGCAAACGCAAACACTGAAACATCTCACTATCATCCTGCCGATAGTTTCTGATCAAGACAGACAGGAGAATTGCAATGATACTTCTGGATGAAGTTATAAATTTTACTGCAGACAAAACCAGATTTGACAATACAGGAAATATCCATTATTTAAAAATTATCTGTGTAATCTGTGTCAATGTTTTTTTCTTCCTTTCAAATGTGGAGAGGAGAGGAGAGGAGAGGAGAGGAGAGGAGAGGAGAGGAGAGGAGAGGAGAGGAGAGGAGAGGAGAGGAGAGGAGAGGAAAAAGATTTCTCCAGGAAAAGGTAAAAACTGATGGGAGTATAGCAATGAACCATTAGATAAATGGCAAATGCAGAAAAAAACCTATGGAAAAATACTGATATTTACACTGAAAAAAGGGGGGAAAAGATGCCTTTCCTGTCCTTAATGGGCAAACTGCTATTCCTAGTGGGTAAACTACTAGATTAATACTCATAGCTAAATCAAAATGTATTTCCAATATTAGTGATCAGAGAAAAGTTCAAAACAGGAGCCTCAAGAACTTCAGTTTCCAGGAGCATCTCATTTAGCCAGGAAGAATAAGGTACATGACTAGATTCTCTTTCCTCTCAAAATGATAAATATTTTGACCTAAAGGCATGAAAAATGCAGAAGTAAAAGAAAAACAGAGAAATGGTGGAATATTTATGAAGACAGATATAAAGAAAAACAGATTACTTTGAATAAAAAGAAAAGAAACAAAGTACAAAAATAAAACGCTGGCAATTGCAAATAACGGGTCTGACCAGCTGTCTTTAATTCTGTCATTTCTATCACTCTTTTTTGTTTTATTCATTTYTTCCCACCCCTTCCCCCCAGTATCTCATCTTTTTTTCTCCCTTGCCCTTGCTCTGCATATCTTGAAGAACAAAATCGTACTCCAAGCCCCTTTCTTTGCATTTCCTCATAAGAACAAATCTACCACCTGCTTCATTCCGTATGCATGTCATTCTGTCTAAGCAAAATCTCTCTCAGATGGATTTAACCTAGGAGGTTATAAACATCAGATGGAGAAATAAGAAGCTATTTTAGCCTGACCTTTCAGGCCAAATTTGATCATGCTACAGCCTGATTGAATAGGTTTTAATCAGCTTCTTCAGTGTTGAAATTTAAGTTCTTGTGTAATTGAATACCATTTCAGCTGATTTAACAACAAAAAAGAATATGCTCATGTAGACAACAAGTGCTCTTTTCAAAATCTGTTGCAAGTCCAAAAAAACTTGAAAAAGCCAACATTTTAGGCTTTTACACTATTTACATTATTTACGGAGTATAACGTTTGTCCACACTAAGAAAAATCCCATGTAAGTAGAAAATGTTAAAATATTTTTTTATTCACCTGAAAATATTTATTAGATACGTACACACTGTCATCTTAAGCAAAAGTTAAACATCAGAGTACCTAGATCTAAACTTTTAAACATACAGCTACACTTTTCCAGAATTGCCTAAATACTGCACGTTATTTATATTATTCCGACATCTATACAAAGCATGCAGATTTACAGTTTGTTTGAGCACTGTTGAATAGATCAGTCTGACACATAAGGTGCTCGTCAAAATAGACTCTAAAAATATAAAAATAGTTCTTCAGACATAACTGCTTACAAGCAAACAAAAAACCCAAAACAATTACCACTTATCTCAATGGTCCAACACTGTTAAGATTTTTTTTTCCTGAGTTTCTCAAGGTAGTTCCAGACTACGTTTCTTTCACTGTGTAATGCACACATATTCAAATAGTTTAAGGCAATGAAAACTTTCTTGAAGATTTCTATGCAGGTAGGATTTTATGCCAAGAACGGAAAAGATGTCTTCAAGGTCTGGAGCCATGGAAATTATAATACTGGGTTTATGTTCAAGGGTTAAAAGGGATTTCCATTCCTTGGGATAGAAAAATAATGAAAACCTGTTATATAATACATACACACAGACATTCGTCAAGTAAGTTAAATATGTTGGCTTATCTATCTTTCCGTATTCTTGTATACACTTTGATTATAGCAATGTTTTATTCTTATTTGCTCTCATAAATTAAATAGATTATTTTTTAAGACAATTACCTTGAAGGGTCATATTACCATGAAAAATGCTGGGAAAATGAGCCAAATTTTTTTCCATATTTTTGTATTCTATAATATACTTTTCAAGGCACCTTCAGCTTTATTTTTAGAAAATTACCAGAAAATAAAACAATTCCATTGCTTGATTTAGCAATTTTGTCCTTTTCCTGAAAAAAGACTGAAAATCAGAAACTGACTTGTCTTAGAAATTGACTGTTGGGGAAAAATATTTCAAGATAATTACTAACCAGCTTGGGAAAAGGACACAATTTTTTTTTTTCCAGATATACCAAGTTCATCCAGAACACTTCTATTTCTTCTTATATTTACAAGTTTCATGTAAACCCATCCATGTAATATTTAAAATTTCCCCCTGATATATAACTGTTAAATTTTGTAATACAAAAACCCAAAAGTCAGCAATGAGGTAGGCAGTGACAGAAAGTTTCCCTACCTCACTGCAGTATGACTAATGCTTTACCCTACTTGTTTCTGACTGCCCCCTCCTTGGCAAAGATCTGAAGGAGTTTTTTGCCTGTTGTGAAGAACAAAAAGGGTCTTTGGTGCCATCGACCAAAGCACACTAGACAGGATAAAAGACTGAAATGGACATCATAATTACCAAGTCTCAATTCCTGGAATTGCAGGCTGGCTTCTTTGACCCAGGGATTCTAAGTCAGAAATGATTCAATGCTTTCAGCTATGTAGCTGCAGCAATTTTTATCTATTTCTTTCTCTGTGTGGGTTTTAAGCTATAATTAATGTTCAAGTTTTACAGACCTTCTATCTAGTTTTGTAGTAATGCACTCAGTATACGGGGAGAAAACAATATGAATTAATCATTCCAAATTTCATGTATAAATTATCCTTAAAATATTAAATTAAAATATGATTGTGAAATTTCAAGCAGAAAATGAAAACCAGAGTTTTTAAAATACAAAAAAAGTTCAAAATTTTCGGCAATATTGTTTTCTTACTGGTGGATTTGGATATTTCATCTGGAGGCAGGACTGTGACTAAGCATGGATATGAAAACTGAAGAGAACTTGGATATGAAAACTGAAGAGAACTAGAAGGATGTCCTTGCATGTTTGTACCTAAAGTGGTGAGCAAGTGCACAGCAACCTTGTACTTTTTAATGTACAGTGAACACCACTTTAATACCTAGTGACCCTAATGGGCTGACAGGCTGAGGATTGAATAATCCACTGATGTGCCCCTTTGCACTGGTCAGCAGGATAATGTTTCTCCTCCTTTTTTATTGACGTACATGTTGTACCTCTTCACCTACGTTTGCCAGGAGGTCAAAAAGCTCACTGCAGTCCTTTGTGCTTCATTGAGGATGAATCTCCCATCTACGAAAATGTAGTATCTACTAAAACAAAGTCTGAAGTTGATTTTTTTTTTTTTTTTTCTCTAGGCTCTATTTCCCAGCACAGACACAGGAGAGAGGCTGGTATCATGTGGCAATTTTTCCTTTTCCATTAGAAAAGGTGGGGGTCCAGGCCAGAGTTAAGAGCAAAAGTGGGGAAAAGCTTTTCTATCATGTTAGTGGATCATTCATATTGCATAGCTATCAGAAAATTCTTATCATCAAATCATCATCATCATGAAAGACTCTGTTTATAATGTGGCCATGGCATGATTGGATTTTTAAACACAAATTAATAATAATTGAAGCTCAAAGTAGCAGAAATTACCTCCCTGTAACTCTTCATTGGTCAAACACATGAGAACTGGACATTTTTAAATGATATGAAATACCTGATGTATGTAGTGCTGTAAAACAAGAAAATTTTTGTTTTCCTGCCCAGGAAAGAAAAATGAAATCAAACAATATTAAGCCAGATTCGACTCACCTAATCCTTCCACAAGTAAGCAACTTGTGACCTCTAACTTTCTCAGTGGACTTGAGTATATTTATGTTGAAGAAAATCTTGGTACACGCATGAATTCAAAGGAACAACATTTTCCATGTCCTGATCTCCCTGATTTTTATATCTGAAATGCTTGTCTGTTACGACCTGCCTCTGAAGCTAAGGGTAACTCAGGTTTATTTTAGAACAATTTCGTTGCAATGGAAACGAGGTATGTACCCATTTTGGTTATTATCTGTAGAAATATAGTAATATAAAAACATAAAAATAACACTTAAGAAAATATAAGGAAAATAAAAGAAGGGAAAGAAGGCATAAGAGTAGAAAGATAGCAAGGAGGAAAGATATCACCACCTGTGGGTCCACAGACAAGACTTGATTGTTTCAATTTCAGTGTCTGTTGGTCAAATGGATGGTTGCAGTCTTGATCCATGGGGGGCTGGGGAAAGCCCAGGAAACACAAAGTTCAGTGGGTTAATATATGCTCAGGTTCAAGTGGCAACACCCAGGTACCTCTCCTAGGGGTGAGTTTAACTTTCTGTTGCATGTGGATCATGCAGAGTCGGCTGGTGGAAGGCCCCAGAAATGAGTGTGCGGGCACTTTAGGAGTCTTTGATGTGATGGTTTATGACACCTTCAAAGACATGACATGTCATGCCAGTGAAGTTGAGCCTGTTATGCCCCATCAGAATGCATGAATACCTTCTAAGGCCTAAGTGTGAATATCTCAATATCTTCCCTGGGGAATGGGCTGGGGAGATTTACAGGGAGCCAGTCGTGTAAGGGAGAACAGAGGCATGAGAAAATGCACTATCCTGTCTTGCAGGATCTGCTTCTTATCTGACTCTTCTCTTATCCAGCTCAAAACCCAACTTGTAGCCTTCAGTGACCATTAACATTGGTCATTAACCATTAACATTTCGGTCTATCACATTGTATCTGCACAGTATGAGCAAATAGGCAGAGAAAAACCAGATAGTGATTTGAGTCCAAATTTCATAGTTCAACGTATTTATGAAAACCACGTTCTTGCTCTAGTCACAAACTCAGAACTAAAATCAGAATTAAAACGGATTCTTAAAGTATAGTGTCACCACACTAATTTACCAACTCTTTGTTTCCTCTTAGAAACTCTTCAGGGACCACTTCGCTCTTCATCTTTAACTCTGTTCCTAAAAGTAACAGCTAAACTTTAAATTGTAAAAACATTCTATGTAAGGCGTTTCTTCAAAAGTATATTCAGTTAAAAAGTCTTTGTACTGCAAATCAGATCTGAGTTCAGACTGCTATTGCTATTCAGGACTACTGCCAGATAGTTTCATCTCTCTGTACTTCACTCTTCAAACAGAAAATGCAGACAATAATACTTTTCCTCACTAGAACAACTTTCATGAGGTTCCATACATTTATGCTTGGGAATTGTTGCATTAAATTCACTTGGGCTTATTTTGAAGTGTAAAATAGCTGAGAGAATAGCATGCAAATGAAAGACAAGGCATTGAGAATTTAAGTTACTTACATTTCTCTAAAATGAAAGCAAAAAACACAATGGCTGAGAGCTGTGTTTATACTTAGGTCAGACTCTACAAAAATGGTCTCCTTTTTTTTCTGGAAATGGAAAACTGCCACATGTCTGTGTAAAGCAATAGTGGACATACCTAACCTTTTCAAAAGTGAAATACACATCAGCCATGCTTTCCAGGTGTGCAGCTGAATTGAACATGGTACAATACCGAAAATATTAATGATAGCAAAAATGTAACAAGCTGCTTTAATTGCACAAACAGACCGACCTTTCTTTCCCATTTATTTTCAAAGGAGCCTGATTTGAGACTTGCTCTTGCTTCATCACAAGGTTCAGTCTGAATGGCTCAGTCTTTTGTGAGCTTGCTGGACTTATCCATTCAAGCACGACAGCTTTTTTGGCTCTAGTTGTCTTGAGTCTACATTTGAAGAACAGCTGCATCCAGGAACATTGCAAAAGGCTTAACATGACAATAACATTTGTCATGAGGAGAAATTTGTTCTATTTTATTTCTTGCTGTCTCTGTACATATTTTATTTTACTTGAGCTAAAACCTCTATCACCACCAAAACCAGAGGCCAATGTGCTTAGTTCTCTTCAGTTTCTCTTAGTCTCTCTTGGAAAGTAGTTTTGCAGCCCACTTTTCTTATCTTTGTATTACAAATCTGCAAACATAATCCACATTCATTCTATGATGAAAATAAAAGGGAAGAAAAATAATGTATTTTGAGACTCTAATTGCTAATTATTAATTACAAAGTCATGAAAACTAGCCCAAATATTCAGTACCATGTCAGAAAGCTACTGTAAGTCAGGCACGCTCACTCAGTATCATGATTTAAGCGTTGTCCCAATAATTCAACATGTGCTAAACGAAGAAAACCAAAACTGTATATAGTGAAAGTATCTAAAATTTGAATTAAAAGATCCCTGAACTGGAAATGCTACTAAAATAACCTTTAGATTTTTAAATTTTATTTTGTTCTGAGAATGATCTAATTTTGTTGTAACACAGGAATTTCTCTTTACTATACTTCTTTATAATATGGATCCTAATGTTCAACATTATCTTTCCTAAAATCAGCCACTTAACAGTACTTCTGACCCATTACTTTTCATTCATGCTCAAGATACTTTGTGTTTAACAGAAAAATATCAACTGACTCACCACTAGGATTTTTAACAACTTCCACACAGAAGAATTAATATCAGATCTACCAATTTACTTCTGTGTCTGTCCAGAGAGATTTTTCCAGAATCCTCCTCTTTTCAATTTTTTTTTTTTGTTTGGATTCTGTTTTATTATATGAAAAAAATGACTGTATCAATATGAAAAGCTAAAGAAATTGAACATCACCAACACAATGCAAAAAGTTTAATGTGCTCCAAAGTAAATACTGCCACCAAGCAAAGATGAGAGGGAGGATTTGTGCAAAGCTTCTTTGAATGTAAAACCAAGTCATACTTAATTTTAACAGTAGCAGAGAAAAGCAAAATAAATTGATCTCTTTTTTTGCAGAGTCCTTTTTATTCTCTTACCTGACATGATGAAACAACATTTCCTGTAAGCTGCATAGTCATTTTAAAACTGGTCGTTTCTCCCGTAATCCAGGGTTCAGTCATACTGCTATATAAAAATGGCCTTTTAGGAATTTATATAACAAACAAATACTTGGCAATATTAATATTAAGATCACTGAAATAGTTCACCCATAAACATTTTGTGTAATACAAAAAGAAAGTCTCCTTTATTTCAAAACAGCTGTGAACACTTGACCTTGTTTCCCTTAGGAAAATAAAATAAAGAAAATCCATTAAAAAACCTTAAAATATTTTTGCCTAAATTGCAGTTAAAACTCTTGTGTTTGCATAGAGAGTACTACAATAATATTAATTGAAAAAAATAATAAGACATCAAAATGAGCATTTATTTGTGCATTTACTCATTCAATACCTACAAATATCTGTGCTTCTGTATATTCACAAACATAACTAATTTATTAGTTTTTAATTCTCTACTTCCTCCAATGGATTTTAGGACTGTTGTCAATTTGAGGATTTTGCTCTTCGGTCCAAGCAGCAGTGACCTATGTTTAGGCTAAGTAAGCAGTCACCACACACAAATCTGAATACCAAGATCAACCTGCATGCTTGTCTATCAAGCAGGTCTAAATTAGAAGGTTTTGAAAATAAAAATTTACGTGTGAAGCTATAAAGCACTATCAGTTTCCCAGCGTTTTTGTACGCTTCTCAGGATCTCCTATTTCAGCATTATTTTCAGTATTACTCCCCTCCTTCTCTATTTGAGAAGTGTTTCTTAGTAACTTTATCTCAGGATATGAGTCTCCATTTTCTGGATTCAGAAAACGATTTTCAGTTCTTTCACCTCTGTGTTGGCTCAACAGTCTTAGAAGCAATTTTTTGTTGCTAAAATGCGTAATACCTTTCTACAAAACATGTAGAACTTCTTTGTAGAAATCTGTTGTGAAGTACTTTATTATATTTCTTCATATTGTGATTTTTGTGTTATTATATTTTTATTAGCTATCTATTTTGATATTTCTGTGAGAACTCTCTTAAATCTTGATGGTCTAAGATTCTGAACATCTTGGCTTACAAACTTACTATACTTGTTCTCTGTTTTTATCATTTGGGTTATAGTTGGAATTTTTTCCTCAAGAATTTTTGAATTATTTCTGTTTTCAGACCACTTGTTTATTCTGAATATTAACTCCAATTTATATTCTTCTCTCAGTAAGCTCACATACTGATAGACATACAATAGAATGCTTAAAGTGTTTTAAATTGCATTTGCTTAATGGGCATAACTAAAAACTCTATGATCATTTAAAACCTCCCAGTGTCAAGACTGGTTTGTATTAAAACAGATTTTCTCTGAAATTTTTAGCAGGATTTCATTATAACTCAGAAACAAAGTTTTCTTTTGCTGAAATGAGATTTATTAAGTCTGCTTTAGTGTGCTGGAACTGCTTTTTTTCAAAGTTCTAATATTCCCATTGATGCTATTCTCTTGGCTCTGAAGGCCAAGTAGGTTTTGAAGCAGACACTGAGAAACATCCTTACAGGGATTTAATAAACCTACAAGTAAACCGCTAACAGCTGTCATCAGCTATTAGCAGTGCAGTTTTATTCTGTCCCTTCTTGGCATTCAGGTAGATATCCTTGTTTTGGAACATATTGCTTGACATAGCTTGTTGTTACATATTTGATTCTTAAGACAGAAACGAAGAATACAAATAGAAAAGTATTTTTGTGTCATATATCAATACATTAAGTTTTTGCTTGCTTCTGAATTCACATCTGCATGTTTTTAACATCTAGCTACGCTGCTTCTGTTTCATTATTTTACTTGAAAATGTCTCTTTTCAAGTGTGTGTATACACAGCTGATTTAGATTCTGCTTAATGCAGAAATACCTCACTTGAGAGAACAAAAAGTAAATGAATTAGGAGGAACTGTACAGTTGTATGTACTATATATTAAAGTTTTAATGGACCATTGGTTTCTAACTGCCCTGCGCGGTTCATTAACCTTTGAGTTGCAGGCTGTGCAATTCACATAAGTAGATAAAATACCAAAATACAATTTCAAGCTGGCTTTTGCCCTTAAGTGTGCAAATAACTGGAACAAATTTATTTTTTTTAACTGTAAAATTATTTTTGCTAACCACAGAGAGTAAGATCTCATAACTACTAAGTTCCTAGCAAGACTACTAGACATCCTAGCAAGTGTTTAGCAGATTATAAACAATTGGACCTTGAAAATGAATATGTTGTAATTTTTATAATATACCAGTGTCATTTCATTTTTCAGGTTAGTTTTGTTTTAAAAATAATGCAAAGATCAGTAATACATAACAAACGTGACTTAGTCTTTTTTTTTACTGTTACTGCATTCTCAGAGCAGAAGACAGAAAATGTGTGGCATGCCTTGAAAGTGCTTGCAGAGACAATCGAGAACAGCAGTAAAATGGAAAAGAGACACTCAGAACCATCAGTGGACTAACTTAAAAATGTCTATTGTTATGAGAAGAATAGAAGAAACAACAGAAACAGAATTTGTATTAAAAAAACCCACAAGATTAATATTTCATATTATGGAGCATTGTGTAAGAGAATAAGTTCTATTTTCTTCAAGTATGCCTGTGATTTTTCTTCCATATTTTTTTCAATCTACGAAATTTGCATAATGTCAAATCATAGAGAATTTGCAAACAATGCAAGTCTTAATCCAGGATGGGAGAAATACCATTGCTTAGCTATCAGCCCTTCAGAAATTGTTCAAATAATGTGGTTTCAAATATTATCTCTCCCTCACCTTAATGAAATCTGTATTTACAAAAATAGGTTCTTCATGGCTCCATGATTTGACTTCAGACCCAACCCTTAAATGTCAATCTTGTAAAAGATACCAGAACACAACTTCTGTGGGTAGATAGGGCATTTTCACTTTATTCTTGAATGCTGTGATGAATTTGCATTAGCAGTATTAACAGACTGAGGAGAAAACACAACTCTTCAGCCACTATGATTCCAATGCAATGTCTGAGTATTCCCTAGAGACCAACAGCTGCCTTTGAACTTGAAGCTGGTAGACAAGACAGAGGCACAGATGATTGGTGTTTCTGACCACTGCTATAATGAGCAATTCCTTAAGTTCACTTTCAAGGCCTGCACGGTCTCTATACTTGGATTTAATCTACAGTAAAACTTAGCTGTGCATATATGTGAGAACTGCCTCGAGAATTATTCTCCATTAATGTAAAAAGATAATGACATAAAAAAGTTCATTGAGATTTAGTCAGGGTCGCTAGAAGACACCAGGCACCTTGAGTAGAAAACCTCATTGTACTACCAGAAAACAAGCTGAACAATGTTTCATTTACTTTACAGTGAGTTTGCAGCACTGAAGCTGTTGCCACTTATTTGTCTTACTGCACTGGAAAATGGCTTTCAGCCACCTGTTTCATATAGATAAACAGAACAGAGAGAGAAAATAAGATGCAACTACAGCCAGTGTTATTTCTGGAAATCTCTTGTTTTGATGTTTTCTCCTTACTAACTAGGCTCCAGGACGGTATCTAAACTATGGTGGCTGACTGAAGAAGACAGAGAGCAGAGCAATCATTAAGTGGTCTAAAGCCATCAGCTGAAGAGATGATACATGAGGAGTTCTGTATTTCAATTTATACTCCACAAACAACACATTTTCTGCTTTTCTCCTGAAGAAAGTTGTTATGCTGCCAACCACACCTGTCACTGACTTTTATTTTGGAGAGAAACATAATCTTGACCTCCATGAGTGTAAAGCCACAGTCAGAAGGTTGAGAAGAATTTGTTATATTATATATAGAGGGCTCCTATTTGAACCTTGGAAATAGCTTTTATTTTATATCACTATGCATACAGGTAAGCACAGCTTAAAAGAATGAATGTATCCCAAACATCTACAACCCTCTAAAACCAGTTATCTGCTCAGAGAGGAGACATTTAGCTACCTAACGGAAGTTGTCATGCTTGAATATAAACTCTAAATAAAGAAACTGAAACACAAGGAGTAATTTTTCTATTCATGAGACCAGTCTAATTTTGACATGATCCAAGTGGAAGAAACTATCTGCTTCAGTAGCTTTGAATCAATTTGGCATTGTTGTTAATAAAAGTGAGAGGATTTATGAAAAAATACAGGGTGAAGCGTGTGCTGTTTCAACTGTTGTGAGCCACAAGAAAGCTGACAATTTCTAATCCCTCCAGGCTGACAAGAATGGGTATAGACCTGGTATAATGGGATCACAGAGAGATGGAGCAACATTAACTGTCCTTGGATCATGCTCTGATATAAAAGAGAGAACAAGGAGACTGTGGAAAAGCCAACTACTGTAATGTGTAAAATTCTAATAAGATATTAAGAAAAGATATAAAGTGTGTTTAATTTTCCATTTTCATTGACTGACACAAATGACAAAAACTGACCACTGGATGCAAGTAAGGAATTTCAAGAGGCTCTTTCATAGTTTTTACAACTTAAATGCACCTTTAGGGTCATATAATCAGCTTAATTACCTATTACATGCTGGAGGACCTTATCTAGAAGTTTCTGTATGAAGCTCATAATTGTTTTAAGCTGTAGTTCATTGAGTAGTCTCTAAAAATCTATCCCATGTTCCAGGGCAATTGTCCCAGTGGTTAATTATCTACAAAATCTACACTTTATGTCTATTTATACGTCATCTCGTTTCCATTTCCAACCTGTCACTGTCACTGAGCCTCTCTAGATAAAAAGAGTCATCACCACCAGAAATGTTTTCCCAGTATATCTCTGGGGAACACGATCAAATTAGCTATGACAGCAATATTATTGGGTTGAGAAAAAAAGCAGTTGGGCTCCTTTGTCTCTAATTTTCACACACATTTCCCCATGCAGCTTGCACACACATCTGTCCAAGCAGGTATGTTCCTGCCATACATAGCCAGAAGGGGGTGGGTGATCCTTTTGGGATCCATCTGTGGGCACATAAGCTGCTGCACAGAAGTGAAACACTTTCTTCCATGCACTGCTAGAATGAAAGATATGATCTTAGGAGTGGATTTTGATTGTCTTAAATGTCAAATGCCCATGACATATTCTCCCCATAAACTTCCCAATACTCCTAATGTCTTTAACCTTCAACATCAGCTCCGCTCATATGGTTACCCACAAGGTAAGGGCCCCCTGGCCCCTTGCATCTCCTAGTTTCTCAGCTCTTCACGAACAAGTAGAGTTCAGGTCACGGGTGGTCAGCTTCAAGGTTGTTCTGCAGTTTGAATTTGCAGTCAGACTGGCTTTCATGGCAACCTGGGAAACACCCGCTCAGTACTGGGCACCCGATGTGTAACACTTCAGATGGCTGTGCTTCAGCAGCAGCAGCGTGTAACATCTCAGTAATAATGGCAAGGGGCATTGCTACATGTCTCTGTGTCTGGGCAGCAACATGGCACAGCACAGCATCTTCTATTATACAGGCAAACAGGACCCACAGTCCCTTCACAGCAAGCTGCAGAAGACACGGCAAAGGAGTGTCATGATTTTAGTGACTTTCTTACAGTACAGACTGCGCACACTGACCCTCTTTCGGACCCAAAAGTGCAGTGCTGCCCAGATAAGCCTGCCTTCTGATGTGGACCTGCCCTCAGAGCACCATCAGTCCTCAGCATTTGGGAGACATTCACCAAAACCTGTATGACAGAAGCACCAGCACCAATCTGCTAAGCAAGGAGCTAAACGGAGAATAACAAGGTGTTACCCTCTTTGTGGGAGCTGACTGTCCTGTGCACACTGCATGAAAGCTGGAGATGGTGCAAACTTGTACCCACACAAATGCAAAGTCCATGTGATACCCACTGAGTCATAAAAGCAGCCAAACAGCTTTGGAGGACAGGAAGGGGAAAGAGATCTTGTGGATGTGAGTTCAATCCACTCACTGGGCCTTGGGAGCCAGCTATCCTTTTTTGGGTCTATTTTATTAAGCAGTATAAATCTAGACAAAACTTCCTTTGCTGAAAACAGTAAAAAAAGGCATCCTTCTGTAAGGAATAAACCCTTATAATCACTATGGAAATTATTCTGAGGTCAAGTTACTTGTATCATCTTTGCATAAAATAGCAGGACAACTGGACAGTAAGAAGAAGGAAAAATGACATAAAATGGTACCCTAATGGTTGGAATGTTTACCAAAAAGGAGGGGGATCCTTAATCCAAGCTTCCTAACAAAAGTAATTTGTAGCTTTGACAAAAAACTCTTATTATATGAAACGTGCACACAGTTTGGGAAGTAGTCACATATCGCCACCTAACTCTTACTGTAGTCACTTCTTCTCCAAGCACAATTTAAAAATAAAGCTGCTTTCCAGGGTCTTGAAAAATATGTCGAAAAATATGTTTAAAAATACCCCAAATTCCACACTGGTGATATTTGAGTGAAATCTAAGGCATTTTCCAATGGTATTACGTAGAACTTTGATGTGTCGGAGGATTTAAGATGTTGCTGAGATAAACAGTTTCTATTAACTTATTTAAGGTAGCTAATCATTTAAAC
The DNA here is from genome assembly GCA_018881555.1 of Amblyornis subalaris. NCBI lineage: Eukaryota > Metazoa > Chordata > Aves > Passeriformes > Ptilonorhynchidae > Amblyornis > Amblyornis subalaris. The sequence goes on along the minus strand of JACAXG010000001.1, from coordinate 33,867,931 downwards.
TTAAAACTTTTCTGATTCCTATTCCATGGTGACTGACCCATACTTCTGCTCTCAATAGGGAGCTCAGTTGCTTTATTCAGAGCTGTCAGAGTCAGGTGCCTACATACTTAATAATGAGAAACCTATGTCCCATTTTCTGGATATTGCTGGGTATCAGCTCTATCAGCTTGTAGGTATTACACATTTTTAGAAACCGACACATTAGCTTTTCCTTTTCTGTATATTTTTAAATACCAAATTAGAATATTTATGTAATATTTCTAGGGTTTGTGCATTTTTGCTTAGTCATTTTAGCACTTTTGGTTAGTATCAGCTTTTGCTATTGCAGATTTTACATTTCATTTTTTCTCAGTAAATTTATAAAATTCCTTCTTAATATTCTTAAGTCTAAAGGATCTACATAGACTGTGGTGCTGCTACAATGTTCCAGAATTTTTGTTCTCTTCTGACTGCTTCTTCTTTTTCTGTGTATTGTATGTTGGAGTTTTGAAAAAATATTTTTATTGCCATTTTCACATTCACTTTAACTGAGGTGGTTATTTTACTGAAGTAGTCTTTCATGAGCATAAAATTGTGGGAGGCTTTGGCATTTCATAAAGTATTCTTAAATAATTCCCAATCATAATTCATGCTTTTATGTTTCAGTATTTCCTCCCACTTGATTTTGCACATAACTGTTTTCAGCTGTGTAAAATTACCCTTTTCAAAGAATCAGGTCTATGTTTTAACCTGTCAGGATATTGCTTTGCTACTATTCATTTTCAGTCTGAACTCAATCCATTGTCTCAGAAGATTGCCCTTTAGCAGAGATCGAAGCTGTAGAGAGTGAGCAAGTACTCTTTAGGATGATGTAATGTGTAATATTTCATATGCTGTGTTCATAGTGTGAGACAGTTCTTAGGGGCATGTTCTTTCAATCACCACAGACCAGTATTCCACACAATCATCAGTTTACAGTTCTTTGGAGTCAGTATATTGTCGAAAGGGACAGATTTTGAATATGTAAACATGAAGTGTACTATTTTATTTAAATGGCATCCAACTTATACAATTGTTTACTGGGGTCTGATTAAGAAATCCTGAACACCTTGCATTGATTCTACAAAATGCAATAGTGTTTGTGAATTTTTTTAAATCCACCATGTCCTGAGGTTTTACAGACAGCCTAGGAAGTAGGAAATCTGTGTGTATAAGACAAAAGTTAAATATCTTATTCATTCAAATATTTGAATTTTTTTGCCTATGGTGTTTTCTACTTTAAAATCTCACCTTAGAGCTCTGTCTATACAATCTGAATGTTTTGGGTGTCTGAACTCTTTATCCCCATTCACTTCATGCGATTTTGGTTCTTGAATAACATTAATGCAAGTCTGAAATCTTCTATTCGAATAAATGTAGAATGAAAATCCAGCTCGAATTCAGTTCTTGGAGGCATATGGTCAGAAGCCCTGCACCCTGCTGGACCCTGCATCTCAAGACAAAGGCACATAGACAATTAACAGAAGGCTAAAAGATTTTCTGGTCCTTTTCTGGTCCTTTTGATAGGTGAGCAACCAGGATGGTGAAGAAGTGATGCCTAAAGCTTAGAGCTGAAGACAATGATGCTTCTGTAGATCATGGCAAGTTATGAGATATCAGGATCTGCCTGTCTATCTTGCCACTATATGCAGGTTGATTAATTTATTTGATGTGAGGATTCAACCAAAATTAGCAGGGAAAGACATTGCCTAGAGGAGACCATAGTGTAAATTGTCTGTTCATTCATTCATTCTTGTTCTTTATACCTGTTCAGAAACCATTCCATATTACAGGCCCACCTACCTTAACTAGCATCTCCACCTCCAGCCACAGATCATGGCACTAATCTTAGTCCTGAACCATCTTCTCTGACCCTACCGCAAGCAAGGTACCCCAGGGGCACAACCCTGCTCTGCTGACTCCCAAGCATGCATGGAACAAGCACGTCCCTGGGGTCTTATGAACTGCTGTAAGACCCTTTCTGGCAGGTGAGATGTGAAAGAGGCAGACTGCAGAAGAAAAGTATCTGACAGCGTCCATTAAGCAGGTGAAAGATGCAGGATGGTTTCTGCCTCGCAACTGTATCAGGTTCAACAAGGTGAAGTGTCGAGTCCTGCCCAGGGATTGTGAGGGGAATGGTTAATGGCAATTTACAGTGCAACAAAATATCTAGAAGCTCTGAAACATTAAAAGACTTACTTTCCTTTTTTTTTTTCAAGTAATTTTTCTGATGGTCACAAAACCTTCCTATTTGTCAGTTCCACTCTCAGTCTTTCTCTGCTGTGCCAAGAGAAAATCAAACAGGTGTGGCAGGGAACCCATTCTTCGGATACCCACCCTTGAGGGCGTGCTGCAGCAGATAAAGAAGGCAGCTTAGGAAYATGAATATAGCAAAATACCTGACAACTCATGGACTTGACCAGAATAAGTGCTCAAAGTTACTAGATGTGGAAGGCAGCAATCTGCATCTGGAGGATCATGCAGTATCTGAGCTGCCACAGCAGCAGTGGTGCTACAGGTGACATGAAAGTAAAACACAGTCCCATTGACAGGTCCTTGGGCCTCTCTCAGCTTTTGTGATGGCAATTGCTGTGGAAGACAGAGCTCTCCCACTGTCTCTGCATATGGATCACCAAGGACAATTTTGGTGTCAAAGGACCTGAGACCATCAGCTTTTTCCCTTTTTCACTCCATTTCAAAGAGGGAACAGGTCTAATATCCCTTCACCAGCCACCACCTGTAATGGAAAAATGACTTGGCAGGCTGAGACTTAGCAACCATTTAGGCAGGACCTTGAAGTAAGTAAGATATGTACAGATATCTTGTAGGAGTGGAATGAGGGAGAGAACATATGAGAATTAAAGGAAACAAACATTTCATTATTCAGAATATCTTAATGGAAATTTCCCAGATGCTCTTGCAGAGGATGTGTGGAGGTTGGAGGTGTGGGGAGGGAACAGGGTATGTAGTCATAGTTTGTCCCCAGCATCATTCTTCTGAAGCTCATCCACTCCAGCTCCTGATACAAAGCTAGTATACTGAGGGGGAAAAAAAAAAAAAAAAAGAAGAAAAAAAATTGAAAAAGGAGAACATTTGCAGTTAAAACCTTTTTTATCCCTTCTCAAAAGAGCTATACAGGCACAAGTAAACGTACCTGACTAAACATGCAGAGTGCATACACAGGACTGCTCATGCTGATACAGGTTGGTTTATAGAACAGATTTGTTTACATCACCTAGTCTCAGCTTTATAGAATTATTTAAATCAGGCCTGTGGTCTGTTTGGAAACATGCCTTAAGTGCTACGCATTGTAGGCTGTTGTTTTGTCATCCACTTATATTCACTTATAGCTAACAAAAAAAATTAGGTTATTCCAGGGATTTGCTATCACAATTCATTTCCATGCTGCAAAGATAATGTTAAAGAATTTGAACATTTCTAATAATTCAGAAGCTGAATATTACAAGATTTATCCTAATTAAATACCTGTCAGTGGAAATGAACTAACTTACAACTGAAATTTATGCATTGGATTATGAACAATATCTAAAATAAAACTTTTCAAGCTGAACTATGTTTGTGTCTGAACATGCAAAACTGTGGGGGTGGCTGGGCCCGCAGCAGGAGAGGCTGTAAAGAGGTTTGGTCCAGCCACTGGAGGGACCGAGGAGCAGGTGGGGCCAGAGAGCCCAGATATGTGTGTTAAATAAAGGCTTTGAGATCCAAGATCTCCCCTAGGCTTTGATAATGAGGAAGGTCTCTCCCATCCAGGCCCCGCTATGCTGTGTTGTACTCCCCTATTCAGCTGGTTTGTCCCTGTCAATCTATGTTCCCTATATGGTTGTTCTGGCAAGTTCTCCCTCACTCGATGCCCCACTGGCCTTGTTCCCCTGCTCCTCCCCTTGCCTACCCTCACTGGTTTATGTATTGTAACCCTGCCTTCTCTCCTCCCTCTGGCCCTCATGTCATTGGCTCCCAGTGTTCTCTCCGCCCCTGTTTGGTTCAGTATAAAGCCCTGTGTCAGCCTTTGTTCTTTGCTCTTCGTCCCTGGACCTGTGCAATAAACCTTCTACTTCAGAAGAGCCCCTTCCGACTCTTTACTCCCAGCTTAAGGCGTGAGTGTGCRGGTGCCTGCGCGTCCACCTGTGCTGGTGGGATAGGGTGTCAGCTGCAAACCCCAGGGAACCCCTGCGAGGCGAAGGCGACATCCCTGTCTCACCGACCACCAACCACACACTGCGCTGAGGCACCGCCGGACGCAGGAGCGCTTTCCGGAAGGTTGCGGCATTTTACCACCCAGCCGAGCTCGCTGCAACACAAAACCACTGTTTGGAATGACAATTTCAAAGGGAAACTTTATTTTAAATACGCAAGTGGAAAAGTTGCACTGTATAGTTTCCAGGTTATGCAAAAAAAAAGAGGCAGGTACATATTATTATCTATTGATGATGTCTGAAGAGACATCTAGATCAAGATAGAATGCTTTTGAAATCTTTGCCAGTAACTAGGTTTCTACAGTGGGAAAAAATGTGTATTATTTTTATTTATTTTGCTATCACTGACTCTTGTATGATTACCACTAAAWCTTAAAAGTGTCCTTGTGAGTTTATACATATACAAGGACAAGAAACTTACTTTTCCAAAACTCCACTATACGTGTATACATAAAAGACTATTTTGTTCTCTGTATGGTTTACCTTACTTCTATGAAAGCCCTACATTAAACGAAACCAAATTCTGCCATTTATTTTGCAAAAGCATCTGAGTAACTAAAGTATTATATCAGAACTTAATACTGAGTTTTTCCCTCTAAAAATTGCAAGTCCTTTCAAAAGATGAACAAAATGTATATTTCAGGAATAAAAGACTAGGAAGTTTGATATGAACAATGTCAAAGTAAAATTTCTATCACACAGAAATCAGAATGACTACAAATGAGTCTGATTCCATGATAGCAGCTGAAATGAAAATGTGGGAAAGAAGATGGCAGAGAGAAAATAATTTTATAAACCTGATCCTAATTAAAGTTCTAGAAGGCAGCTTTTGTACAAAGGTATTATGAAGAGTGAATGCTACTGAACTGTGTAAGAAATGAAACTTTAAAATAGTTGTTTTGCCTTTCAAAATTCTAATTAAAATTTTAATGAAAAGTTACATATCAATTGTTTTTAATAATGTCAAATCCTGACATTATATTTTGTATAAACATGAAAAATAAATAAAAGACAGTTCCAAAATATGAACCTAGAATTATAATTAAAAGCAGCTTATTGTTGGATAATTCAACATACCAAGAAAGAAGGAATTAAATCAGCAACTATTGGTAATGCATGAACTGGTAGAAAACACATTTTTATTCTCCCACTGTTTTGAAGTACTAAAAGATATTGAAAGAAGCAAACACATATTTGTATCACTAACAGATTATGGCAGAATATGCATATGTAAGTASTGCAATTGACTACAAAAAATGCCGTTTCATATAGTCACAAACTGAGAGTTTAATTCTTACTTTATTGAATAACAATAACTTATTTCCAAGCATACATTTCAGTGGAGCCGGAAACAAGAAACATGATTTGTGTTCCTTTGCGGAATAGTACTATTTATTGTAAGCCTAAGAAATATTCTGTTGGAAAAACAAACCATCCTCTTCATTCCAAATATACTTTGGATTTTGGCTTTCCTGCTACCACCAGTACAGTGCAGAGTAATTCCGTTTATCTGACAGTAAAAAAGAAACATCATTTTAAATTAGGGCCCAAACTCCTAAAAGGACCCCAGCCCCCAGCCCCCAGCTTCTCAAAGTAGATACACACTGTGCTTCCATTTTTATCAATTTGCAAACAGAAAGTAATAACCAATGTAAAAAAAAATGGTCATTAATGACTGGTAAAGCTGTAATTATTCTATAACCTCTGTTAAACTGAAATAGAAAGCTTGTAATTTTATGCACAAATTATAGAAAAAAAAGTTAGACTAATTTGAGGTCAATGGAAATGTTGTTTTTTGAAAAATAAGCTGTAAAAGGGAACAAATCAATCTATTTCCAGTAGTTCTCACAGTAACCAAACTAYGTATTTGTTTTTTAAGGGAAAAGTGAGTCCTGTATAGAATGCTGAAAGAAACCTGAAAATAAAAAATTTAAGCCACAAAGACAGAACAGTTTCAGAAAATAATTATTTTTGTGATTTATGTTTTAAAAAGAAAATGATAAAAGGTGTTCCATAGATCAAATATACTCCCAATGACATGTGGCAAAATTCTTCTGAAGATCTCTTCCTCTAATATGCTCTTAACAACACCAACAGGTTAAAGCATGTAGTTCTTCTCCAATTTGTACCTGTGCTTCAATCACACACAATGCTGGATACATTGCAAAAATATCAGAAAGAATGAATTCATTCTTGATCCCTTGAGAGTTACCTCAGATAAAATGCTGGAGACAAGCAATGATGAGGCATGGAGTCTCTTTCAATTTATACTATTTTTTTGTTGCTGTTCTTTGTTCGTGCCTGAATGTTTATATTGCACAATATTTTCTCAACACACTCCACAGCCAAAATTCAGTCAATAACTTTTAGAACACAGAAAGCAAGTTTCTGAAAATTTCATGCAGAGGCAGGAAAGTAAAAAAAAAACAAATCCTCTTTTCCTCACCTTCTCACTTGTAGTCACTTTGTTTTTTCCTAATCCCAACGTGCTGTCATTGACATCCATTCAGATGTCTGAAAAACTAGCAGGAACCTCTATAGTAGCTCTGATGAATGAAAAAATTCATGCAGCTTTCTACAAGGACTTGCAGGATTAAAAAATTGCTTCTTTGTGACTGAACCTATGTAGTATAAATGTGCTTCCTCACTTTTCCAGCCTTCTTTTCTCCTGCACCATAGTGCATAGATGACCAGTAAGAATAACTTTTCCTTTTGAACAGTGCTGATTGCAATATTTATTTTCTCATGGTTTAACCCCAGCTGACAACTAAGCACCACTTAGTGACTCATTTTGCTCACTCCTTCTCGCTGGGATGGGGGAAAAGAATTGAAAGGGCAAAAGTGAGAAAACTCATGGGCTGAAATAAGAATTTTAGTATTTTAATAATAATAATGATCATAATATAGCAAGGAAAAATAAAACAACAAAGAGAGACAAATAAAACCGAAGAAAAACAGGTGACACAAATGAAAACAATTGCTCACGACTAAACAACTGATGCCCAGCCACTCCCCGAGCTCCAACAGTGTTACCATTCCCTACTTAGCAATGCCACAGGACAAGGAGTAACTTGTTTTGCTGCTAAAAGCTAGCAATACATATTGCATAGTTACTAGCCAAAAATATAATGATTACATTAAYTTCATGTGTTATTTTTGAGGGGTTCATCTACGTGAATGGTAGAAGTGTAAAATTAATATAAACACAAAAACTGATGAAGGGTACCAATTATATATTTTCAATAACATGTTTCAAGAATAAGCATAAGTTTTCATTGCTCTGATATCTTCTGAATTCTTGGTGGCTTCCTGGTGAAGAAATATTTGCAATATATAGCTTTAGACACCAGTTTAGGCACCAAACTCARACAGAGTGCAACTCATGAGGTGCTCTGTGGAGTCAAGGAAGGAGAAGGGGTTCTCCAGAAAGCAGCTCAGAGCAGACACCCGACTGTGCTGCTCATTTGACAWGTGAAGGAAAATATCTCCCTCTCTCCCTCTCTCTTCCCTGCTTATCATAATAGCAGTATGACATACTGACAAAAGTATGTTAAGGCAACCAATATGAATCTCTCTCATAACATCTTATTTTAGGAATTTTTACCTATAAYTCTTTGCTTTCACTCCCCACAATTCTGAATAATCTCTTTAACCCTCATTGYAGGGAAAAAAAATAAGTGCAGTGACATATAATTACTAAATATCTTAATGTCTCTGTTTTCTATTTTTACCCAATTATTTGTATGCTCCTTTTAGTCAAATCCCTTCAAGTAATTTCTAACCCTCTCATTCCTAAATCCAAGTGTGTTATGCAATTTACATATATAAAATGTGAATGTATTAAGTGTTCCTATGGAAAAAGAATGAGAAAGAGAGGAAGAAGAGGAGGGGGACAGAACTGGAGACAAGGAGAAGGAGGCAGAGAAAGAGGGAGGTGGGAGAGAAAAAGGAAGAGGCACAAAGCTGGTGATATGATGCAGCTGAACCTCAGATGTTGGAGTCTATTTGACAACAAGCAGAACACCAGACATACATCCTGAAAGCTTTCCGGTTGCCCAGAGGCCACAGATCCTAATTTTTACCTTCAGTCATCAGCATGCTGGCTTCACTKCCATCATGGTCTGATTACTTAGCTGGGAAGCATTATTATGTCAACAACTTTTCTTCAATTGGTACACAGTAAAATTTGTCTACTGCACTTGTGGGAGAAAGCTTTCAAAACAGATGGGGTTAGAACGTTCACATGTAACCTATATATTTGAACTGCCAGATTCCTTGGAATGTAACCTGAAGTTGTAAGCAGGCCTTTTTTGAGCAAGTAGATTTTTTTTTTTTGTAGTTCCTTTGTAATAGGGTACTTGAGAACTATAGGATACATATATGTCTCAAGGAAGGCATTTCAAATCTAGGACTCAGAACAATCATTTAGAAAAATGTAGTCCAGATTGCATAAGAATCCTAATTGGAAAGGAAAATTACTTTAGCTCTTTTTCTTCCACAGTTATCATAGCTAAAGCATATAAACCCATTAAAAAAAAGAAAAGGGTGTAGAAAATAAGACTATGTATTAAGAATTTTCTGAAGCTAACCAGAAAATCCAAGAGTCGAAAGAACTTTTCCGGAGACAATTTAGTCCATGGAATTGCTATGCAAAATGAAAACACCTGCAGAAGGGAAGTATTTTTGAGATTCAGAGAAGGAAAATTATTGCTATGCTCTAACTACTCATTTTGATCAAACATGCTACAAGTTCTAAAAATTGTCTGAGATAGTAGGATAGCTCCTCAGATGTCTACAGAYGATATTCACTCAGCTAAACTCCACTGTAGTTCTATTCTCTCCTTTACCTTGAGAGACTAAAATAACCTAAACCTATAAAATGGTATTTTGAAAAATGATCTTTTGCATCATAGATAAAAAATATACCAAATCTAACCAGTGGGGAATGAAAAAAAATGAATAAGTGTATATGTATTTTTGTTAGCATTTGTGAAGGGAAATGGAACATTCTCCCTTCAAAGACTTCATTATTTCATTTGTGAAAGATTAGAGTTATGAATGAGGCCTTTATTTACAACCTACAGAAACATTTTAGTCATTTACGACCTCCAAGTAGTACATAGGGATGAATGGTTTGATGCCAACCCTTCAAATATAGGTAATTAATTCAACAGTTAATTTTCTGCATTCTACAGTTCATGCTCAGGAGCAGATATCTTTCTCTATTCTTAATGCTAAATTGTCAACTAACATCGTTAATGACATTTCATGCCATTCTTTCATTTCACTTATGAAGGTTTTTGATAATAGAACGGCAAAAGAAGATTTATTCTCTCACTCTGCTCCTAAAATATATTTAAAACAACAATTTAGATTCTCTGAAGACACAAACCATTAATGAATGCAATCCATTTCTTGGTGGGAAACTGTAAAGGTCAATGTAAAATATATAATGAATTTCTTCAGATAAGTAAGAGAAGTCAAACTCAAATTTCCAGGCAATTACACACAATCAAATATTCCCACTCTAGATTCTTGAAGAGCAATGAAGATAAAGTATTCTGTAAAACATGCCATCAGAGCTTTCATGATAGGAAGATGGTCATGAGGCTCTTCTTTTTTACCTTACATTTCAGTCAGAGAAATACAAGGGAAAACTTTGCACCAGACTTCAGAATGATATGTTGCTCTTACTACACACAAGTTCTCTCACCCAGAGTCAGAGCCTGGGGGGCTAATAGATATATATCATAATGGGCCCTATTCTGTGCAACAAAATAATAATAATAATAATAATAATAATAATAATAATAAAATTAATTAATTATTATTATTAATAATAATAATAGTACTAATAATCTGCAAAGCTTGTATCTGTACCTTGGGAGAATCAGTTTGAGACAATGAATTTATATTCAGGAGTCCTAAATAAAGAAAAAAAAAAAAATAAGCCCTTCATTACTAACTTTCTTTTAATGAGGTATAGCCACCCACTCTACAACTTGGAGGAATTATCTACTTGTAGGGACTATTTAATGGGATAACTGCAAGGTGTTTTGGATGAGTTTTTTTTATATTCTCAAAAATATAGATCACTCAGAGAAGAAATAGCCAAGCTATTTCTTCCTTCCTATTCTGGATTATCATTGTACAATAAAGCCTTCACAGGGCAAATTCCTCTCACCTGTTGGAAGCTCCTCTGGTATCTCTCCCTGCTGGCAATGGCTTGCAAAAACATTTTGGAGCCAATCCTGTGATACTGCATTTTCTGGCACAGGGGTGTCAAACATAATGCTTGCTCTTCCTTGGTCTTCCACTCAGCAGCCCCAGCCCCTCTAGGAGGTCAATTGCAAACTTCTGGACACCTGCTCCCTCTGCTTCTCAAGGACTATTTCTTTTTTTTGGCATTAACCTCACAGCTCCTAAAACCTTAATGATAGTCTTCTCTCTTTTACCTCCTTGCACCTTTCAGGATGCTAAAGATCGTCTGGGGTTTTGATATCTTTTTTAGGGATCYTACAGATTACAGGTTAAAGAACAAAAAAAAAAGAAGTCTATCCTCATGATTCACTTCAACATTATCRTGTTATCTCCTCTGCTTCCTGTCTCCAGCAACGCAAAGGGAAAGGATCCTACTGATGATAGCTGCGACTGATGACTTCTGGCATGCCTCCTTCTGATCTTTTCCCTGAACTAGAGATGACAATCTATTAACCTCTGGCCACAGTGTTTAAGCACATCATTTGGCCATTATTCTCTTGAGTAAGTTCTTTAAATGTGTTAAAGTGATCTTTTTAACATACTGAAATTGTACCATGGCATTGTCTCTTACTGATACTGATTAGACAGTTTCCTTGACATAGAAATCCTGTTGGAAAGACAGTTATAGTCCCCATGCCAAAAAATGCATGGAAAATATGGATCTAATTTATCATGGTTATTACTTATGGTTATTATTCATCTGGAAAAAATAAAAATAGGGGGAGAAAAAGCAGTTAAGAGGAATAAGATTAAAAAAAAGTCACGAAAACAACAGAAAGCTGTCATGTTTACTGAAAACCTTACTGTCCTACTGTCGAGTCAATAAAGATAATTGGCTAGAAAATCTGCACTCCCAGACATTTCCCACCTTTCTTTTCAAAGTGTTATTGATGAAACTCTTAGAAAATGGAAATTCTAAGTTCACTCACTTTCCAAAGCTTTGTGAAAAATACGAAGGCTTTCTTGAGATCAGCATCTCATTTTTCAATTTGTTTTGAAAGGCTGAGGGATAAGATGTACTGAAAATCAGCAAACTCCAAACTGTAACTGGATTTAGGCACTTGGAATAAGACTATTTGATGGTAAATGACTTTAGGAATCGTATTGGATGAAGATTTAGTAAAATTATTACAAAAGAGCTTTTAATTTTGAGAGAAGAAATTTACTTCGTGTAACATTTATCTGAAAAAAAAGTAAAATTTAAATTATCCCCAGGAACAGCTAATAAGGAGATGTTTTATTTGATTTTCATAATATGTCCATTCTTCCYGTGACATGATTTTAAATTCAGAAGATGGATAGTGCAGTATAACCTACAACAAACAAGAGATCACTACAGAATTTTACCCTGCAATTTCTGTAGCAATGGTTGGGTTTTTTCAGAGAATGTTCTTAAGCTGATGAGTTCTATAAACTCAGGAGATTTTATCTAATTTGGGACATATTTTATAAGACAAACTTTGCTACGTTACTTTATAACACAATTTTAAATGAGTTCATAATTATTTATTTAGGATCAGAACTTCAAAAGAAGTGGAGACTTACACAAAAGGCAGGGAAATCCTCAGTGTAACTCATTAAAAGAACTAAGAGTCACTAGCTAGTGCCTGTTTCAAAACCATAATTTCAAACCAACAGGAGTAATATTCCAAGTGTAAATGCAGTCAATTAGACCAAAATGTGTTCATTTATTAAAAAAATATTTATCCAATGAAGCGCTGTTTAATATTTAAATAAGTTTCCATGGTTCTGCTTGCCACATCTACTAGTGGGAAATGTTTTACATTTTTTCTTTACTTTCAAATCAATATTTGCATTAACAATATATTAAAAAAAAGAGAAAAATTTCTAAATACCATTAACTAGGAATTAGTAACAAAGCTGCATAACTTTCCTAAGTGTTCAACTTGATATTCCSCTCTCCCTTTATTTTGAGATATTTATAATTTAATTATGTTCAAAATTCCAAAAGACATCAATTTAAAAGAAGAGCTGAACGACAGCATATTAGACCAAAAACTATCAGATGAAAGAAACCAGCTTTATTTTTCATAAGGTATTCCTGAGAATTTTTGGCACAAACGTACTCATTTTTAATTTAAAAGGGAAATTTTTGTCACAGAGGTGCTCATATTGAATTTAGAAAGCAATAGAGCAATCCTGTCTGTGTCTCTAGCCTCTACAATCTTTTCTTTTCCATCATGTAGAGTCAAATTCCTTYAGCCTTTCCATCAATCTCATTGTTTGCTTCCTCATAACCCAGCAGCACTGTTCTGCTTCTGGTAAGGTTACCCACAGGTTTKTCTTGCCTCCTAAACACTGAGCCTGAAGGTGCTGCCTCACAATCACTTATCCAAACCCTGGCAATCTGCAATAATTCGTAAGCAAGATGAGGGCCAGCCTGCAGAGAGTGCGCCACAGGCAGAACGCCCTTCTCTATGTGTCCTCTGGATGCCTTCAGAGCCTTATACAAAGTCCGCTTTAGGATTTTATTTGCTTATATCAAGGGCCCAAGCTTTCCTTCKGGGACACAAGGAGCATTCAAGATAACCCTGTGATAATGGGGCTCATGAAATGTTAGATAAAGCACATGCTTTCATAGGGTCTTCCTCCTACCAGGTGTGAACTATGATATATGCTAGTGGAAGCACTATAATTTGATTATGTGATCATTTCATAGGCACTCATTAAGTGAAATGTTAGCCTCATTTAAGTTTTCTTTTAAATGTCAATGAATACTAAAGACAAAGAATTTGACCTGTTACGTTGTGACTCTAAAATATAATGTGTACAGATGAGTAGAGAAATAAAACAATGTAGAGTTTGGTGATTATCGTCACATAGACCTATTCAGATCCATTTACAGAAGCAGGGGCCTGAAATAAAATGAAAATATTTTCTGGTTAAGAAAAGCACCAAGTACAGGTGTTTTTTCGACAATTTATTTAAGTTCAGGCTGTATGACCTAATATGACTTGGGTGTAATAAATAATTTGCAATTTACTATAGATATGCTCTTATGTCTAGCATAATATTTATATGCACACTACACATAAAAAGGGGGATAGACAAAAAAAGGGGAAGAGATAAACAAATATTAAAATCCATTGYTATATAATCCTTCAACAGCAATAAAAGATATTTGCGCTTTTTTTAACTTGCTCACAGTTATTTTAAACCTGGCACAGGCAAAGTATACATTTGTATTATGTTACGTTCCTATACTAACTGAAAATGGACTCAGCTAATCTTTCCACTTCAGCACCTAAACATTTCAAATATTATTTATGAATAGTACCACTGAATAATTCTGAGAAGTGAGTCTGCTCTAAATCCCTCTAATTGGTTATCTGAGATGAAACATTTACTGAGTTRTGGTACAGGTCCTCCAACTTAGGCATGACACTAAAAGATGCTCTTAAAAGTATCTTTAAAATATAACCACTATTTTTCTGTCCAAGATTATGAACAAAGCCGAGTATATCTTAGCCTGAGAAATTAATGGAAGTGTATGGAGTGTCAACTGTTTAAGGATAAAAATCTCTGATACTGGCTCATTAGTTAGCAGTGAGTTGAACTAGGCAGCTGGTGTTGCAAACCACCATTTGCCATCTTCTTTACTGCATCTTAGCASATCTACATTCCTTAGTAATGTTACAAGAATTGTTAGGTATCAGCAGCAAAGAGAAACAACAGCAATCTTCCAGAAGAAAGCATCACATGGGTGCAATTAAATAATTAGCAAAAAAATGGCCAATTTATGAGACAATGTATATGAGCAAGGTTCATCTAAGGTGAAGGGAGGGATAGCTAYGTATGCTAAAGGCAGAAGAGATGTTCCAGTTAATGGGAAATGCCATCAGTACGGGGAAGAGAAAATGAACAATACTCTAAGATTTTCAATTCAGGAATTGTTTCTTTTTCTGGTTGTAGAACACCTATCACATTTCTGGCAAGTACTGAAATATAGATAAGAAAAAACTCCTGCCTATGTTAAGAAGCTGAATTCATATTGAAAACAGCAATTGCTTCCCGAGGTCGGATAAGCCAGCAGATCATGCAATTGAATAGACAGTATCCTAAAGAACAATTTCATACCTAAGAATCTTGGTTTATTTAAAATAAAACAAATACTCAGACCCCTATAATCCTAGTTTTAGAGAAAATATTACAAATATAAATCAATTTATGCTAAAGATTGAAAAGCAAGAAGGCAAATATAACCAAGCTGTAAAAAACCCCTATTCTCATTTTGTTAACTCACTCTGTTCTTTAGGGGATCTGGCTTGCAAATGCTGAATACTTGGGGCTTGGTATATTGTATGTGAACCAAATTGTTCATATAGATATTGAAAATTATCTTTCCTGGTCTATGAAAAATTCAATCATTTCCACACCAAGACAGTTCTCTCAAGAGTAAAAACTCAAGTTTCCTCTTCTAAAAAGCACTGGAATGTGATCAAAAATAATACTAAGAGGAAAAAAGTAAATTGAATTAGTAGCATTTCGTTATCTCTACTTGAACCTTAGGTTTTTGGTGCAGGTCCTTTAACATATTAGGATATTACAGCTACTAATCAGTGTCTATGCGTTTTATAATGATCACAAGAGAGCCTGTATCAGGGAATGATCTGCTTCATTTTTTCTGCACACCCATCTAAGCATCCTTTTACTCTGCCAAAATTGGGCCTTTGCAGTTCAGCACTATGGTCTGACCATCTCCTGAAGATCTATGAGCTCTGGTGATGGTTTTCACCAAGGGTGATGATGCCTTATCCAGGACTACCTAAAAAGGGAGGCTGGACAAAGATCAAAGAGTTAAAAGCAGTGGTGTTTATTTGAAGGCCTTCAGGTACATCCAAGCTCACTCAGGGGGCTTATACTCTAAGGTGGACCCCCTGAGATCAGCTCCCCAAGATGGACCACCCAAGATGGATGACTGGTCACGAGTTCTCCATACTTTTATAAGTTTGGTCTATTA
The DNA here is from genome assembly GCA_018881555.1 of Amblyornis subalaris. NCBI lineage: Eukaryota > Metazoa > Chordata > Aves > Passeriformes > Ptilonorhynchidae > Amblyornis > Amblyornis subalaris. Next base: position 33,852,457 of record JACAXG010000001.1, on the reverse strand, counting down.
GCATATTGGGGCCAGTTCTTCCAATTAGAGCTTCAGGTAATGAAGTAATTCACCCCAAGTTTGCTCCCCCCTTACTAACGGCTGTTTATAGATCTTGGGCCTGAGGCAGTAAGGTGTCCTTGAGGTCCAGGCCTGAAGATGGATTGTTTTGTCTAAAGGCAGTAGCTAACATTTTTATATGGGCTTTAGGGTTACACACTAAGAATTGCAGGGTTACAAGTATATGAGAAATATAAAAGCTAAAATCCTAAGGCATCAGTGATGCCCCTTGCAGTGTGGCTGGAGAAGGGCTTCCCACTGCCATGGCCCCTTGGGGCTATTGGGACACCCAAAGCTCCACTGTCTTCCATGGCTAGAGCTGCCATGCTGCTGTGTCACATAATTTCTGGCTATGGGCAGATGAACTTTTCTCCCCAAAGGGTCGGATGGTGATGTTACCTCTGGCTTCTTTCCTTCCAGACATGGCTGCTGACATTTCCAGCTGAAASTCTTACCCAGGGGTCTTCAAGGGCCACTTGCTCTTCACGTGAAAAGCAACCTACAAGGACTTGTGCAAAAAAAGAAAAAGCTATGGACTTCTTGGTCAATTCTCCTTACTGACATCAAAACACAGTGTGACAGCTGTTTAGGTATTTTTATGGAGCAGAGAGAAACAACAAAGGTGAATTAAACACAAGCAGACTCTGTATGTTTTCAAGAATAAGCTCAAGTTTTGCCCATAAGGCTGCGATTGAATCTATAAATACAGAGCTTCCTAAATCATATCATAAGATATTATCAGGGCCCTGAGGGCACTGCAGGCCCTACTGTCCCTGACCTCCTCCCCCAGGGCTCCCTCACCCTGCCCAGGACCCCATGTCTTCCTTCTCCCCAGGAGCCACCACTCCCTGCCCCAGGGACACCCAGTAGGATCATCTTCAACTACCCACAGCCCTGCCCTGGCTCAACCCCATCCAGGACCACCCACAGGCTGATGTCCAACAAGAGATAGTGCAAATGGCCTTTTCAATATCTTACAGTTAATTTTGGATTTGACTTAGAGAGCTAGCATCAGAAAATGACAACTGAAGTTTTCAGGGTTATAGTCTCMTTATTGCCATTACTTATTCCTGAAAGAACCTAATTCCTTTGTCCTTTTTCACTCTGACCACGTAGATTTAGAAAGATATTACAATTAAATACTTTAAATCATTCAACCATGAAGGATTATATTTTTCCTCATGTTTTTATTGGAAATATGACACTTTTAAGAGACAGGGAAGGAAGAGATATAAAGAGAGAGCAACAAAAGGGAAGGGAGAAAGGAAGACAAAAATGTACCCATTCCACCACAACTTAAATAACAGGAAAGCTGGTAGTCAAACATGATGAGATACACTCACTTGTTTTGGCATTTAATATTTGAGTTACTTGAAAACAATTATCTGTTTATTCCTCCCTTGTTGAGACTGAGAGGAGGAACTGTTTGTATTTGTGGAGTGCTGARTGCAACTCAACCTGCGTTCCAGCTGCTTCTGAAAACAAACCACAGAGCCATAGAATAAACCAGTTATAGAAAAGGATGGCTGAGGTACAGAGGTGAACTTTGCAAACTTCATATSAAGCTTACTGTAATGTATGTATAAAGTGTCATTAGTGCACCTATCAAGATGGAGAGAAAAGACAATTAGAAATGATCAACTGTCCTTTTATTGGTGCTCCTGACTTGTGTCAATAAAAAGTTAAAAGGCTGAGTATGAGATCAAAATTATCACAATGTAAATGCAGAATGAAGTGGCATTTTTTAGAAGAAACTCATACTTCAAGAATAGAAAAAGAAAAAAAAAGGAACACATTTCTCAGAAACAATAGCAATCAGGATGATACATAGTGAAGAAACAAAAGATCTGAACATGGCTAATATCCATGCAGTGTACCTYCTACAACACCCATTAAATATCAAAACTCTATGATGGGTACATCCTGTAGGAATTCCAACAGATGATTAAAACAGGCTATGTTATGTACAGCCTATTTGTAACCAAACTCAATATGTTTTGAAGTAAAGCAATTCTTTGACAATGGCTTATCATTCAAAACAAATTACTAATACATATAATTGTTTTACTTGAAGAAATGTAACAGATCAATTTTTCTCATATAAAACAAAAATAAAATAATACAGAACTGCTAGGAGTAAACACAGAAACTCATACAATTACAGAATTTTAAAACCATATCTAATTCTGGTATGTTGGATCTAAAAGTAACTGTTGAAAAAAAACTGTGCTCATACAGTACAAGACTAGTTTAAATGTTTTAGGGAAAAATCTAATAGATATTCCACTAGGTTCAATACTTCTATTAAATTACTAATCAGACACGAATTAATGTGTTTTTCCTGTTTTTTCCTATATTACACATTTTTTCCTCTGCTTTCTAGAGTTCTACTGAGACTTCTGGACAACTTTCAACATTTAAAAACACTCTTGATCACTCTTTTGCACTTAAGTCAAGGCCTTTAGCAATCTGCAGGATGAAGTAGGTTAAGAATACTCTTGTGAATGGAAGGGAACCTAATTTGAGTTGTAAGAAGAGATAAAAGACACCACAGGTAACTGGCCAGATGTGGTGAATACTGTTAGTTCCTCAGCAAGTAATACTGACTTGTAAATAGTAGGTAAATATTTCCCTGGTAATTCTTCCTGCTTCTGATATCTGAAGAATCAAGGTGGACACATATACAAAATTTATTGGCCACCAAGGAAGACCTGCACCTGTACCAAAGGTTCTCAAGTGTCAGAGGCCCTACCTTGGGGTCCTTCCTGGCTTGTGCATTACACTTCTTGACAGCTGATGTCCTAATAATAAAATAAAATTCTACTCTTCCCATTTCTAGGGTCTAGGACATTGCACTTTCAGCACGAAGAACACATATCAACCTTGTMAATGACTGTAGTATGTCAGCGTTTGCTACAGTCTTCTTAGTGCTATCAAGACAGAAAAATGAAAAAAATAAAAGAAAATATGATTATCTCCCTACTGCTCTAACAAGCCTTCCAAACACAGCTTTTTTAGGGAATCCCACTGATCTGTCTGACAGGACTTGACAGTCTGGATAAAGACTTGCTTGCCAATGTCGGCATCCTGCATATAAAATTTACATACTTCCTTCTGATTGAGAATTTATTTTTCTTCTATTATAATCAAAGTCCTATGTCTAGCTCTGTGCACATCTAGTCCTTTACCTGCCTTAATTTCCATGTGAGTCAGTTGACACTGAGACTTCTATCTTCCTCTTCTGCCAGCAGGGCTTGAGTCTTCTAGCAGTGGACACAAATGATGCCCCACGTTGCTCCAGCTCTGCTATTCTTAGTCTACCAGAAAATACTAAGCCACAGAGGTAAGTTTTCTGCAGCAGCATGTTATTGCCCATTCCAGCATTGGGCTACTCTGCCTGGATGCTGTAAAGGCAACCGAGCAGCCTTTGGACCTAGGGTTTTATTGAAAAAAGACCCTTAAAACTTAAATCCCAATACTCTAAAAAATCTTAAAGCCAGCAGGTTAAACACCAATCTGTTGCTACATTTTGTGAGCCATGCTCCTGGGCCATAGGTCTGAGACATTTACAAAGCTGAATAAAACAAGTATCTTGCAGAACACGGCTAGGAGTCAATTTTTTATTTGAGCTTCCTTGGGGTCAGACAGGTGGATAGGCATCCTAAATCCCCTCTGCTCATTTTAAATCCACGTTTCTAGCTAGCACATTCACAGACCCTCAGATGGTAACATGGTGAATGGACCATGTAGCCAAGTTGCTCATTATTTTTTGATGTGCTGTTTCCTACAGACTTGGAGGAATCAGATACTGATTTTTGTTTCTGCACAGAAAACCAAGGTTTTTAAATCTTTGTGAGCAGCCAGAATATGTGAAAAAAATTCTTACTGTTGAAGATCTTTCACCCTATATCATATGGAAGATATTTATCTGGTTCCCAAGATCAAACTGGATAAGAAAATGGTTATAGTTTAGACAATATCTGTCTTGAGGGTGGTAATTTTTCCTTTCCCTTTTCATCCTGAGTGACTTTACTTGCACTTTATTTCCATGACCATTTGAGGATGAATGTCCATTTTTCTGCACCTGGCATGGCAGGAGATATATATACATAGATGGATTTGAAGATGTAGTTTTTAATTAAAATTTTATTATATTTATATTATAGATATCATATAGTTTTATATATATGTATTTATAAATGCGAAGAGCTCTTTTCCACAGGCTATTTTTTGTGAACTAGTTCCTGATCTTCTCTGTAGTTTTTAATCCATGTCTATAGTTGTATAGCAGTAGCCATCCCTTATTTAAATCTTTTATTGCCTTTCTGCTACTCCTCTTCCTGAAGAAGACTGTGGTCTTGTTCTGAACCTGTATTTCAGAACCACTTGTGTTTTATTGTCACTGATGCATGAAAGTTGAAAGCAGTCAGCAAATTTCTGAGAGAACGATCCCACTACATAACCTCATATCAGGAACAATTTCTCCTTAATAACAACTGCCCAGGKTTTTTCCTTCACCAGCAGTAAAAGTATTTCTGTACTGTCCTTTCTCCAAATCCTGCCTTTCTGTAACTTGGTTAGTGGCAGAATAGAATGCAGGGCCTGCCTTCATTAATGACTCCCAGGCAGTGAAACTTCACGGCAAGGGAGCAAAGAAGAAGCCATGCCTGAAAAACAGTAGTTGTAATGCTTTTGATTATTAGTTTCTTTTCCTAAATTTCTACTGTGTCTCCAAGGTTTACTTGTATCTGCATCCATCTTGAAAAGTTGTCCTCTCACCTTAATGCATTAAATCTGCAATCATTAAAGCTCCTRCCTGTCAAAGAAGAAATGAAAGTTATAGTAGAATACGAGGAGTAGAAAAGGAGGAAGGAAAAAACCAAAACCAAACATGGTATGCTTTTTGCAGTCCCTGGGTCCTTGCCACTGTAGGCTGGTGCTTCTCTGAACCCTAACCCTAAACCTAATGGCAGCTGGAGTCTGAGGCTGAAGTCATCAGCGCCATAGTTCGTCCAGATGGAAAAGCTGTGGGGGCAGCAATGTTGGTGCAGTGCTGTGATCCCCTTGGCATTCCTTTTGCAGCCACAATACCCCTTGAGCTGTAGACTGTGGTTCTCTGAACTCAAAACCTAACCCATACCCTAGAGGCAGCTTGGGGCTGAGGAGAGATGTCGGGTATGTTTTATGACCAAATGAGAAAGCTGTAGAGGAAGCAATGTTTGTACAGTGCCTTGATCCCCTTAGTAAGCATTTTGCAACCCAACCTCCCTGGAGCTGTAGGCTTTGTGGTTCTCTAAACCCTAGCCTTAATGGAATGGCAGCTTGGGGCTGAGGCTGAGGAGCTCAGCACTGTGAGTGGCACAGATGAGAAACATGTGGAGGGATACTTGCACTGGGTAGCTGGACTGATTTATGACGAAAGTATAGGAAGGATGCAAGCTCAAAGCTTTATAAAACCATTTCTTTGGTGTTTGTTTTCTCCAGTAAGGTACCATTAAAGGGTTGGACCCTTCCCTGGAGGTCTAAGAGTGGCTCAGCTCTCTTGGCAAGATTTACTTAGAAGAAGCTAGAGAAGTTCTAATTCTGCACAATTTAAAGACTTCAGATCAAATTACCTGACTTTACAAATTCTACTTCGTGACAAGTCTTCTTTGAAAGGTAGCTTGGACGATGAGCCTTATCCTCACAAAAGATGAAGTCACTCTGAACTCTTGTATAACATGTGTATATATATATACACATATACATCTAGAAATGTACAACCTTACATGAATTCCATAAGATGAAACAAATTATTTAAYGAAGTACTAAATCCACTTTAAAAATGGATTTCAAAAATGCCCCTGACATATGAATAAGTCCCTGACCTACTTTCACAAGTTGCCTTAATGGTCTTTTCAATTACTGGTTGAAAAACAAAATCCCAAACCCCTACCTTCTATTTCAGTTTACCTAACRTTAGCTAGAGACTATTTTTTTGCAAATAGAAATACTACTTAAATCCCTTTCTCAGAAAAAAGATGTACCATTCTAAATTTCTTGAATGTTTGCTAAAGTATCATTTTTATAGGGAATAAGTGATTGGTTTATGAATAACCTCCAAGACTCCAAAATCTTAYATGACAATAATGGAATATTTCATAAACAATTAGAGCTAACCACAGGACTGTAAACCAGGCAGGATAATGAGTCTCAAATATAGCAGAGCCTTCATCACATTTTGAATAGCAGTGCATCTAAACTGGATCTAAAAGAGGGATGGTCAGGATCCACCTGCAAATTAATATTAATGTGCAATTAAATACGAGAAATATGATTGTTCTCTCACATTAAACACTTTGTCTRAATTCTCAAATTGTCTGTGCAGGAGGTTTCAATGAGATCAATTAATACACAGATGTTTGAAAATGGAAAAATCAAAATTTTAGTGAACAAAAGAGTTGTTCAGGAAATACCATGTCGAGAAAAAARAAACAACCAAAACATAAAAACCAAAACCAATTCCCACACCTGAAAGTAAATACATAGAATTGATAGTCTAGCAAGAAGCATTTCCAAATGTGATATACTGGTTTGATATCTAGAGCAAGCCCCAAAATAACCTCTCCACATTTCTCCAAGAGCCTGGAAACACTATATCTGAAGATGGTTTGACAGATCATGATGAGAGTGTCTACACACTTCCAGGGTAAGAACTGCCACGACGATATTTTGTGATAAAAATGGTTTTGAATCTACAAACACAAATATTCATGGCATTAGAAGCTTCTGAGACTGCTTCAGCTTTGGTGATGATGACGAAGCACAAAGAGTAAGATATGGAAGCTTCTCCCTTATATCTGCAGCTCAGATCTGCCATTCAGGGTTGTCCACCACCACAAGTCGCAGATCTATCTTTTMCTTATTTGCAGGGCTGTTGTACTGCTTGCACATGAAGAAAATAAGATACCAGTGAGAAATGATGTGGATGTTTCTGGAAGATTTCAGCTCACTGTGATTGTCCACCTTTTACACAATATAGAGCAATTAATATAGGCAGTTGAGACATGTTGACAAAGGTCCTTTAATGAAGTTCACCATGTCTGCACAGCTGTGGAGACACATTAGTCATAAAATCAGCATGACCTATCTATCTTACAGTTGCTCTACTTCAAGGCTACTACCGACTTTGAGCTGAGAACAGTTTTTCTCTTAAAGGTTATTTTCTCATGAAGTGGTTAGCCCATGAAACCAAGTATCATTTTTAGCATATCCCAGAGATGCTTGCTTCTTTTGGAGTGTAACTAGTGAGAAAATTTTCTGCAGTGTGTATAACTGCCAATGTCCAAGAGGCCACCTTATGTTCTTAAAGTATTTCTTCCCACCAATGTTCCTTTTTGTTGAACTTGAAATGTTTTGAGTTTAGTTATTCAAAATCTAAATCTGCTTTCCCAGTCTTTCAACCTTAGTCCTTAACTGCACTATGCACAACTGGTTAAGAGCTGTCCATTTCTGTCATAAGAGCCACTCTGTAAGAGTGGCCATCTTTTAGTTCTTTTAGGGCAGTGAAGATGTACATAACATTTTTGGGACTAACAACCCTACGGACAAAAAATTAGCATAGCCCTRACAGAAGTAAAAATTTTCAGAAATATGGGAGACAAAATTTATGTTTTACTTTCTCATGTCTGAACAGAGTTTACTAGTTAAAAGTATTTGTGCTGGTGAGCAATGCTATCAGGAGTTCCTATGAGGTAAAGCAAGGTCTGCATATCTTTCTTAAGTCTGACTCAAGATCTCAACTTACTTGAATGCAAGTGCATTTGGTTCTCCTGCCAAATTACAAGACAAAGAGGAAGCTGAAATGCTCTTATGGGGAATATCTTTGGTCTGCCTAAATCCTAATCTTCCCTGTGCCTAGTGCTGCTGTGCAATGGGCCTGTTGCACGGGAAAAGGGTCCAATGTGGGCTGTGCTGGCTGCTGTAACATCCCAGCTACTCAGGGGAGGTGTAATCCTGAAGTGAGAAAGCTGCAGCAAGGCTGGAAAACACTGAGCACTGAACAGAGCAGGAAGAAGAGATTGATGGACACCAAAGCTTGCAGGTCTCCATTAGGATTGTCCTCTCCAGAAGACGTCTTCACAGAAGTTTTTGGTTGGACATGTGTCRCTGGATTTTAGCCCTTTTTGCTAGGGAAGAGAGCAGATCCAGAGATTGTAGATACAATAAACTAGCTTGAAAATCAAGCATTATCTATTTAGAGGAAGACTCTTTGTATTTTACATATTATCTAATATCTGTTATAATTCTTGGCATTATAACTACTAGAGAAAAGAAGGAAATCTTGTTCAGGTGCCTGACTTCCGCTCATTGTATGTTCCTAAATGTTTGYCATGTAAGCTTTTTTGTAGATATCTGGAGCTCAAAAGAACTGCATGCATCAAACAATATTATCTGTATCAAATCATATTGCAAAATTCAATGAAACATTTCTTGTAGCCAGAAGATCACCTGGGGTTTTTTGTCTTTTGTTACAAATAACTAAAAATTCAGTATGTCAAATTCCAGTAGAAGATGTACTGGGGAAAAGTATCAGTGGCTGTAATTTCCCAGTACTGCACTTTTTGGAATTCAACATGCTTCAATATCTAGAGTTTAGCTGAAACATGTGAACTTCAGAGGTATCAAATTTTCCCGAAGACTGACAGCAGTATTTGTCATTACCTGATTAAATTACGAGCTTTGTTTTAAAATCTGCAAAACAACAATGTCAAAGAGAAAGCAAGTTTGAATTCTGCATTTTGTGCCAACAGCGTTACATAATGAGATAAACATTGGTAATTGTGTTTAGTTCAATAACACTTTTAATTATAGCTGAGATCTCCTTTAGAGTGTATGGATTTTACTGACGCAAAGTAAACAGCTGAAAGCCAAATGAAGGCAATCTCATAGATTTCTACTGTCTAATTAAAGTACAGAAACATAGCTTAACCAATTCAGACATTTAGAGAAAAAAGAAAAAAATCCACCCTGTTTGCACATTTGATGCACATTTTAATTATTGCAAGATCTTAGGTAATAAAGTTTGTATTACATGAAAACAAAATATCTCCAGTCTGGGAATTTAGCTTCTCTTTCTTGTTAAGCAGGCAAAACAAGTCATGAACAGTCTACTGTATTTGTATACCTAAAGACAGACAATCAAGGAAGTCCCAACACATCCCCTGAGGCCCTCATTCAGCAATATACTAATGCACATTCCTAAACTTTAATCATGTCAGCAGGTCCTATTAAACCGTAAAAATGTCTACCTACATACCTTTTTTTTGTTGAATTAAGGTTTAATTTCTGGCAACCAAATTGCTGAGGGGAAGCAGAATTCTCATCTTCTTACTCTGGGTGTGAAATTTCATGTGGTTCTTTGCTATGGTGAAGAGATTCTGCAGCATTCCGCATGCAAAATGATCATGTCTGGCACCATACATGATTTATGTACCAAACAGTCCTTTGAAATGACAAATTGCTTATAAAAATATTATGAGCCTTTTACACCGAGGGGAAAAGTAATATCCAAGGTATTCATTAGCATCATGAACATTTACAGAACGCATTTCGAATTCAAACCAAAAAGTAGTTTTTGTTCTTATTGAGTGAGAAGACATTTAATCCATGATACCATCTGATTTGTTTCACCAGTTATCATCATGTGTCTGCAACAAAGAATATCAAATACTCAGAGAGAATTAAACATGATCAACCTCTTCCGGCTGTTCCTAAACTAGTCAATTAAATAGTGTCCAATTCCTGGCTATAAGAAAGACAATTGCCTATAAATGGTTAGAGCAGTTTCTAGCTCTGGTTTGATGCATCTGAATGCTCCAAAACAATTCCTAGCACATGCCAAAGAATATTTCCACTAGCAGCTTAGCTAATGCTGTGCCTGTTCTGGTCCAGTTCCCCAGCACTAAGCCAGCAGTCTCATCCCCAATTATCCCTTCATTCCTCTTCAGTCTATGACTTGCATCACCCAATGCCATGGTAAGGAAAAGAACATTACTGGGGGCTGCAGAGGCCTCTAGATTTGACAATAGGGTGAGTTTATAATACATCTGCAGCAGGAAACAAGCAGGTGCTCCTCATAACCTGAAAGAGATTTGGCTGATAGCTAGGGAGATTTGAGGGATCATGAATTCAGCCTAAGTAAAAAGACAGCACATGTAGAGTTTATTAAAGGGTAAAACTTATAAAAGGGTAAAACCTTATAAAAAGGCTTCTGCTCTGATGCTAATGCTGTTCTAAACATCAGTACAAGTCAGTTTTCACCATCTCCCAGTCTTCAAGGCTGTAGCTGAGCCATTAACTTTGAGGGTTTTSGTCAGCGTCTGCTCCCTAAGCCTTTTGTATGTTACTTGTTACTTGTGCCTTTGGGGTAGTGGCATTCAGTTACCAAGCTTTTTGGAAGGGTTCTGTGCAGTGAATTGCTCTATCATGTCTTTATCCTCTCCAGGATGCCTTTGATGGATGTAACCTGAATCTGTCTGCTTGAATCAATATTTGTCCTAGCTCTCTCTAAATTTCACCACTGTATTCTTTTCAGTGGAGCTTCAATGTTTTTGAGTGGAAACCCTTGCTATTGGTAATGATGCCATGTAGCTGCTGGAGCTAAAAATGTAATCTTTTTCTTCTTACTGCTTTGCACATAATTGCACATAGACCGCTGTTCCGTTTCATACAAATGGTGAAGGATAGGCAGGAATGATCACAAGATCAAACTGCATTACAGCTTCTGTTGCACCATAAACATACAAACTACAGAAGAATGAATTATGTGTATTCATTATTGCTGGTTATAATGTCAAATACAGACAGCAATTTTTAAGAATAATCTCAGGATTGTTTGAAGAGGGAGTTATAAAGACAGGCTGGTTTTACACTGGATTCACAGGGGAGCTCTTAAGCAGCAGTGCCACACTGAGAAATGTAAAACAACTTGTGGGATGGAAAATGAATGAGTAGTGAGAAAGGAATAAAGTTCAGTGAAACTGAAGACATGTTAGAAGAAACTGAGATTCCCACTGAAACAGGAGATAACTATGATTTATTGGGCAAACTGTTGAGAAGATAATCCAAACATGAAAATGGTTTTGGAAGTGTTCAGGGTACCTTTATGAACAGGAAAAGATCTTTATCTCAGGAAAGAGAAATAGCTGAAACATAAGCTACAGTGACCAGATGCCCCTGGCCATTCAGGCACCCCAAAGTAACCAGGGACCTAAAATGTAGATTGATTTTGTTGTCAGTAACTATTACAATAATCCCATGACCTGCTTCACAAGTTGCTGTTATACCTCTTTGGGTACCTCCAATCAGTTTGTTGGCAGAAGAGTAAAGTGAAGGACGGAGCCAATATTCACCAGCCGAGTAATTTTCAAATTGTAATTCTGAAGATACCACCAAAATAAGTTATAAAAAATAAGTTGTGATCAGCAATTAATCATCCTAAATTGATTGATAATCCTATATGTGATTATTGTACTCAGTAAAACCAGATTGCAGAACAAAACATAGGCCAAATACTTTAAGAGGAGGAACTTCTGCACCTTTTCATGAGGAAAAACCTGGAGAGGTTTGGGGTTTTTTTTTGTTTGTTTTGTTTTGTTTGTTTGTTTTTCTTGTTTGGTTGGTTTTTTTTTGGTTTTGTCTTTTGTGTGGCTTCTTTGTGGGTTTTGTTTTGGGGTTTTATGGTTTGTGTTTGGTTTTTTTTTTTTAATTGAAGATATTGCTTTGCTGATCTAGTTCAAATTAAAAAAAAAGTTTAAAAATAGTAGAAACTATTATAATTTGAAAATAAATAAATAAATATTTAAAGAGCTCCATGTTTGCTTTAGCTGTTTTCAGAAACATAAATAATTTGAATCAACCAATCTGACAGGTGGAAAGTTTACAGTCACAATCAGTTCTCAGTATTGTACATGTTCATCTGCAAGAAAATAAAATTTTGTATCTGGACTCTCACTTTATCTCATTGTGAGTGACAAAAAACCAAAACCTAAACCAAACCTGAAGATATGCAGGGTTTATTAAAACAAACAAAAAATATCGTAATAATCTGCCTTCCTTAAAAAGTGAAGACAGACATTTTCATTAATCCTGTAATCCAGACTGGTATATGGAGTTACTTTCTCTTCAAGTATTTTTCTTTGGCAGTTTCCTGTGCCATGTCCACAAAAGTGTGATGAAAACTTCAGAAAAAAGCTTTGTCATGCCTAAACAATTGTGTGAATGTTGAAGTTAGAAGCTGCAAGAATGACGTACCATGTATGCCAGTGTGAAGAAAAAGAAAACCTAGAAAAGATTCTTCCCATGTTTGTTAAATCTTTTCAGTGCAGGATTCCAATGCTGGTGTAAAAAAAAAAAAGAGTTTTCAGAYCTTCAAGTTTAAATCTGAGGACTACTAAGAAACTGGTGAAATGTCTAGGAAGGAAAAAAACTCTATTTTTTAAATGAGACAAAAAAGCAGTATGACTATTTCAGAAAAACCTCTGAGATTCATCCCTGATCTCAGTGGCAGAACAATTAGAAGAATTATAGAACACCTATAGAGAACCTCTTAGGGATCTTCTGTATTCAGCATGGATTTTAGGTTTTTACCTTCCTCTTTGACAGAGTAAAAAAAAAAAAAAAAAAAAAAAATTAAATTCTAACATTAAACAGGAAACCTTGAAATACTCTGAAAGCTATTCAGCTGCAGGAGGGAGAATCCTAGAAGAATCCTGCTGTGTTGAGGTAATTAGGACATTAATCAACTCCCTGGATGAAGCGAAGCTAACATTCATAAATGCCTAATGCAGGTTCTCACTTCTTTTTGCTTTTAACGCTAATAAAACTGTATCAGGGTCATGCTCGCAACCTCCTCTCTCCACTTGGCTGCCACCTACAGCCCCAGCGTGCCCACAGCACAAAGACTGATGGRCATCAGAGGTTAAGCAATTGCAAGCCCTTGGAAAGACACTCTGAGGTTTGGAGCCTGAAGGATGGCGGAGGGCACAGCTCAGCTCGGGCAGACTCTGCCAGTGCTCGTGATTGATTGCTGTTTGCTGCTCTGCCAGTGCTCCACGTCTAACCTCGTAGCTTCATCTGGAACCAGTTTGATTCAAATCCCTCTGCTGTCCTCAGCTGCCCCATGCTGTTTCAGGTCTTGGTCTTGGCAGAGGACAAACGATCTGGTTCCAGACCGCGGYGAAGCAGGTGTCCTGCTCCCACTGTGATCACTTTCTAATGGGGACATGCCGTACTCAACCCACAGGTGGCTCCTTTCAGAAAGAGTAATTAAGGACCATCTCTCTCCACCTTTTCCTATTAGTCACAACAGATTAGTTATTTTACCAGCCATACTGCCTCACAGACCTTTATTCTTTGTGCGGGCAGTGCTGGTTTCACCTCCTGCCTCATCTTGAGTGTTACAAGCTGCAGTCATAAGATTCAAGTAGTTTTGTGTTATGAACATATCCTCATTCCCAACCTGATGACTAAAGACATATCTGTTTCTTAGTGTCTGCTTAGAGCTGCAGGCTAAGATGCCAGGTGAGTACAGTTAGGGGAAAGGAAGAGAGGAAATCTGAACTAAGGAATTTATCACTAGAGAGAAGAAAGCACAGCTGGTCATCTCAGCCTGGAAAGTTCCTGGGGAAGAGGTGCAATGCACTGCTTTTCTCACCAAAGGTGTCAATACACTTACTGACAGAATCACAGTCGACTAAAGAATAAGATCGTGTGTCACTGAGCTCACTTCCAAGTGTGAAAAAAGAGAAAAGATCCTAATAGTATTACGGTCCTGTAGAGCAGTGCCCTGTGAGGCATGCAGGGTGATCTATTTGCAGCATACTAAAACAAAGACATTTTGTAGGGCATGTGTGCCTTGAAAACTGGGAAGAAGAAAGTGAGATTACACAAAAGAGCAAAGCAAGCGTCTGAGTACTCATAGAGAAACGTGAAGTCACCTGATGTCGCCTGGGACATCTACGTGGTGAAAGTAGTAGTGAGAAAGGTAGACAAAGCGGGAATTTCATTCTCTCCAAGAGAAATCTAAAGGCCAGATTGTGTCCCAAACCCTTTGGCACTGCAATCCACACTCAATACAATACGTCAAGCATCTGCAGTTTACTCAACTGTTTCGATATAATCACCCGAGTTCATAACAGATCAGTTCTTCCATGGCAAGAGATTGAAAACCCACTATTATGTACAGTCTACTCTGATGGAAATTAGACACTGACAGAAGCTAAAGGTAGCCAGCAGTTTCCTGGACAGAATAAATACGTGCAGTCAGTATGTAATAGTTGTCTCATTCTCCACTACTGGGAAAAAAGATCTACTGCAGACTTAGGGAACTGAACTGCTGCTGACTGTTGCTGTCTAACAGTTGGAAATCCCCTTTGAGTTCTTTTGCAGCCCACAGTTTGAGAAATATTGATCTATAGGACCTAAGTAGAGGCTGCCATAGAGCAGTTAATGACGGGGGGAGAGAGGGAGCATTTAAGTGCACTTCATTTAACTCAGCTGAAGGCTCAACTGCAATGAATAATCACATACACCTAAGCTGAATAGCAGCACCTATTGCAAACTCCAGTCAAAATAGGATTTCCAAAGACTTTGTTTCTAATGATGGATGAAAGTTTTGAATAATACAGAGAGACACGGTGACTATTAAACAGTCTTGGAGTTCTCCATTTTCCATGCATAAGTCATAGAAACCACATTGGTACCCTCTCCACTATTTCCCTGTCAGATCACAGTCCAAAGGAATGCAAACAATGAAATAAGAACAAAAATTGTTCTACGTATCTTTCCCTCCCTAGAACACTGAAAATGTCATCACATTACCATCAGAGTGATGCAGAAACTTCATGACTATCTAAATAAGAAATTGTGATTCCTTCCGTATTGAGAGCTGCTTCCCCACAACTGCTGGGAAATTTTCTCTTTGCTAATAGGTCTTTCAATTTTCAAAACTCTGCCAACCTTGAAATATCTAGTTTACGTTATTTCTGTAACTGCATCCCTTTCCTTGAGAAAATGGGCTTAGTGATATAATCTCTATCAGTCACTAAAGTACAATATGCAGTAGAGTGCATGATGAGAATGTGTGAAACTTACCGACAGCATTCTCTAAGGCATTAATGGATATTTAAAATAGGCTTGCCAAGGAATTGTCTGACGAAGTTCATTGGTTTAATATGTACTTTTACTTGCACCTCAGACTAGGGGCTTGTGTCTGTCTTGTAACCCTGCATCAAACTGTCTAATTGCAAACATTCTAGCTAATTTTAGGATTAATTTACTTTAAAGAGGTCACTGCTTCTTAAGTTTTAAGATATGCACTGCTTTAAGTTGGTAAATTCCAAGATCAAGTTCCAGTTGGATACTAATCATATATTTTTTTTACCCTGTCTTTAATTAGAGTTTTGCTCTGAAACACACTGACTTTCTATACTTAGAAAACTTTTCTAATTACAGAAATAAAGTTAGTCATGAGTAATTTACACCTACATTTGCTAGTAGGCAAATCCCTTTATTCAGCTATTTGTACTCCAGAGCAAAAAAAATCCTTGACATTTTCTTATTTGTGGTTTCACAAGATTAGCTCTATTAATTTTTCCTCAGAAGTTAGAGGCTGCACTTCTTCAGTCATTCCAGCTGTTCTTGAGTAGATCTGTTTCATGCTGAGTTATTCATTCTTGAAGGTGGTGGGAACAGGTCAGTACAATATCATCAGTGTTTCTTACAAGTGCTTGTAAGTAAATTTCTTTTCTGAAAAATCTGCATTTGCCTTTTTTCRTATTTCAAAGATACCTCATAAACATCCCTTACAAAGATAACACACATACTTTATTCTGAGTTTTTCCAAAATGAAAAGTTTTTAGTTTACAGCTCCTGCCTGTGCTTTTTCCTGTTTCCTTAAACAGAAGTGAAAAATATGGAAGTATGACTGAAGCACAGTTTCAACCATATATATCACTGTACATCTGGATCCTCTCTTTATTTACCATATCTTAAAACTTTGTACTGCTATCTATTAAAGTACTTGCTGGTTTTCCAAAGCTTTTTAGCAATAAGAGTTAGGAAGGTAGGCACATAGAAACCAATTAGAATCTTGTGTGGACAAGCTAATGGTGTTGGTTTTTTTTTTTTTTTTTAATRACAAACATGAGTATAACAAAAAAAAGCATTTAACAGCATGCCTTAAACATGACAGAGACTGTTTATATTAATGAAGTAACAAAAGCCATTAATTTTTTAAGGTGTGAATTTGTCAGTATTTTCAGTACAATGACAACAATGGTGTCACACCATGCCAAAACATGGAACATTTAAACAGACATGCAAGTATAAGCTCTCCGATGATAATTCATTTTGATACCCTGATGCTCCAGTAACCCTGAAGTGATACATGTGCAGTGTTAGATAATGCATTAAAGTGTCTTCATTACACATTATGGCAAAAATGAGTATCACATATTTCAGGTTACTTTGGAGGTCAGGTTACTTTTTTTCAAGGTCTGCTCACTTTCAGACTTTGTATGCCTCTGTTAATGCTTGGAATTTGTGGCATCTAGGAATGCGTATTAAATATTTAACCGTCTGCTTCATAGGTATTGAAAAATTGCATTCTCCCTCATCACAGTGGTTGTCCTGGCTTTAAGAGTTTTTACACTCACTCAGGGTATGCCTCCATCAATATATAAATGTAATCTCACCTGATGTGACAGGCAATGTAAGAAGTCAGTGCTTCCTCTTTTGGAACTTTCTCAGTGGTTCTTTGCCAAGTTGCTTTTACTCTGCATCCATATTGTTTGGTTACCTTGAAGTTTTTCTACCACTTGACTAAACACATTAGGCACGCAGTTACTGATGGTCTTTGCTGAATTAATTAACAAAGGTTGAACTCTCAGTGGTTTGGTATACCTTTGTTATCCTAGCGGATGGCTGAGCAGGCACCTCGGCAGAAAATAACATATTACCACCCACACAACAATCATTTTGAGAAAAGTGCATGCTAGTCAGCAGCTCCCAGCCTAGAAAGACTAACTACAAGTATCCTTCTCTGTTGCCAGATGAGGAGCGCAGCAGGACGGCTGAAGCTTGCATATGTGAAGAGTGGGTAGCATGAGGCACTCTCTCTGTGAGCCTGGGCACAGTGCAGCCCATCCCACGGTTCTGCAAGACTGCTAGAAATCCTCAGCACCACATGTAATCTAAAGGGCTCACTTGTCAGTATTTTACAGCACCATTACAATAAGAGGTGTTGTTTTAGATGATCAAGATGACAGTGAAAGACAGACAAGGGCGGTAGAAACGTTTGCTAATGATCACACATTATATACATGTACAGCAAAATATAATAATCTGTGTTTTGGTAATTTATATTGGTAACAAATGTTCCTGCTTACTGACTTGTATAAAGAAAATTCCATTCAACAATTCCTTGGGTACTCTTCTTTTTTGTCGGGAAGTACAGAGCTTGTCAGAACATTCTTCTGTCTTTCTGCTCTGGACTAGTCTATTGTCTTTTGATGCTAAGCTATTGACCTGGTTATTCACTTAGATATACCAATGGCTAATGTCTGACAAGCCTTATCAAGATAAGTATATTTTGCAAGATAATGAAACCATCTTAGTTTCAGGTCACTTTCTAGCTTCATATCAAAATTTCATAGCAAAAAATGTTTCATTTCAACAAGATAATGAGATACATAGAAATCCCATAAAGGGAAAGGAAAAGATTCTTTACATCCATGAAAAAGAAAGTTTAAAGTTTATATTGCAAACGTGTATGTCTTAGCCTGTGTGGAAGTGTGAACTTGTTTTAGGCTTATTTAGAATTTTGGCAATGCTACCTGTATTTAGACAACTTAGAGAGGAGTCCATCATAAAAATGTCACACAGATTTTGTGCAGAAGAGGTAAGAATTCTCTTCTGCATTGCTCTCTATGGAGAATGCAAGGAGTTGTTGGTGTTTGTGGCACCAGCCTACCTATCTGACAGTCATTTCTGGATCAGATAAATTTTATGAAGTCTCTGTACTCCCCAAGACAGGAGAAATGTCATTGATTACAGCTTAATTGCTATATTAGTGTAATATTTTTCTGCATAACAGTGGTCAGAACCCTCAGAAGGATCTACAGTAGATCAAAACAGAACCATCCATTCCGCTTTAGAAATGTAAGAAGTGAAGGGAACTAGCATGGCACAGTACAAATAGTATAGATTATAGGTGCCCCAGATGCTGAAACAATTTCAGCTTGCAGATACTCTCCTTTAATAATTTTAAAAGGCAGCTATCCACTTAGGTTGTTGTTGCAGCTGACATCTGGGTCTTTCTTCTTTGTTTGGGAGGCTAGCAGACAAGGGCAGAATGTTAAGCCAGGCAACAAGTGGGGAGACAATGTGTGGAAGGAAGAAATCTGTCCTTGTTATCCTGGAAATGTCACTGTTATCTTGAGTCTCTGTAGCTCTGCTGGAAGAGTGTCTATAGCACATCAGATTATGAAATGAGTCTGGATGGAAATGTAGGTATAATCCCATCTCAAAAAGTTCTCCTGGCTTCTGGTTCCCAAAGAAAAGAGTTCAAAGCAATCCAGAAATGGCAAAGTGATCCTAAACCCAAGCAAGTTCTCAGTTGTGAATAAGGAGCTCAACACCAAATAGCAGATTCCTACCAAAGGGCCAGAATTTGTTCAGGGCTTCCATCTCTGCACATGGAGAGGTCGGAGGATGCAGGAGGTTGTCAGCCCAGCTTTAAGCAGTGATGGGTAAAAGCACACACAAAATGTTAATCACTACTCTGGGACTGCTAAGTCCTGGTGGTAAGTGTCAATGCAGCACATGCTCATTTCAAACAGTTGGCTTGAAATGGGAAAAGCAGGTTATAAAAGGATGTGCAAACCGTGTGGCAGCAGGTCAGCAAAAGAGGCTGAGTGTTCTCTGAGATGCATGGGGAGAAATCACAAAGTGCTTGCTAATGAAGTGTGTAGCTGCAGTCCTAGCTGTACTGAGAGAAAGGATCATAGGAGTATCATTAAACCTCTATAAGGRACAGATTTTAAAAGTGGCTGAGTTTTCTAGTACGACCTACATTCCTCTAAGAGGGAAATGCATCAGGAACTTGTGACATCCTGGGCACTATGACTGCTAGCAGGAGATAATGGAGGGAGGACAAATTGTAGCTTAAGTACTTGTTCTTAATGAGCACAGTCTGGGTAGAAAGTTCACTTCCTTGCAGAGTGAAAAGGCAGAATGAAATTGCCTTGATATCATTGGATTTGATAGCACATAATGTCATTCACAGTCCCTGACCGTGCAGTGAGATGACCAAATGCACATTTCCCCTCTATCCATCCTTAAGCTGATAATGCTTGGCTGAACAACCCACGTGACCTGAGCTGTCCAGGGCTTATCCCTCCAGCATGGGGTAGACAGCATTTCTCAGGACTCATAGGGGCATTCAGACCTGTTAAGAGATCTGATTTATATATGAGTATGAGATTGCTAGCATCCCTCATATTTTCATTTCCAGAAAAAATAGGTGTCATGAGATCAGAAAATAAAGTTATCAGTTGGGTCATTAAATCTCCCTCTATGGTCCCCAAGCCTTGTGTGACAATAAAGCAATAGTGTGTGACAATAATTGTGTAACAATYAGTATATACAGCGAAAGCTCGGAGGACAAGAATGCAAAAACTGCAAATGGCTCCAGACAACTGGTGGCAGAATGGAGGTTTGCGTGGCTCAGTGCTCCCCAGGGGTACTGTTTGGAAGAGGGAGAACTGACTGACAGCCTCAGAGACCTCAATTACTGCCCTGCCAGCAGTAGGTTGTTGCACCCCAAAGAGATTAATGACTGGCAGAAGTCAGCATAGCTGCATGAAACAAGGCTGCAGAACATTATTATCGCAGTTCTCATGACAGGCTCAGGTGTCTGGAACACGATGAGCTAATGACACTGGGAAAGCATCAGCTCTTGGCACAGAGCTCTGAATGTCAGTGCTCCACTTCAGAAAAAATTGTGCTCACAGACAATTGTGTATAGCCAGCCCGTAGGACAGTCCATATGTCCTACAGGACTGTGCTGTCTCTGCAGTCCAGAACAGAATTGTTTGATTGCTGTTTTACACACTCTCAGCATAACTGGAGAAGGTGAAAACTTCCAGAGGTTGATGTTCTGATGAGCAGAAGTCTGTGTGAATACTTCAATATTGCTTTACCTTGCAAGCTGTGCGTAGTGAATGCCTGATCTCTCCCGGCAAATAGTCTTTAATACTGAATTATCAACCTGCATTCAGTAACGGAATTCAGAGACAAGGAGCTTGGTTCGTCTGCAATAAAATAAACATTCACAATTAATATCTTCATTTCTCTTTTTAGATATCTTTGTTTATGAATTATTCAGCTCAATTAAAAAAATATATTGGTTTGGGGAGCAGGGGAGGGTTGCTTATTTATTCTGTTTATAGCTTTTTTATTAAACTAGTATTTTATTAGTTTTACAATCGCACTTCTCAAAAGTGTAACCCACGTGATCACAGAAGCAGTCTTCGGTTTCCCACACCACGTAATGAACAACACGTGTTTAAGGACAGGAGAAAACAAGTCTCAAGGGCCAGGAACCCTGCAGGCTATTCTGGTCTGAATGAAGAGTGTACATACGTGTTTTTGCACAAAAGCAATCATTACATGCTCACTATGCCCATCCTGCCAAGCAAATAAGGTTTTGGTTTTAAGTCAGTGACTGGTGTGGTTCTGTTCCAGTGGCCTCCCAACATCCTCATGTCAAGGCTGTCAATCTGCCTGATGGGATAATGGCAAAATTTTAGAAGTATGTTTTCTACCACCCTTGTAAAATGAAATGCATTTAATTTCTCAGATAACTATAATTCTTATTTGAAATGAGTTTGTTCATCTTAATACCAGCCCTATTCACAGAAGAAGTGTGTTTGCTGAGGTAATCCCACACAGAATATGCAGCTGGGTGTACAAGCTACTGTGTGTCTCTTTGCCCTCAGGACTATAAATTTCTTCCTGAAAAATTCACACAGAATGAAAACAAACTGATTACTGAGAACTGTACACAGATGCTAAGATGAGCAGTTTAACTAGTCTTACTATTTTTAAAAGATAATTTAGTTGTGATGTATGGTCTTTAAACAGAAGGCAAATAATGTGGTTTCTGCAAGGCAATCACACCTTACTTTTCATGCAGGACTTCCAGCACAAAGGATTGCAGAACTAAGATCGTTTAGTCCCTAACGAGACAACAATTTCAAAGTGTTTTCAAGTCCCTTTGTTCCTTGTAAAAAATAAAGCCTATAGATGTAGCAAAAGGTATTTGCTAATCTTGCACAAATGTAGTTAGCCAGATAGACACATATTGCTGATATCTTGTGTCTGGCCAATCCTCAAACAGATCTTTAAAGCTGTAGCTAAAAGACTTGTGCTACCAAGGGATACTGACTTTTTATTAAAGAGCAGAACTAGCTAATTCTGAAGCTCCGAGAAACCAAGGGAAGGATTACTTTTATTGCTTATTACACTTCTTATTAGGTCTTGAGTAAGACTGGTATTATGTAAAAGATGAGAGTAAAAATCCATCCATCCTTGGCAGGGGTTATTCAGAACCCTAAATGAGCCAGATCAGATGAGGATATTTTTCCTGCTGTTATTCTGTCCTCAACACCAGGGCTCATCGCCATATGAAGATTTTCTAGACGATATCTGAAGATTCCTCTGGAAGAGTGGTGTCTACCTGCTGTCCTTGAATACACCTGTAACCCATTGCCTTGCCATTTAGGTAAAACAAATTACACGTAAAAACTGTATTTCCCACATGCACCAGTTTGCGTTTCCTGCCTGATCTTAACAAATCAAGGCTGAACAGATTTTAGCATTTTCAGATTTTAGAACCTGACATTTGTGTAAAAGGGAATCGTTACCTGTTTGTCCTGAAATGATCATGGCCATTGCTTAGCTGATGGTCCCAGTGGAATAAAATCTCTGCTTCACCAGCCATTATCAGGGAGTTCAGCTGGCTGCAGGAGGCACAATGATTATGGCATGTTTTAAAGTTTTCCATCACATACACTTTTCAGAGTTTAGACAAAATACAGGCAGCAAGCTAAGAGAAGGACTTAGAGGGAATTTGGGCAGTCAATAAACAAAGCAGTGTTAAAGCAGGATAGAAAAACAGATGAGGATGTAGACAGTACTGTTACATTTTAAAAATATTGATCAGATATTCTGCCTTGCGAGGGAAGAGTCAATGCAGACAAAAAGCCACCCAGGAAGCAGTGGAACTGTAGCTGTGTCAAAAAAACCATTCTTCTTTTTCCAAAATAAAGTATATTTCACTTGTTTCACAGATAARCTGTATTTCTCTTGTATCAAGATACCAGAAAATAATCCTACTTGCAATTTTTCTTAGTAAGAGAAAAGAAACAAAATCAGTGAAAATGTGGAAAATAACCATATTGTCTACATCAGCAAGTAAATCAAGAATTTTTCTTGAAAGATATTTCTCTTTTATAATTGTCCTCAACAATTACTTAGTGAYTGCCCTGCCACATAAGTTGACTTCCCCTGTTCTAGAAATGCCACTATAAGGTAGCAATATGCAGTAGTATAAATAAGCTTAAGAGATAGATATAAATGTTATCATAACCTAACTTCCTTTCAGACAACTTTGAGATATAATAATTTTGAGATCAGGTCTGTCACATTAGTTTTCTGGTTTGAGAAATATTTTTCTTCAAAATTGTACCATCTGTTGGAATRCAAAATGTGGTTACCCAACTTTCTTCAGTCAGAATAATGTAAGAAATGCTGTTCAAAATAAAGTTTGTGACATTTTTTGCCTTTAATGTGGAAAAAGTGCAACTTGTTTTATTCAACAATCATTTTACATAATCTGTTCAATGAGTCTTTACACAACTTTCAATAGCCCTTATTTGTGTGTACTTCACATACTTTATATGTACTTTGTTGCAACGTGTATCTTGAATACTTTGATGTGGAAATACTGAACTTCTAGCATTAGAAAAAACCTTTGGGAATTGGGGTTTCTCATTCATTTTACAGCAGCTCTCTTTTGGTCTGTGCTTTTACTTATTCTGTAAGAGGTGATTGTGGGATTCTGAAATAATGTAATCCAAAACAGGCAAAAATCTAAAACTGATTATTCATGCTTGGTAATAGAAAATATACTTGTTTCACAGTGTCACACACACTACAGGCAGAAACTGTGTATTTGATATTCTTCAATTCCAGCATATTTTACAGATTACACTGACAGCTTTGATCATGATGAAGCCTTGGCATGAGGAAATCCCACTGAAATTAATAGGAGTTCTAGATATTTGTTAAGCAGGGCTCTAACAGCAGCATGTAAAAGGACAGAGATTAAAGTGGAAAAAATGGTGCAAACTGAAAGAAAATAAAGAGAAAACAGCAGTTTTAAAATTATGCTCTTGAAATAGACATTCCAAAGCAGGGTGTTTAAAGAAAAAAGTCCCTTTATAGAATGCTGCTGATTTTGGTTCTAAGTTTGAAGTAAATGTGTCCTCCACTTTAATGGGAAATAAGCACATTTCCCATCCCCACAAATAAACGAAAAGGAAAGATGTCTCTTCACTTGTTCATTTTAAAGAAACACTGAGTAAAATGAAGTGGCAATATTTATCACTCAAGTTAACTGCTAACCATCAGGTTGACCCAAAACCAGATAAGAACCACAGCTTTAATTGCTGTTCCATGTATAAATATCCTAAAGTGAAGCATTCACTTTTAACATGACACTTATGTTCAGGCTGAATTTAGTCTATGAGGAACAGAAGCACCAACAATATTAATTTCTGTAGAATGATGGAAATGGTTTCCATGAATCTCCAAACAYGTCTTTTTCAACACTGTATTAGCAGATGCAGAGTACTTGAGGAATGTTTCTCAGCTTACCTAAAAGCAGCTTTGGATTTTATTTTCAGCTTGAGAAAAGGCAAGTAGTTTCTCTGGAACTGTAAATCATATATTGTTCTTACCATATGAGTTTTAGCACGGGAAACACTTACTATAAGTTTACAAAATCATAGTGCATGTAGAACACAGTACTAAATCCAACATGGAAATAACCTTGTAGACACCTTAAAAGTTAATATAGCTAGGAAGCAAACTCAAGATTAGGACACAGACATCTTTGTTAAAGAGAATAGTGGCTGCAATTGGGATGGTAWCCATTGTTTACGCTGCAAAAGAAACCTCCCACCTCTTACAATTTTCAGATTCCTTGGTCTTTAATTTCTTTTCCTCTGGAAAACATTGATCTTCTCAACTATCTCTAGAGGTCACGTAAGGTAACATACAACTCTGTGAGATTACAGTCAGTGTCACTTTTTGTTGTGGATGTTTTAAGCAAACATACAACAACGCAGAAGTGATGGTGCAGTGTCTAAGGGATGGTACAGTGTCTAATTTCAGTGCAAGAAAGTACTATGAAGCTCAAAATTTAAATAACACCCCCCMCACCCTACCAATAGCATCCTTACTCAATGTAATTTGAGTCTTTTTWAATCAGAATATGACAGGAACCAGGAAGCTCATGGTCCTGTTGTCTGACTCAGAAGTGCACAGATGTTTTCAGAATGGGAGGCTAAAATTAGGACCATTTACTTCATTAGGCAGTATCATCATATAATGAGTAGATCTCTTRTTCCTGAAAAAGGAAGGGATCCCACCACCCAGCTGCCTTGCTTTACCCTCTACCCCTTTAGGCATCTTGGAATAGACTGAAGTAAGTGTTTGAACATCTTATTTAATAATAGCAAAAAACCAAAAAAAAAGAGTACTTTTGACCACGAAAAATTTTAAATCAATATACAACCAAAAAAAGTTGTTGATATTGATTTCTATTCCTAATTCCTCAGTTTGAGAAAGGCAACCAATGCTCACATAATTTTGATATGAAGGGTGCTATTAGGAAATCCAGTCTTTCCTGTCTGGGCATTCTTTCATCAGTGTTAGAAGGAATATGTTGCTCTCCTTTGACAACAAAAGGCATACGCAGCTAGCCTGAGAAATAATTATTTTCTTRTTTGTCTTCATCAGATGCAAGGTTGTTCAAAAGATACCCTGAAACAATTCCATTATGTTCTTCCAAATTAACATCCTGCAGCTGTTTAATCTTTCTCCATTGTCCCCAGTTGTGTTATTTATTTGACATTTACAATATGGTTGTCCCACTATTTTCTGCATTGGTCAGCAATTTCATGGAGTTGTTATCTTTTATCTTTTGTTATCTATAATGCTTCTCATTTATTTTCTTATACAGAYAACACCCTAACAGATACTTTTACTCTACATTACTGATTTGCACTGAACTTGACAGGTACATGCCCTGTGCTGCTTCCATGTGGTCAGAGACCTGCACACTTATCTGGTGGCCTTCTTAAATGGTAGTGCACTGAGCCTAAATTCCTGCATGATAAAAAAAAAAAAAAAAAATGGTAAAGGCAGGTTTGCATTCTCTTAATAAAAAATACTTCTATATCATGGTGCCTGTGTCTGGTGTGGCCTCAAGAGTGGCATGGCAGACACAAAAGTTGAAGGCCACCCAGAGTAGTGACAGCCCTGCAGTTCAAACTGACACACTATTATCTGTATTAGTAAACAGAAATATCCCTGAAAYGTGAACTGGACCTGAGGATTTTAGGAACAGTACTACCTGGATTGGAAAAAGTTTTGTCAGAGAAAGAACTTGCAAGAATATTCGTGTTCTATTGCTAAGAAATGTTCCTGGTAATGCTAAATTTACTAGAGTAGACACAGTCCCAGGGGGTACTTTAATAATTAAACTTGTTTTCCTCTAGCTTTCCCCCCGGTACTTTCCCTTCCATGATTTCCCTTCAGTACAATCGAGATTTGGAGTGTAGAATGAGAGTGATCTCAGTAAAGTGAAAGCAAAGGAAAGGAGAGGCTTTCGTAGTAGAACTGGTTGTTGGTATACTCCTTTGGTTATGAGGGTTCAGGAAAACATGAAAGTGGTATGGCTTGTGTAGGCATAGAACTGTGGAGTGCTCACAGTGGAGTATTGTGTGCTGTTTTGGGTGCCACAATATAAGAAAGGAGTAAAGCTATTACAGAGTGTCCAAAGGAGAGCTGTGAAAATGGTAAGGGTTTTAGAGGGGAAGCCTTATGAGCAGCGGCTGAGGTCACTTGGTCTGTTCAGCCTGGAGAAGAGGAGACTCAGGGGAAACTTCRTAGCAATCTACAGCTTAGTCATAAGAGAGAGTGGAGGGACAGGCACTGATCTCTTCTCTGTGGTGACCAGTGACAGGACCAGAAGGAATGGCATGAAGCCATGTCAGGGGAGATTTAGCTTAGATATTAGGAAAAGGTTTTTCACCCAGAGCGTGGTTGGGCACTGGAACAGGCTCCCAGGGAAGTGATCACAGCACCAAGCCTGACAGAGCTCAAGAAGCATTTGGACAATGCTCTCAGGCACATTTCTGGGGTGGTCCTGTGCAAGTCGAGTAGTTGGACTTGATGATCCGTGTGAGTCCCTTCCAACTCAGCGTATTCTATGATTCTATGATCAAGGTAATAGCAATGTATTATGTAGAAAAGATGCAATTTTCAAGGCAATTTTCAAACCCTCAAAAAATAAAATGCTGTCTCAACCCTAGCAGAGGCACAAAAGGCTCACCAGAAACTGCTTTCAGACCATGGTTTCCTTAGTTGCTGCTGTCTTCCACAAGTTGTCTTCTGACATGATGTGTTATCTCTTCAGTTTTCAAATCATAAAACATGGGTCKACCCACATGTAGCTAAGACACTTTGAGAAATCAGTGACTTTCATTATGCTGCACAAATAGCTGTAGCAACATCAACAAAACACTCAGGGATGTGAATAGAGGAAACAATAAATTTTCCTGAACTGTCAACTGTGAAACAAAAAAAGGTTTCAGAGTTCTGTTGCAGTTGYCACCATTGTTAGAGGTGATATTTTACTCTCAATTTAAAGACAACACTCTCCTTTTGTATACCGCTGTATTTCTAGGAAGATGAATCCACTTTTCATTTAGGACAGTTATTGAGAGTGAGGTATTGCTTTCTATTTTCCTTGTAAAACACAATTTTCCATTTGCAGGTACTTGATCATTTACAAAGCAATGATCTTGGACAGTAATATGGCCAATAMTTCTGCATCTGGACAAAATGGTTAGTCAATTGCACTAATAGAGCTGCTGCCCATTTCATGAAGCCCTCTTTGTTCTTATTAGTGGTGGAAGCAATGATCTGGGTGATGAAAAGGAAGTTATTGTAACAGCTAGAGACTGACAGAAATATTGTTATTCTAGTAACTATACTTTAACATTTCTGAACTGGTCAGAACAAGTGAAGGTGGCACAGCTATAGTCTATTATATTCAGTGGTGGTTTGTAAAATAACAAAAAATCTGTACTCTCTAGGGGAAACCAAAAAAAMCCCCATGCAGCTAGCCTTTGTTGTGGTTGTCACTCAGCAGATCAAAGTTGCTAGCACAGTCAGTTGCACTGACTAAAGTATTTGTGAGTGGTGGCTATGGCCTTATTGGAAAGGAGATAAAAAGTTCAAGAGGAATGACTCTAAGGTGATGATATTTTTCATTTTTACGGTCTCTGTCTCTCAAGCAGGCTTCAACAAGCACGTTATGAAGGTGTTGCACAAACAAAGTGTGAAATCTTCCCACAAGATGCCAAGTATTTTCCTGAGTCAGTTTGCAAATTCTATGATGTATAGCATTTATAAAAAGTTTCTGCTTCATAGGCATAAATTTTACACTAAAAATGTTGCCTGAGAAATGGAAATTAGAAGTTTCAATCAAGTTTAGAACTAATTCAAATTTACAAGCATTTTTACGTGTATATCATCAAATGAGACTACTGCAGACTCTTGTTTAGATCAAAGCACCCCTAAATGTTTACCCAGCTGCAAAAACAGTCTAAGCACAAGCCATGTTCAGAAAACAGCAAAAATATTTCACCTGGATTCTAATAATTGCATGAACATTAGTTTGATCTTGATTGATGCAGGGAAATGACTAATTTTATTTTTTTTTAAGAGGACTAAAATGCCTGCAATCATATCCTACTTCACAGTTTAAACTTTAAGGCAAGTTTTGGGGTTTTTTTGTCAAAAAGTAGCAATTCTTATTTTCTCATCACCCTGACAAGTTACTTACTTGARAGTATGTTTCAGGTGGCAACAATTCCACATACTGTACACTAAACAGATCTGAGATATAGTATCTTAGCCACCCTAAACCTCTTCCACACTTGAGATTTTTGTTTTTCTCACCATCAGATCTTCAAACTCAAGGGAACTCCCAAATCATACAATCAGCCATGTGAGATCAGTTCTCATAATGGACAAGTAGCTTTTAGAATTTTTCGCATACTATGGTTAAATGTTGTGCTCAGATTTCACTTGATACAATTTCAAACACAGTTGGTATTTTCTTCTTAAGCCTTCAAGTAAAATTCTTAATGCAAGAAGTTTCTGATAGTGAAAATACACCAATCTTGACATGTGCTCCTATTCCTCTACTGTTAGGTCTCCCAATTTATTCTTAACAAAATATAACAACATTTTTTGCAAAGGCTGCTAAATGAGACAGTACATGTACCATAACATTCCCAGAATTTGTTCTTTAATCAGCATCTCTCCAGCACCTGGCAGAACTACAACAGTATCCTCTGCAATTAACATGCTCTTTGCTTTCTTCCCAGGAGAAGCAGTTTGTTCGTCTATATCAGCAGTCTGAGTCCTTTGATATGAATCCAAAATAACAATATGAACACATTTTCACTAAGGCAAAACTTTATGTGGGGTTGCAGTATCAGAAATCCTTTGTTAGGCACAGAGCATGCATTTGACAGTCATGGCACCCACAGGAGTTACTAGTGCAAACCTTTCAGCTGATCTGTGGGCTGTACAGAGGAACCGGTGCTGAGACTAGCTTTCCATTTGCCCTCCAGTGCCAAACAACTACAAATTCACTTTTTGACAATCCTGACCCTCCAGCTTCTTGTACCTCTTTAGATATTTTGCCTTTTTAAGTCATATTCCTGCTTTACTTTGCCTTCTCTCCGCTGTATTTCCATGTATTCTTTTTATTTTTCTATTTATTTTCTTTGTATTTCACCTTTCACTTTTTTTTAAGTACTAGCCCAAGGAGCAAGTCCCAGCCACTAGACTAGTATTTACTAGCTACTAGCAGGACCCTAGGCAGATGCAACTTTGTTGTTCACAGAAATGTGCAGAGAGAAATTTTTTTTATCTCATAAAGCAGTCCTTGAGAAATAGGTAATTTCCTCCATGCTGTTGGACCTTYCAGAATCAGCGGAAAATTTTGAATTCAAGTAAATTTTAAGCTTGGTTTGAAAATTCAAGATAATCTCCATACCAAAGTAATGTGTCTGTTCTCTGATTCGCTGGCCCAGGMGCTGTGCAATACAAACACATCTGACACAATACAGATGTATTAATCCCTTCCTGCACAGGGAGTGCCTGTATTCATGTTGCTGCAAAATAACAGGAAGTGTTTATTTTTCTTTATTGGGTTGGCTGTCCAGAAACATTAGTTAAAAATTTGTGTGACCAGTTTGAGTAGAGTGATAATCACTTCACCAATACTTTAGGTTAAAATTTTAAAATTATTCATGCCCAGTCTCTCTAAGTTTCTTTTTTCCTGCATTTGACTTTGAAAAATAATCTATTCAGATGATTTTTTCTAAAGTTCACTCTTCTGTTATCTAAAAMCAATTAATTTACCTGTGCTTAAATAAGAAATGGCTAAATAGGTAGCCAACAGGCTTTTTCATGATTTYATCTGTAAACATTGCACTGTAGGTTTTCCAGCTCTCTCATTTCAAATATTTATTTTCTTATAACTAGAAAGAGATTACAAAAATTATTTCCATTCCATCTGAATTGTTTTCTTATAAGCAGGTCTTTTCAGTGTCTTTTCAAAGTGTTTCAACCACTTTGAGACCAGAGAAAAATTTCTCATATAAATTTACAGAAAAAGTTGAGTAACAAAATATATTTTAAAGAGCTAAGAAGATAAAGAAGTTTTTTTATTCATCTTACCTTAACTGAAATAAAAATAATTTTTAAGCCTTTTTAAATTTACAAAGTTTTCAATTTTTTCTTCCTGCATCTTCCAAGGGTTTTAATTATCAATATATACCAGTGATCTCAGAAGAACGTAAGCTTTACCAAATGTACCTTCAAGCTTAGGTATATATTAATTTTAAAATCCAAAGAATTTGAAGTTTTTTATATAATAGTTTTGTAAAGAAGTAGTAATAAATATTCAACATATTTAGAAAGGCTGGTATACAGAAATATCGAAGATCAAATCATGCTGTTAAACTCTCACTTATCAGCTATGCTATTTCCTGCAATTTTGTGTATAAACAAAATCCAGATCCAGATCTGCAATCCAGAAAAGCACCATTCTGAAGTCTTGTATCTACTTAGCAACCACACAAACTTGAAGCAGYCTAGAATCTAATGTTAAATTCAATATATTGGAATGCCTTAAACGTGTCCGTATTTGTCAAGACTAATGTATTGAAATAGATTCTGAGAGGCTCAGCCTTCATTGCAGACCACATTCACCAGTTTTGCACAAAGGGCTTGATCTGACTGTCGTTTCCCAAAACTTGTTCGAAAAAGAGCAACCTCTGTGAGAGAACAGTCTGTCTRCATGCTCCTGCAGGAACTGATATGGACTCAGTGGTGATTTATTCTAGTTAGTAATACAAACTCTACTCTTTCTCTCTTCTCAACATATTTTTTCATATTCTTATGTGATTAAAAACAGAATCATATACATACTTTCTTTCAATTTAGTTTTCTCTCTAGTATGGTTTTTCATTTGCTGCTTTTAAGAAAAAATTGTTTTAACCATCTCTCAACTCTTGCAAACCTTCCAGTCTTCCTGATAATTTTTTATTCCTAATTTGGTGATTTTTTTATTAGAATAACACTTTCTGAAATGAAAAAGGGCAGTAATTTTGCCTAGAGGTACTTATCAATCACTGTTGCATTAGTTCTTACACCTGTGTGTACCCAAGTTTTCCCCATGATAGTTTACAAACAGTTCTTTAAAAAGTCAAAAACTAAAATTAACTCCTATTTTTTCCAATTGCTGTTCCTTGTAATTGCCAAAATTGACGGGTTTTTTACAAGCTATTGCTGCCAATTCACACATCTTGAAAAGATCAATTAGTAGTTTCTTATAACGTTTGCTTCTCTTTTAATAAAAATACTTTTAACTCCCAGGAGAAAGAAAACAACTCTCTTCCTCAGTTTGACAATCTTTATTCCAAGTTAACAGAAACAATAGCACTATAAAACAAAATTTTAATCTTGATCAAAGCTATATACACTGGGAGGGTGATGGTATGACTTTGCAATTGAAGCAACGGGAGACTGATCAATTGACTAAACTGTTTATCAAAGACAAAAGTTCATGGAAAAAAATTTCATGTTATAGATACATCCCTAACCAAACAAACTAGCAGGTGATGCATAAACACATATTTACAAATACGGGTAAACTAACTAGCAACCAGACATAAATCATACAGATTTATAGATGTCTGTCAAAGAATCCAATACAGCATCCAAAAAAACCTCAAAAGTCATTACACKTAAAACATAATAGAGAAAATAAAATTGCCTTAAACTCAAGAAGAGTTAAAACTTATCACACCCTTTGTTTTGCCTTAAGCATTCATTGATAAGACAGTATGCTTATTTATACTATACTAAAATATGTTTTGTTCTGTGTGCTTGAAACCTAGTTTTCTGTTGTATTTATCAATCTAGAAAGCAAAAGAAAGAGCTAAGTTAAAACAAGATGACCAAAACTAACACTTTGAGTTGTCCAGCTGTCCAGTCCATAATTGTCCTGAAAGTTGTAAGAAGTTATCAGATTCTCCAACTAGATGGTTTAATTGGCAGAGTGAGCAGAAAAAGAGAGCACTTATTTGGCGTACATGTGAGAAGGTATGTTGATATTTATAAATTCTGCAGAAAGAAAACCTGAGGCAAGTAAGTCCTTCAGACTCTATATAATACTAGCCGAAGAAATTCTTTTTACATACATAACTTTGTTTTACTTAAAAATGAGAGCTTTAAAATACAATCTGACAGCTTGAAAGTCAGCAGTTTTGCAAAATGATCTCRAATTCTACCTATACTTACAGACCAAAGTAATTTTTTTCCTATTAATCCTCCTCCGTTGTCTTAGGTCCCAAGTATTGCTTAGGCCACTCAGCCAATCGTTACGCAGGTGTCACCTATCACCACCAATTTAGCACTTTAGCTGTACTCTAATGAGATAATGTCCCCTGGTTTTATTTCACTTTTTCTCCCTATGCTTTGCTGCCATGAAGGGGCAGAAGAGATTGCCCCAAGCCATGTCTGGTAAAGAAAGAGTAACCTCTGCCCATGACTGAACATCTATGCATGAGAGGCAGCCGGGTCCTTTAGCAAATGCAGCAGCAGCCAGGGGATCCTTGTAATCTGAAAGAAGTTCCATCAATGAACATTTTTTCTTGTAAGCTATATCCATCATTCTTGATGCCTATTGTTTAGTTCTACTTAATTGTGTACTTTTCTGTGAGTTTTATATAATTGAACAGAAAGCACTTGGAAATAAATTTCACAGAATCACAGAATATTCTGAGCTGGAAGGGATCGACTCTTAAGTGAATGGTCTATATGGGGGTTGAACCTGCAACCTTGTCATTATTAGCACCATGCTCAACCAACTGAGCTGATCTCAGTGTCCAAGGAATGCATATTGGAAAATAATACACAATGGGAAAAGGAATGTTTGGAAAAATGTCTTGTTAAGCACATTCACAGAAGATAGGAATGATCAGAATTTATATACATGAAGTATTGTTAGCTACCAAATTTCTCAGTTTGTGCGTTAATTTGTTGTGGCTCAGGGCACCGGCTGCATTTGCAGTTACTAAATGTTGGTTGTATAGCCTGGTTTATATTTTGAGATAATTTAAAGTGGAAGATTCTTGCTTAGAAGTATTAATGTAAAACTGTTTTGTACATGTCTAAGAAATAAACTATTTCCTTCTCATTATTTATATAGGATGTTGCAAATTTGCAATGGATTGATGATAAAACAATATACAGGCTTAATCAAATCATGTCATTACTTCATCTTTATTGGAGGCAAAAATAGCTTTGGGATTTTGATGCCRGATGTAAAGAAGAAAGATGGAATTGTCAGCATGAATCCATCATATCTGCTTTAAATTTATATTTCGAAGAAGACTTACTGTAAACAGAAAAAACTTCAAGCTAGTGAAAGCAATTAAGAAAAAAAAAAAACATAGATGCAAACAGGGATGTCAAAGCAGAGGGAGGGAGAGGAACACCAAATAACATGACTTGCTAAGTTCAATTTATTGGGTGGACCACATGAGGGCTATCGGGAAATGCTGCACATCTCAAACTCGTGCTCACACACGCATTCACAGCATTGTCTGAGCCATCAAATGAACCTTGCCATGGTTTGTGCTCCCTTGAGAGGTAGAGTAGAGGTGAAGGGGGACAAAATGCTGCTCTGAACACAGGGCAATGGTCCAGCCCAGCAGGTCATGGTCCCACCTCGAGCACTCTGTGTTCAGGCTGTGGCAGACAGCCCTGTGGCAATGTTCTGATCTTGCTGGGAGGAAGGCACTACAGCCAAACCTGTCAATCAGATCCATCCTTAATGAAATCACAACTCATCTTTTCAAGTATTATTAATCTTCTAGCACTTGTTGATTTCTGGCTGGTGTCAAGGCTCATTGCATTGAATTTTTGATTGCAAACTCACAACATGTAAATTATTTCCAAGGACATACTTCTACAATCTCTATCAATGCACATAGAAYTTAAGTCTTTTGCTGTGGAAGGTAAAACAACGAGCAGAGCTGTTGAAAATATCAGAATAACAGAATGGGTAAGGCTGGAAGGGACCATTGGAGGTCATCTGGTCGAACCTTACTGCTCAAACTGGGTCCCATATAACACGTTACTTAGGATTCTGTYCAGATGTCTTTTGAATATCTCGAGGGAAAGAGACTCCACAGCCTCTAGGGGAAGCCTATTCCAGTGCTCAGTCATCTGCCCAGTAAAGAAGCTCTTCCTCATACCCAGGTGGAGCTTCCTGTGCATCAGTTTCTGCCTGTTGCCTCTTGTCCTATYGCTCAGCACCACTGAGCAGAGTCTGGATCCACCCTCTTGACACCCTCCCTTCAGATACTTATGGACATTGATGAGGTSCCCTCTCAGTCATCTCTTCTCCAGACTGAACAGGCCCAGTCTTTCAGCCTTTCCTCATAAGAGAGATGTTGCCRTCTCCTAATCATCTTTGCAGCCCTCCGCTGGACCTGCTCCAGGAGCTCCGTGTCTCTCTTGTACTGAGGAGCCCAGAACTGGACACAGCACTCCAGATGAGGCCTCACCAGGGCTGAGTAGAGGGGCAGGATCACATCCCTTGACCTGCTGGCAATGCTCTTCCTAATGCACTCCAGGATACCATTGGCCTTGGCCCTCAGGGCACACTGCTGGCTCATGGACAGCTTGTTGCCCCCCAGGTCCTTCTTTGCAGAGCWGCTTTCCAGTAGCTCAGCCTCCAGCCTGTGCTGGTTCTTGGGGTTGTTCTCCCCCAGGTGCAGGACCCTGCATTTGCCTTCTGTTGAATTTCAGGGGGTTCCTCTCCACCCATCTCTCCAACCTGTAGAGGTCCCTCTGAAGCACTCAGGAGTATTGGCCACTCCTCCCAGCTCTGTGTCATCAGTGAACTTGCTGAGGAGGCATCCGCCCCTTCATCCAAGTAATTGATGAATAAGTTAAACAGTACTGGGCCCAGTATTGAACCTTGGGGGACACTGCTAGCCACAGGCCTCCAACTAGACCCAGTGTCACTAATTGTGACCCTCTGGGATCCGCCATTCAGCCAGTTCTCAATCCATGTCACTGTTCACTCATCCAGTCCACGCTTCCTGAGTTTTCCTATGACGATACTGTGAGGATATAGTGTCAAAAGCCCTGAAGTTAAGGTAGACAATAGACAARTTAAAATTAAGGTAGACAATATCCACTGCTCTCCCCTCATCCATCCAGGTACTTGTTTCATTGTAAAAGACAATCAGATTGGTCAAGCATGATTTACCTTTAGTGAATCCATGCTGGCTACTCCTGATCACCTTCCTGTCATCCACGTGCTTAGAAATGGCCTCCAGAAGGAGGGCCTACATCGCCTGTCTAGACGTTGAGATGAGACTGGCTGGTAGTGCCCTGTGTCCTCCTTCTTGACATTCTGAAGACTGGAGTGATATTTCCTTTCTTCTAGTCCTCAGGCAAACTAGAAATCAATACTCAGGTCAACAAGTCCAGACATATGAGGGAAAATGGAAAAGCTTATGAGACAGCAGGGCACTGTCTTTGGGAACAATACTCACATTTGTTGTAAATTTAATGTTTTATATATTGGGGAGTTTATGTCAGTTTATGCTGTTATCAAGCCAAAGCAGCAAGTAAAATAAATGTGAAAAGTCATGTTTAGTCATGTATCTACTGCTATCTCAAAGTAGGAAGAGCTTTTGAAGAGAATGTGGGATATAGCTCACTGAGGCTGGAGAGTTAATCTTTTAAAAACAACATACTTCCTCTTTAGTCCAATAAARCACACAGAAATCAACAACAATGACTAAAAGTAGTTGGTATTGACTTAACCTGAATTATCTATGGAGTTTGGAAATAAACTTCTCTTTGTGATAAGTCTTTCAAAACTTCAGATTCATACCATGATGTTTATTATTATGCAGTTATACCATAATTTCTTTTATTATGCAGTGATTTAGGTTTTCTATTTGTAAATAGAACTTAGGGCAGAATTTAAATTTGGGAGAAAATCACAGGTAACAGTCTTATTTTATACTGCATCTATTTGCTCTCTAAATTTATGCTGATCTTTCTGAACCGGGAACAAACAGGACTTATTTTAGGATAATAGCAAAATGGAGCTCTAGTCTCTAATAACCAACATAGTAAAAGGGAGTAACAACAGGAGAAACACAGAATAATTTTACACTGTGTGTATGTGTTTTCCTGCTAGTAGTATCTAAGGTATTTATGATTAAAATTAGGTGATAATATAGATTCCTGACACAGGTCCTGAAATTGGTTTGAGTTGACCATTTAAAAATCTCATTTGAAAGCTTTCCATTTACTTTGATTATAGCTCTCTTACTGGAAATTGTTCACACCATGTACAAATTCACCATACATTTTAAGAACTGATGTGAATAGGATTTGAAAAGTCTCATCAGTATTTTTCACATGGAGAACATTTGTAACAACACAACCATAGGAGTCTTTGCTGTAGCTTAAATAGCGTATAGGATTTGAAGGGAAATTACGTTCCAAAAAGAGTGAAATTTTAGCATTTCTTCTAAAGAAAACTAATTATCACGTAGGTTTCAAACTGTATAAAATACTTAATTCAGAAGCTTTAAAGAGAATRTTGAGTACCTCCAGGTTAAATATTATCATAAGTATCATTAGATACTAAAATTCAATGTCATCACCTTAATACTTCAGAAAACAAAAATGATATTTTAAAAGAACAATATAAAATTATTTAAACGTGATGAAGAATACAAAAATTAAATAAACACTGAACTCTATGTATTTAAGGAAAGGAAGAGTTTAYAATTTTATTCACTCTGTAGCATTTACAGCATATTTTTTGTCCTTTCCCCACTTGGAAAAGCATATCTAGCTTCTGAACATCCTTCTGATAAATGGGATTTGTATGAAAATTTTATGTGTATCATTATAAATTTAAACTAAAATAATTTAACATACTATTCAGATGTATTGATTCCCATATCATGGCTGAAATGACACTGCAAAATTTATGCTGTTTTCTTTCAGATACCATTCCTTTTGTTGGTTTACACACAGTATTAAATATTGTGTCAAGAACATTTTTTCATACATTTGCTTGATACTCACCTACAGAYGGGGGGGCTGATTTTGTAAAACTGGCTTTTAAAATAGGTCATCATCACTAAAAAAACTGCTCCACTTGAAGTGTGTTTAGGCTTGTCATAGCAGGAGTTCAGCCACTAGTTCTTTCATTTTTCAGTATGATAATGATTGACAGTGTTTGCTAGCTGTGTCCTTACCCTTCAGCCTTGATAATATCATATTGTGCCTGTGGATTTTTTTTCTTTATTTTTTTTCTTTTTAAAAATAGAGATCTCTGAAATGCAAACTCTCCTTTTTTCTATATCTTACTATATCTCATTGCTAAAGCCCTTGATATATCTTTTGCTTTTTTTTCACTGCATATATTAACTTCATGCATTTTTCAGGAAAAAATTTGTTGAATTAAACCCTTTAGGAAACCATTAAGACAACTATCTGTTTCTKCTACTTCACTACTATGTTTTTTATTGATATGTGAACAATTACTGATAGAAATACAATCACCAATTTAACACTGTACATTCTTAACRGTAAACTTCTTTGAAGAAGATGATGTTGGGCATTAAACTGTAACATTATAAACTGAAACATTATAAACTGTCATCAGTTCCATCTGTATGGTAATGTTGTTTTTTTTTTTTTTTGCACAGTTCAATTCTAAATTCTGCTGCTGAAGATCCCCTTTTACTTTCACACACATGACAGATAGAAGGGATATTAGCTTTTTTTTTTCAAAGAGTATGCTCTTTTCCTCCTGCCCTCACTCCTAACATGATTTCCAGCAGTGATTATCACAATAATGCAATTGTATGCAGATAGTCAAGCATAAGATTGATATTATCTCAACTTGTGTACTTTTTTGTGCATACATAAATTCAAATTCTCAATGAGATAGAAACTGTATTTGAAAAGATTTGAAATACCAAGTAACTAACATACTAACTTTTTGCCAAAGTTTAAAAGGGTGTTTATTTCTTTGATTTTCTTGAATAGCTACTTTTATTTGATGCCAGCTACATGTCAAGGTCCTGAGAGTACTTAATTGCCCTTATCAGTCTCATCCAGGATCCTCACCTATTCCCTCTGCCCATCATGCTAGTGTCTCCATTTATGTTCAGACCTGACCTTAGTTCCACTCTACATACAGGTAGATAGAATTATTTCCCGTTGTCTTTATGCTTGGATGGATTTGAGTAAGTTCTTTGCCTGATGAACACTGCAAAAAGCACTAAAATTACTTTTTTTTGTAGGGGGGAAGATATTTTTGTAGGATATGAAAGAGGGTAATTTATATTAAAGGTTTTTGGAGTAAAGAAACAAGTTTATTATTCTGATTAATCTTTTAGCTTGAGAGCTTGGAATTTATTTTCTTCTGCTCTGATTCTACTGTCTGGTCGTGAAGCCTTTGTGTTTGAAGTTGTTAGATGGAAACACCTTTCTCTGGTGATGTGTCTGAGAACTTCCCTAACTTAAAACAAACACCACATCACAGCAACCTTGCTTTTCTCATCTTCTATAATGCTGTTAGACTTAGTTAATAAAATAATCTATACTAGCTAATCTGTCATTTAAAATTCGATGGGAATTTATAACTGGATTTGTTATCTGCAGCTAAGTGATGTAGCTGGAAGAAAGAAACCTTGTATGGCTCTGTATGAAGTTACATGGCTTTTGAAGAATAGGATTCTTGGAAGCAATTGGTAGTGAATGTTCTTGGTGAGTCCTGAATCTGACTAAAATTGTCTTAACTGTAAAGGGTTCACTTCGAAAAATAAGTGACCTGCAACCCCCAGTGGGATGTATGGATGTGTGTGGCAGCATGTGGGCAATGACAGAAATCGGGCTTTCTGTAGAAATACCGCCAAGATATTTGGAGCAGCACAACACATGGGAAGAGAAACAACCATGCTCTTACCTGTGCTCTGTCTTCCCCTGCCTTCAAAGCCTCTTTCTAAGGAACCCTGTAGGCTCAGTAGGGAGTGGATTTTCCTGTCCAGTTACTTATGATGACTGATGGATCATAATGTTGTGGCTTGCATGTGGCTTACATGAGCTCACTTAGTCCTCCCACTATCTGTAAATTGAGTTTAAATGCTGATAGCTATTGGTATGCTTTAAACTAAAGTGGAACACTGGTGGTATATAACTGCACACACAGTATTCCAAGTAATAGATCATCTTGTTTCTTGTCTTAAATGTCCACAGGTTATGGTTATATTGTATGAGTTTGTATGACATATATTCAGTCAGCAGTTTCCACCCTCAGATAGCTATTGCTCATAAGATTGTCTAATTACCAGTAATGAGTGACACATTTATTTCAGTCAGATGTTTGTATCAGATAAGTCTCACATCATATTTGTTTCAGTTTTAAGGGTGTTTGATGCATGAGTACAGGTACGAGGAAAAGAGAATGGAAAAACTGAGGTAAGGAGGAATTTCACTGGCTGGTTCAGTAGACTAATATATGCAACTAATATGCTGGTCTGTGTGGCCAGCCCTGGTTCTTCATCAACAGGAGGGGCTTTTCCTGTTGTGTGCTCAAGGCAATTGCAGATGATTGCAGCATTCTTACTGCCACTGATGACAGGTGCCCTGTGTCACTGCGAGGAGTCCATGTGTTTCGTAATTCCCAGTCTGGCTGGGACTAACATGAATCCTCTTTACATTTGATGTAGAGCCTAATGAGAGCAGCCACCTCTTTCACTTGATGATCCTGCYCACTTACTGCCAAGCTGCCTCATTAAGCCATTCACTGGCAACTTCTCCTTTCTCCCAGAAATCTCCCTCATCTGTCTAGCTAGCTAGCTGCTACTAGGTTTTGGATCTCAAAGGCAGGCAATCGAACCTTGGGAATGCATGATATTAGGGAAAAGAAGTTATTCTAAATAAGGTGAAAAGCAGAGTCTGTGATGACTGGAGTATACCTCCATGTATATATATATTTCTGTGGAAAGATGAGGTACTTGTCTGAAGGTCTACTTGTACCAGGCAGAGACCCCTAAAACAAGTAGAAATGGTCATTGTTTACCTTAGCTGGAAAGGTCACATAACTTAGTTTAGCACTATTTGACTCAGCTATCCTTTCAGTAGGCAACAGTTGTACCCAATAAGGTAATGTTGGGCAATTTTGTATTATTCAGGAAATGAAGGTTTTAGATACAGTTTGCCTTATTCTCATTTGGTTGGATGGATAAAGAACTGTCCAGAAATGGACAGTTAATTGCACTTGGTGGAGATACAAGTGTTTCCCTTTGGATGAAAGCTTGAAGGCAGTGTGATGTGAATACAAATATGAGGGGAAGTAATATTGTGCCATTCTGGTCACAAGGTCTCATTTACAACTTTGGTTACTACGAAACATGAAGTAGGCCATGACCCTTTGGTTTGCTTTGTTGGCATTGCAGTCAAGCAACTGAATAGCTTATTAAAAAACTCTAATTTAAACTAAACGAAACTACTTAAACTCAGGTCAGCAATTCAGCATAAAAATAGTTGATATACAGGTGTTCAGCATGACCACGGTTTTTCTTGGCCAGAGGAGCAAATGGTGTACTGGTATCAATGTAGGCTGTTGCAGTGGGATAGCTTAGCCCCATGGAATACTGCAAGAACTTTGAGGACACTAGTTATGTCAAATGTTTGTATAAGCAATATTTATAGTGATTTTTCCCTTCACAATCACATGCTCATCAACTATCTCACCAAAGACCACCACAGAACCAGGAGTGCCAACTGTCATTTGCAATAATTTTGGAACATCACAGCTAACCTCCAGTACTGGGAGACCTGAAGAGGAACTGTTAAATTCTGTAGGMACATCAATTACATGGAATTTCTTTCTATTACAGAACTGTAGTTTTGCTTTAGAAAAACTTTAATAGTTTGGTTCTAGTAACTTAGGTTTCTTGATATGTTTTCAAAACCAAATTAAAATCTTGAAGTTAGTGACCTGGATGAGATGTTGACAGTCTGGAGGAAACCAACCACTGATTTTCAGGTACTTAATGCAATTTTGCAATTATTTTGGATGTGGCACCTTGTCTTGTGTCTCAAGACAAATGCAGTACTAAAAATGCAGACAGATCCTCATTTTTGGGCATTGCAAATGCCATGGTCCCTTCTACATGACCACAGTCACTCACATAGACAGCATTTTCAGTTTAAAGACATTTAAGGAAGCGAAAGCATGGTGGTTGGTTGTAGGATAACCAAAGCAAGCATGAGAGCTGTTAGGTTTAGAAGGAAGTTTTGGGCAAAAGATGTAAATCTTGCAATTTTCCAAGCCTGAGAATAGACAGACTTAAAAGTGTAATTTCTTTTGCCTTGCTTCTTTTAGAGAGAGGACTATMTTTTGCTTCATAACCAGGTATTTTGCATTTTCACACCCAAATTCCTCAGACGATATGCTGCATCACTACACCCAAAACATGTCTTTTCCTGTCACCTCTTCAGAAGGAGCTGTTTATGCTTACCAAAATGAAAACTTTGACAAACAAACAAGAAACAGAAATAAGCAAACAAAACAAACAAAAAAACAAGAAAGAAACTCAAGAAAGAAACTCAAAAAAGAAACACAAAAAACACCCTCCTTCAAAAAAAAAAAAAAAAAGAAGCTGCTTATAGATGAAAAACTGGATTTGTGCATTGTAGTTCCTCAGCCTGCATTGTAAAGTGGCCTTTTCAGGACCTACATTCCTACACCACAATTGTCTTGGCAGTTGATTGTTGTTTCTTCTGTTTTGTAACATCAAGTCACTTTTTTTGGTAGGAAAGATAATTTGCCTTTAGAGGTGTTTGCTTCTTTCCTGACTAAAGCTCTTATGCAGGCAGCTATTATGTTCCATAAAAAATACAAGGATCTCTATTCTTGTCCTTGTTTCTGCAAAGTTTTAGTTAGAGCTGTCTCCAAGATCTGAGTAGGAGTGAGCTTACCATCCTGATGATGTCACTGTTCTACTAAAGTCTAATTTCCAGTCTCTCAGCTCAACTGGCCTACCTTCTCACAATCTCACAGAAACAAAATCTCGAGACATTGTAGGACGAACTTGGATAATGTCAGTCCAGAAAATGTCACTACATGCCCTGAGGTGTTTAAACACCAAGAAAGTGTAACTTTCCCTCTAGTAGCAACTTTCACAAGGTGCCATCTTTTGTAACTCTAGGCTGACTCAACAGTTGTAGTTGTCAAAGGGTAGTGACTGTGAACATAGATTCAAGGAAGTCCTGGTGAAAAATCAAATGTTATTATCCTTGTAGTCAAGCTGAGGTTTTTTTAGCACAAGCAGCTGGTTGCATCGTGTCAGTACATCTTGAGTGGGAAGAAGTGGTCAATACTCTATATTCACCCTTGCTAAAGTGTACGCTTATGCATTATGTGAAATAAAACTCTGCTATTGCATTGAGCAGTTTAAAGTGCACTATATTTCTTTCTATGAAAGACTTGCATAAGAGCATGTAACAAATGAAAATAGTAAATATTTATCCTTAGTATTAAAGCTCACTAGCATGATATATTTTGTTTTGACCCAAAGTATTGTTATATTTAAAAGTCTATGTAGACATTGCTTTAATTATGGAACTGCAATGTTTTGTCATCTTGAAGTAATCTTGACTCCTTCTATCTCTTCTGAATAAAAAACCTCTTCTTGCAGGAACTTTAACATTTTTCTGGCAGCAGAAAGTATAAGGCAGTAACTCAGTAGCTGAATTTGGTAACTCTGCAATGAACGTATCTTGCCTTTGGAGTTCTGTTCCACACTTAGCTCTGCCTGATTTTCACGAGCCTATTGTGTTTGAATRAGAGAGAGAAACCAGCATGCTGCAGTGTATCACACTGATGGCTGCATGCRGCAACCTCAAACACTCAAAAAAAGTTTACCTGCCTGTGTCAGAACTCTTCTAATTGTTTTTGTTTTTTTTTTTTAATAAGAAAACCGAGGTAGTAGTGGGGAACTACACAAAGACCAGATTTATTTTTAATCTTTTGACCTTTATATTGGTTTGGTAAACATAGTAGGTTGAAAGAACTTCAATGACTGACTTTTGGTATACAATAGAAYGGTATGAATGTCTGACTACAACTAAAATGCCCTTCACCTGCCATGTTTGGACTGGGTTTCATGACCTGGCATGAATGTTACTGAGGACTATTGGCATGTGATAACATGAACATGGACAGTAAGACAGCTTGCCTACTATGTGAAAGTAATTTCCATCCGGTTTATGGTTCAAAAAATAGTTTAAATATACTGCAGCTTCTTGTTTTGATCCAATACATAACATTTCCTAATCTCTGCTTAGAGAAAAAAATAAGAGGGTTTATAATGATGGAGCCTTTCTTATGGACAAGATATTCTCACTAATATCTGAAGGACTGGACTTGAATCCAGGAAAGAGCTTCACTTGATTGTCATTCCCAGAATCAACAGAAGGAAGAAGGGAATGTTATATTGTCTTTTTCATAGCATAGTTGTTTTGAATAAAGCAGTTTTTTCTTGAAGAACACCAATGATTTTGGGACTTGCWCTAAATATGTTTCACCTGGAAATTTGCTGTCAGGTATATAGCATAACCCTGCAGAGYTGGGAAAAAAACCCCAATGTTTTTCCCTTATCAACAGAGTTGAGACACTTTCTATATAACCTCAYCAACAGTGAGTCCTCTGGGGAGTGCAGCCATAATTTTA
Organism: Amblyornis subalaris; assembly: GCA_018881555.1. NCBI lineage: Eukaryota > Metazoa > Chordata > Aves > Passeriformes > Ptilonorhynchidae > Amblyornis > Amblyornis subalaris. The sequence goes on along the minus strand of JACAXG010000001.1, from coordinate 33,808,644 downwards.
ATTAATTTAAAACTAGGTTACTTGATCTTTAAGATAAATTCTACTGATTCTTTAACACTTTGAAAGTTCAGTAATATATCAAGAATTGGGTGATGTTGAATGATATCCATCATTAATTAAATAACCTCCACCATCTTTTTATTTCAGGGTCCAAATTCTCTGATTTTTTTTTTTTTTCAGAACTTTATAGCCAACCTAACATAACATGCTTTTGATTGTGAACAGTTTCTAATTGGGAGAATTATTATCGCAGTTCATGTTCAGAAGACTCCAATGCTCTCCGCTTTTGTTCCCTGCTGTTTTCAATTTTCTCTATATTCCATTCTCAGCTGGCTAGTTCACTGCTTAATATTATTATTCCAGATATGTTCTCTGCCTCCTTGAAATTATTTGAAAACCTTAAAACCCATGTTGAAATTCAGTTCAGCTTAATAAGTTAGTCTGCTAACTGGCTGCTCATGAGCAGATCTGACCCTCTTGCCTTGGGGCTGATGACAGCTGTCAGAGGCACGGAGGAAAGCCAAGGGCTCATTCCTGCTTCATCTATCTGTTTTTAATTTACAAAAGTCTGCTAGAGAAGGATTCAAATCACTGTTGCAACATGGCACCTGCTCAAAACAGAAGGATTCTGTAATTTGTGTGGCCCAGCAATCCCGTGAGACTGTGAATTGCTAATAGAGCACTCTGAGAGAAAAAGGTTCCCTTCTATACCTGTCTGAAGGAGATCAGGTGCATGACCTGGATCATGGAGGATCTGGTTATTCCTCCTTACCTTGTGTTTGATCCAGAAAAGTCTTTTAAAGCACTAAACAGCTTGAACTGGGGAAAAAAAGTTGTTGCATTTAGTTTTCTACTGATTCTTACAGTGTTTATTCTACTTTGAGTTAGCTAGGCTTCCTCATTAGMCACTTTGCTTTTTGTCTGACTGAAAAGAAGAGAGCACCTTTTCAACAAATAAAATCAGTGTTCTTCCTATTCTGAAAATGGCTTCCACTTTCATTGGTGTCTTTTGCTGTAACAATAGGAACATAAGGGCTAAAGAATCAGACTGAATGTTGGTCTTCCTCATTCTACATAGGGAGGTACTTAGCTGAGAGAACTTCAGCAGCRGTGCTACCAAATTATGAAACAGCAAAACTCTTCGTCTGTCTGACAATGTCAATGGTTGTGCAATCATTAGGAGCATTTTGGAAGACTTCTGCACGTTCTTGGCTTATCTGTTAAGAAAAGCTGCCTGTTTATATAATAAGATTAGCTGTATTTGTTCCCTGATGCACTGTACCGTAAGGCACAAGCTTGAAAAAAKTACTGCTTGGATACCAAAAGATGTCTAGTTGCAACAGCATAGAAATTTGTGCATTGATTTACTCTTCCCTTTGGCCAATGCTTCCTAATGAAAGTCTTGTAAATAATGTCAAACAAGCATTTAATTTCTCTAAGGGAGAAATCACTCTGAGTAGAGCAGCATTTGMGTAATAGTGCACTGGAAAGCTTTTGTCTTATAAATAAAATCCAAATGAACACATACACATTCATCAGCTGARATATGTAAAACACAGTCAGGCAATGCATCAGAAAGCAAGCAAGACTGGAAAATTATTAGCTGTTTCTTTTTTTTTCAATAGGATTAACTGTGCAAACAAAGGCTGTATTGTTTGGAGCTTCTGTTTTGTAACAGGTTTATTGATGAAGAACCCTATAGTTGAAGGAACCTTAAAGACCAGTTAATCTTCTGAGATAATGTTTCACTTTCATTTGGGTCTTGTGRAATAGCAAAAAATGGCAAAGATGGACTAAATTTTTCTCCTGACACAAAACTGTAATTGTAGAATGAAAACAATGTAATGAATAATATACACATCTATAAATGGTGCAAAAGTTTTGGAAATTATATGAGCTAAACAAAACTTAGTTATTTGGAGACTAATAAGCACTTAAGTTGAAACAACAGTATAAATTGTTTAGTGATCTCTGTTTCTTAGAATTTTCAGAGAACTTAGGCTCACTCTGTGGTTTGTTTTTTTTTCCCTAAAAATAATCGGCTTTAGTCTAATTCCAGGCATTTACTCTCAACTTTCTGTCCACTTTGCTTTGGGTACGTTGCTGAAAAAAAAAAGTTTATATAGTTTTTCTTAAAATAGTTTCAATATATGGTTACTCTACAATAAGCTTTCTAGTGAAAATCCTTCATTTAAGAGTGTTTTTCTTCCAAGGTGCTTTTTATACTCAGTAATTCTTACAATTTGTTTTCACAAAAGTTGCCTTATTTGGTAAAATTTTTCCTTACAAAGACTTGGCAAAATTCTGTTAGAATCTACTGCCTTCCAAAGACTGTTTAAAAAATATGCTATGAAGAAATTGAAGTAGAAGGAACATATGGAAAACTTTCTGGGTTTTGCTGATGGCTCTTCTGTAAGTATTTCTTGCAATGGGAATGAAAGTCTATAGTAAAAATGTGAGTCTCTGTAGTAAAAATTAGGGACAACATAAAAGATATCTRTTTCTTGCCCTTGCTCAGTACTACTGTAATGGTGTTCAGTTTTTTTTAATACAAGTAACACTGAACATATGGAGAGAAATGTTACCTGATTTTAAATTTTCTTTAAATTGTTTCTCTTCATTTCCAGGGGTAAAGAAAAGTATTAAAATTAGCGTATCTTTCACAATATGCTATCTAAATGCTGTTGCTAAAAACCTGTAGGCTTATTTTCCTTCTTTTTTTTAATCTTTAGTTGCTACACATTTCTCATGTTAAAACCAGGAAAGAATGAAATTGCTAGAGATGTTTTTGCAAGATAAAATTTTTGTAAAATACTACACTGGTAGGAGGAAAAATTCCTCTTGACCAATCTTGATGTCAGACTCCTATTGTTATGTTCTGACCATGCAAGAGGATGTCAGCAACTGTTCCGTCAAGCACRTTAAAGAAACAACATTTTTGGAAGAATGTACCAACTGGCTGTAAATTTTCACATCTTAATTGACTTGGGTAGATGGGAAGACATGTATAATCTGTGTAACCGTTTGGCAAGAGCTGATTCCAGCTCATTGCAGGTGAATTTTTAAATGATTATCTTTTCTTGTTCACACAGTTGTCCTGGGGTTCATCTTAAGAATCTGAAATGATACACAGATTTCTTGGTATCGTACATACCAAACATTTTTTAATTTTTTTTTATTTTTGTGAGTACATTTCTATAAAGAACACTAAATGTCGTTGCAGGTCACTACACTGCCAAATCTGTATTTTTTTCAGTACTTCCATTTCTTTTCCTGCATTYGAACAGTTATTCCTCTTGGGGAAAATATGGCTTTGGAACAGTGTTTGACTAAAAGATGATATGTGAAGGCAGCTTATGGCCACCTGCTGTCAGGCAGCATTACACTAACTACAGCTTCTCATTTCCTGTCATGATCACCTGCATCTGTTTTCTTCCCGTTTTGGAAACCGAGATTGCTCTGCATGATGAAATACATAATAATCTGGTCAGCTCTGGCCCACATGGTACTGTTTGTTACAGCAATATGACAACACAACGAGGAAATGTAAAAGCTTATTTTTAAATTTCCTATTTGTAAAGGTTTTCCTTTCATGGATAAACCTTTCCACCTCACCTTCAATCTCACCTGACAATATTGAGAAGCACTTAAATTCATTTTTGCATTATTTGTCACATATCACTCCTTGACTCATAGGGCAGTTGAGGAACATGTTTTAATTTGAGAAACACTTGGTGCTGCTCCCAATGCCCAGGAGTAAACAAGTTTGTGTCTACCCTACAAATATTCTTCCATGAATTGGAGTGAAATGACTGACTTAGAGGAGCTATTGCCAAACCTCCTCTTCCTGTCCCAGAGGTGGGGAAGGTATCTTGCAAACAGTGTAGACTGGCCTTGAATAATAGTCTCTGCTGTGACCAGTAAAATAGATTAAGTGGTTCAACAAAGCYCTCTTTCCAGAAGCTTCTGTCTCTGTAGAGGGCTCTTGCTCTTCTTTCGTCTTCTAGAAATGACATGAACACATTGGTGCCTATGGGAGAACTTATGCTAAAAGAGCTTGCAAAAGCTCTTCTGTTTACAGAAATACTGAAAAATTATACCTTCAGTTCAGAACAGTGCTTCCAATTCCCTCCAGGCTTGGAATATATGTACACCTGAGCACAACTCTTCTCGGAAGAACATGCTCCTGTTTAAGGGTCTAGTTTAGGCAATATCAGAAGAGTTATGAAAGACAAGACAAAGTCAACAAGAAGCAGTTCTACTGCTAATACTACTAGAAGMAGAAAAAAGGTACAAACAATAGAATTACAAATCATGGCTTTTTGGCCATCGTTGTCAACAGTGTGGCTACCAAAYGCCAGCTTGCTAAAACTTACTAAAAATTAAGTAAGTGTTTTACATCTTAGAGTGTGATGCAAAATGGGTCCCCAAAACTTTGATCTGTTACATCATTGACACAGTTTGGTTGAAAAGAGACTTACCCTGGAGATTAGATTTGATTCAATTTCGTTAAAATATTAATGTCTTTATCCTTACCACCTACTGTAGTTTTTCTATGGTATTTGTTTTATTGTAGTAGCATGTAAACTTTTGGTCTTCTTAAGGAGGTAAAAACCAATTCTACCGCATCTTCACAGGGCTACACTCTCTGTTGCTAGACAATGCCAGTATGACTAGAAGTAGCTAAAGCATTAACTGGATTGCTAGACTACCTGTCAAATGCTCTGCTTATTTGTCTTTGCTTAACTCTATTTCTTGGATTCTTGCAGCCTCTAGAAGTCGTAGTCATGGATCTAAGCCCTGTTACAACAGCACCAGCTGTGCCAGCATCAGAATAAAAACATGTTTCTGTCTTGTACRGTTTCTGACTAAATATCATTATGGTCTGAATATGAAAACATATACTCTATTGCCATACGTGACATAATGAATGCTAATACAATATATTAGTACAATAAGCTCTTGATTTCATCATGACATTGAATGAGATGAACTTGAATGGTTAATCCTAAACTAAATTATTCCATGATTTAGAAAAGACTATGTTCCCTTGTGGCTGCAAYAATAGCTTATTCTTAATAAAGGTAGATAGATATTAATGGCTCCATTCTGTTGCCTAAGCATTGTTATATCTGCGGTGCAAACAAGGCTCAAARGCAGAGTGCCAGATCAAATACAAGCAATAAATATGTTTCCCTCTAATAATAAAAATCGTCTGTCATGTGTAACACCAGTGTTGTAGGATGCCAGACTGAACAGATCTACACTTGCATGTCTGAAGTAATGTGACAGGGCAACTACATTGTTTTCTCAGTGTGTATGAACTTGCACACACGGTTGGAAGACAGCATTGCCATTGTGTGCTGGTTTGACTGTAACCAGCAGAGGAAATGCACACAAATGCCTGGAGAGAGATTTGGGTCAGAATTACAATTTTAATAGAAAGGTTATAATAAACGCRGTAATACAGGAAACATGGGCTTAAACTGTCAGGGTCACARTAAAACCTGGCAGTGGTTGCAGTCCTRTTGAAGGTCTGGAACTGGGTGTCTAGTGGTCTGGGTGTCTAGAGGTGAAGGTCTGGTCGTCCAGGYGTCCAGGGGTGTGGAAAGCAGTAGTCCTGTAGAAAGGCCTGGTCCACTGAGTACCCAGTGATGGTGGTCCRGTCCTCTGGTTGTCCAGAGGTRAAGGGTCCAGTTGTGGTGGTCTGGAGCCCTCTGGCTTTCCAGTCRTCTGGTAGTCCAGTGGTCTTGTAGTCCAGTCCTGGTAGTCCACTGATCTCTCCCATCCCAAAGCCTACTTTTATGTCGTGTTTCTTGGCTGGTACCTCCCCCAGAGGTGGGGATTTCCACAATGGAAAGAGATGTTCCTGACRTTTTATTSGTTGGTGCATATCTGGTTCGGTAATGAGCTCRCATGAGCCGAGTCTTCAGGGAGCAAATGGCTTCTGGTATTCTCTTGKTTGGTGTTTATCTGGCTCGGTAATGGGCCATTAACCGAGATAATCTACTCAGGATGGGTGGTTCTTGCTGTCGGCCAGAATGGTTATCTCAGTTGAGATAAGGAGTACCACCCCACCTCACATGAGCACAGGGAGTCTCAGGGAGCAAACGACCCAGTTTATTGAGGAAATATGTGGGTGGTGATAGAATACATCCTTTTATGGTTAACCCAGGACACACTGCTATCAGTTATTTAATCTTCATAGGTTTGGGTTTTGCAGTTCTATACATGGTATAATTAGGTAACCTCTGCGATATTCCTAGAAAATTCTGAAACAGAAGGTTCCCCTCTTTCCTTGTCTTTCAAGATACAAGTTTTCTTTCAACTGCATGTTCCTCTTCCTTCTCAACACTCCTCAGAATATGCCTTTGTAATAATGTAACTAATAGCTTCACCAACACAGCTGTGCCATAAATAAATCCCTGTTTTGTCCTAAAAATTATTTCTTTGTAAGTTGTACTCCAGACTGGCTAATCAAAGTGGCCACGTACTTTAAATATTCACATAAATAAAAGGTATAGACTATGCCAAAATCAAGCTTATTATCTGCTCTCGTGTACACGGCTATCAGTACTGCATGCTTAATATTGTGTGTCCAGCCTTCTGTATGTTTTTTATCTCCTCATGGAGACAGATTTTTTCATGCAAGCCAGTTCTTGCTTTCCAGACCCAGGAAAGTCTTTTTTCCTATAAAAACGAGTATTTCCCTTCAAATATAGATATACCTTCATGATGAAGTGCTGGGCTTCTGTTTTGGTGATAAAGTAGTAGGTGGCAAAGAACCAGACTGATATGGATGTTTCTTGTGATGTCCATAAGGGCGGGGTTCTCTTCTTCTATAGTATGAAACTGGTAGTGGAGTGCTGATCCCACAGTTCTGATTATGGGGGTGTCTTTGCTACATCCATTTGCCTTGTCACCATAGTGAAACATCCTTGTTTCTCTGACCAGTGAAAGTGACACCTCCTGTATTTATACTTTCCCTCTAGTTACTGCTGTATATCCATGCATATGACCTGTATATGCTCTTGTGACTTAGACTGTTCCAACCTTGACTGACACTGAAATGYTTAAAATTGTCTCATGCTCTTACTCTGAATCCTCCTGACTTTCAGAAGGATTTGTCAGCTACTAGATTTAACTAGATTTAATATTATAAGGGATTTAACCTACCAATATCTCTTTAAGATATTGAGATCCTAAYTCCAGTTTTTAGTATATGTCCATTTCTAATATTAAGTCAACCATTTTGTTTCCAGTTTCTGCCTTAATTTCRTAGATCTCATTATCCATGAGGGTTTATATTCACTAGTCATCTGACTATACGGAGCACCTTTAAACAGGTACTTCTTTTCTTCATGTTCTGCTTTTTAACTACAGAGTTTATCTGGCACAGGAGGTTAATTTTTAGGCAACTGAGATGAATCTACTTGCCCACTGTTCTCATAACCAAATAAMATTACTTTAATAACAATCATTTACATTATTTTTATTGTTGCTTCTGAAAGAAATACTTATCAGAAATACTCCAGGAAATAATGCCGAGTAGAGGACAGTCAATATAGATTATGACAATGAGCTTGAAGAACTAATGGCTAAAGCTGCTATTTTAATCTTAACAGGTGCTCTTTTTTCCTTATCTCTTTCTGGCCCTTTGACACCTACTTACCCCCCATATCTTTCAGGAAGCAATCTTGAAGCAGTGCCTTCCGGCTGAAAGAGGTTCCTTAGTCTAATTTGTCAAAAGGTGTATTTATTACAATGTCACGAAAGGAGAACAGAGTGAACTGATTAGATGTGATAATAGCAGTGGAGCTGTACTAGCAACTGTCTGAAACAGTAGTTGTCAGTACCTGTGGGAGCTATGTACAGTGTTAATAGCTATTTATCCTGTTTCATAAATTATGCCAGCTTGAAATCTCTCTCTTGAAATTATTTGAAGATAATTTTCTAAACTCCAGTTATTCTGACTATTTCAATAAAATTTTGGTTTTTCCAAGTCAGAGTCCTTGGCCTTCCAAAAGGAGGGAAAGTTCACCTGTGATATACCACTAAGACACCTAGCTGCTGTTACACTSAATCCTTAATTTCTGCTAAGCAGATTTGTTCTCTTCTCTGTGAAGCTCTCAGAAGAATTCACCAAGTTTAAGAAAGAACTGTAAAAACTGCTGATCTTGTCTTCATCCGCAAGAATTTGACAGGTTCAAATTTAAAATTATCTCCTGCCATCCTGGTATGTGTTCATTAGTAGTGCAGGATATCCACCTCTACCTAGACATACAAACATTTCCATAAAGAAAACCAGCATAGAGCTTTCATTAAGCACTGGACGCAACGAGTCATGAAATCAACTTCGCCAATGAAGCAAAAGGTACTGCACTTTTAGGTGTGGAACTGTTTTATACAAATGAATGTATGTCCATGATTTGTGAATCAAAGTAGTGCCAGGCCAGCCAACAATGTCTTTCCRCTTGATAAAATTTCTGATTGTCAATTTTAATTTTAGGAAATACAAATTGCTTTGAGGAACTATTACAAAGCAGTAACTGATTAGTCGAATTAATTGATTCTAAGTGATCAGATAACATACTTCAAGATATCTTAATCTGCTTCAGAATTGACAAATGACTGTTGTGTATGGCCATTCTTTAAGAATGAAAATATCTTTATGGCTAAAAATAATTATTAAATCTTATGAATTAAAAGGCACTCTTTTTTCTGTGGTTTAGAGATCAACCTTGTTCATCATCCTTGTATTCTCTTAAAACTGTCAAGATGAGAGACACTTCTGCTAGGRAAATTCCTTCAAGAATTTATCAGTTTAGTCTTTAATAGCAGAGTACAAGTATTGAGATATTGGAATAAAGCATTCAGTGAGTGCAGTTTTTCAGAGGTATCTTGCTATGGAAGGATACCATAGTGATGGAAGTCATTAGTGATTCTGTTGACATGTTGTACATTGTTGATGTTCCTTTCCTATTCTTTTTGCTGGAGAAAATCTGCTGGTACACCAATGTACATAACCACTTTTTTCAGCAGAAACTTCTTTCATATTACCAGGTTCATGCTTTTTTGTCTGACAACTTCTATTCACAGAACACACTGGGTGCTCTTCATGTTCAGTCATAAAGTAGTGTACATGCACTCTATGTAGTTCTGTTGATATTTCCTTCTGACCTAAGGATGTACAACAGCCTTAACTTTTCTGATTGCTTATCTGCTACTACTACTTTATTGGATCAGTTACACTAATTTCTTTCTCACTTCTGTTGTTCTACTTTAGTATGAAAGATTTTGTTTTTTTTTTTAAGAAGAGCTCACTCAAAATTGTGAATTATGTGTATGCAGAAATGTGCATGCTATGTAGTAGCAGTAGCGAAGAGATGACAACTGGCCTTTTACAAGTAAGTAAGTTTAAAAGATAATATGTCAAATCTCAGCGTAATGGTGGGCGTGGTCTAAATTCTGAGATCGTGCACTGAGGTTAACATCTCATAAGCTGTTTTCTGCCTACATCTCATAAGCTGTTTTCTGCCTTGTCACATCTTATTTGAACATGACACAATCAAGGACACTATGACATTTTCTCCTCTGAAGCCTGAGGAATCTGAAACTGTGTGAATGATCACAGGAAGTAATCTACTCACAAGAGAAGAATAGTGAAAAGAATTTTCATCTACAGGTGATAGGCAACTGACTAATAAACTAGTACACTGGCCTTGGTCAGTGGTCTTACATTAGTAAAGTTTAATTTCCTTAGTTAGAAGATAATCAAAGGACCTTCTCAGAAAAATACCCCTGAACATCTGAGAACACAAAGTCTAGGCTTCCTGCCATTTGCCTTTAAAAGACTAGCAGTAGTAATAGGACAGTATTGTACTGATTCTGGATTGTTCTTTTTCAGAAAGCAAAAGGTTAACTGGAAAAATTGCAGTTTGCACTAACCTTGTAACAAGTGGTTTAGAAATTTTACCTCCCCATGTCAATCCAAAAACCAGGAATGTATCTACCAGTTCAAGCTGGCACAGGAGAACCTAAAATCTACAGAAGAAAGAGCTGTTGAGCCGTCTGTTCCAATATTTCCCTTCTGCAGTATCCAGGCAATATTAACACTGTTTATAGGACCTGTGAATGGATTTGTCTTTCATTCCTCATACATTTTCCATGCATGAAGAGAACATAATTGTTTATGTCACCACTCCATGAAGTAGGTAAGGAACTAATCTGCCTGAAGTTTGGGTTTTTTGGGTTACTTCTTTTACTCAGAAAGGTTCACTGGTCAAGTTCATAACACAGCCTCACAGGCATCAAGAGGATACACTGGAAGGTAAAATTACATAGTGCAATTACCACATATTTTGCAACAGTTGTATCCTGCATGCCACGATTCTCTATATGCAGATACCTTCCTTAGGCCACCAGTTTTCCTTGTTTGTTAATAGCGCAGTTTCTGAGTCCTTTGGGTAGTAGGCCAGCTTGTGGGCAACATGGAATTTGAATTTGAATTTGAATTTGAATTTGAATTTGAATTTGAATTTGAATTTGAATTTGAATTTGAATTTGAATTTGAATTTGAATTTGAATTTGAATTGACCAAGCCACTGACATCTCCCACATGTGCTGGCACTACCTGACCCCCTTAGATCCCTAATACTTAGAAGGCATTATAGAGGTTATATGGGGTGCTTTTCCAGGTGTTATCTGAGTGTGCCCCATGATGTACACGGCCCTAACCATGCCAAATATCATGACACTGCACAGATGTTTCCAAAGTACCTTTGAACTGCATCAAGGTAGATAAGGTGACTTGAAGTGTCTTGTTGCTTTTACCCATCTCTTTGCCTGAATTGCTCTGTCCCACTGCATGCAGCTGGTGCCTCACCACTCGTCCCTAAGCCAAATTATTGTGCATGTGTTTCAGGAAAAGAATCCTGTAATGTCTGCCAATGAACAAATGGGTAAAGTCGCTACGGATCTCAGTTGCTCAGAAATACAGAGATTTTCTTAAGAAATGAATGCACACTGAATATAGGTACTTATGCTCAGACCAACGAAAGGTCTTGCCTCAAAGTTAGCTGTTTTGTAATGAGATAGCATTTTCGTCATGCCTGCTTTCCTTAACTCTTGCTTGGAACAGTTTTTGTGTGAACCAACTTAGGAGAAAATACTGAAGAATTTATTTTAAATTATTTTCTTTTCTTTATATTTTAAATGCATTAGATTTTTAACATAATTTGTGCTAAATTAAAGTATTTGAATAATTTCTCATGGCAGAATGAGACATTTAAAATAACTTGAAATTAGCTTCTTTTAGAAATTAAATTCAGGGAAAGTGTGTACACATAAATAACTGTCTATAGTGATTTAAGGGAAGTAAAATGTTGTGCAGTTCTTAATAATGTGGCATTTGGTTCTTGTTGAAAAGATTTCCTAGTAGTTCTGTTAGTAACACTATGTTATAGCTTCCAAAATTTATCTCCTGCCTGCTATTAAACTGATTAAAAATAAATATCTCTAACACAGAGATAATAAAAAAGAAGACAGGCTGATTTCTTGTCCCATCATTCTTTGGTGGGTAAGGCACATCACATTCATTACAGAGAGGAGGACGGGGAAGGTTGAAGCATGCTTAGGATGTTAGCTTGTGCAGATGTCATGAATGCAGAGTGTTAGATAAAATACACCTGAACTTTTTCAGAATCAAACGAAAAAGCTGAAGGGTCTTTTGGTTCAAGAATGCRCTATTAGTGGCAAGTGCAGTACAGGCGAAAGCACAAGTGCAGTACCAGTGCAGACAGCATGAAAATCTTTACCAAGCACTCTTTTCTGACTACTGTTGAAAATGAGACACTTTCCTCTGAAAGTTGATAGATATGTGTAAAATGCAACTTTGTAGCAGCTGCATTCCATTTAAGAAAATGGAAGAATCCAAGGATGGATTTGGGGGAATCGTGATGAGTTTCAGGACTTATGAGTGGGGCTGGAGTCCTTCACAATCTTTTCCATTTCTATGTTTCCTCCTTCTGCTAGAGGAGATCTCCAAGACCTGTTCTTCATAGGACACAAAAATATTATGGGGGAATATACTGATTTTCAGGCCATCCTTCATTGAACTACCACGTGAATGCCTCAATACAGCTCTGGAAACATCTCCATATCTTGTCCCTTTATCAAGAAAGTTAGAAATAGATTTTGGAGGTAATGGAAGTTCAGGTGCTGCTTTTGGAACTCTGCATTGAGACAGAGCATTGCCAATAGCCACACTATGATATCCTTTAGACCATGTGTAGCTACACTTTCAAAGTTCAGAGTAACAGGAAGACCCTTGCCAGAGGAAAAAAAAAAAAAAAACATAAACCCCAGCCTTTTGTACCAGCCAACACTTTGCGCTTCTCCCTCATAATCCCTCATGCTACTCCTATATCTTGTCACCATGCTATTTCTTCCCCCTAAAGGGACAGGGATCCACAAAGCCCCTCAGTCCTGCTGTACACTTGCAGCATAACACACCTTGCAGAGACATCTGTGCTACCCAGGTTTTGCAGCAAGCCAAGGAAATACTGGGGATATGCTACATATAAACARACAGTCCTCCTGCTGCTAGGATCTTCAGTGCACCAGGAAGGTGCTGGTGCATGCTTTCTTTTTCAAAGTTGTTGCCTGCCACAGCAGCTGATCCCAGAGACGAGTGTATTGGATATCCCACATCTTCAGGTTCAGGTGTCTGGAAGAGACTTCCTTGAGATGCATGTGCATTGCTCACAATTTGTGTTGCTCAGCAAAGATCTTGGCTGTGTCAAAACCTATTGCTCGCCTTTTGCGAAAGCCTGCTGCTATTCTTCTCTGCAGACTGAAATCCTTCCCAGACATCCTCAGAAGAATCTGAACTTTCCCTTCCAATGACTGCCAGAATCGGCTGAATGCCACCAGTYGAGCATGTCCGTGCCCTGGATTGTCTCCCTTCCTGGTTGCCTAAACTCAGCATAGGACTGTTCTGGCCAGGTRCTCCAGCTTTGTTACTTCTGCAGAGCAGAAAAGTAAGTGACTTTGAAGTGGTTTCTCTAAAACTATTCGCTTGTTGTAGTAGCCTCTATAGTAAGGACATTTGAACTTGGTAGATGACCATGGACTATCAAAGGTTCAGTTSTCTCYTCTTTAATCAGAAAGTACAGTCAGCAAATCAAAAAGAAACTAATGTCTAAGTTGCAACTGACTTATTGAATATTTTTATATATGCACTGATTAATGGAACAAGGCTTTGAGGGCACCACTTAAAATCTCTTGCTGCAAAACCAAATCTGAGTGGGTCTCAGATCCAGACCCCACCGCAGAGCTCTGAATTTCTTTGTTGTTGCACTCATTTTGAAGAGGCGGTTACTGATGTTCTCACTTTCTTCACTCTGCAACACAAGTCTGAGATCACTTTAAAATCAGAAGTGACATTTTTTATCACATAGACTGGTCAGGAAATGCTCTATCTTTCCACTCTTCAAACTATTTATTATTCATATTTTATAAGTCTTTGTGTTGTTTTTTTTCCCCACACATTCTAAATTCTTTTTGAGCTTTGTTTTTCTGAAAGCGAATCAAAAGATAATGTGAAGATAATTGCCTTGCAATCTAGGTCTGTCGTCTAAYGAGTTCCACTTGCAACATTCAAAAACAGCAACAAGCTTTGTGCATTTTGTATCATGTTCATTTTTCTTGTTTCTTTAATATCAATCCTCCACTTTCATTCTTTGTCTTTTTGCAATTAATGTTCTAACAAAATGACTACTTCTACTTTTCAGTGTCAAATATATGAACCCTTTTCCCCAATGTTATTCTACATTAAACATTTTCCAATGATAATTTTTCATTAATAGCCCAATCTTAATTAAAAAAAGCAATTTACTCTTGCATTAAAATATTTAAGGCTATTAACTGAAATATAGGCAACAAATTTAACATAATAACATTGGTTTTCACACTAAAAAATGTTGTTTATACATTATAATAAATATATTAATTTTATGTCTATATATCAACTCAATTAAATTAAGTCTTGATTATGAATTTCTGAGGCTATGAAAATAACCAGATAAGTCAAGACTGCCATTATAGTAGAACATTTCTTACCAAAAATTTGTAACTTATAAGGCCATACTCAGAARTATGGGTGATGTTATTCAAATGAAGCACTCTGTGTTCCACCACAGCCTCCCTCTCTGACAGGCTGATGCCAGCTGTCTTCACCCATCATGAGTGTATAACCTCCACCATATCCTGGGGGGGTACATAAGTGCAGCACTGCAAAAACCATGTACCTGGTACCCTGTGGCTGCCCACTTACACTGTTTGCARGCAAGTGTCCTTTAGGGCTCCCTCCCCTCACTGTTTTTTTCAGAAGCTTGTGCATGTCCCTGGGCCTGTCTTCTGTCATTTGATCCCTAATGAATATTCTCTAAAGTTTTTATGTGGGATAACTTTCGTTTCTGAGAAGCTTATGTATTTTATAACTTAAAATACAGATTTATTTCCCTAAATATATTGTGTTCTGAAATATTTTCTTAATAATCAGGGAAAATCCTTTCTTAACTTCACGTAATTTCTTCCACACCTTTTTTTTGGTACTGTGCTGAGTAAAATCCCCTTGATGTCACTGTTTAGAAACATTAAATATTTGTTTAATAAGATCAATGAACATCTTGCTTTCTTCCTTTATATTAATAATAATTTTGTGTTTCTCTGAGTTCCCTCCGTTACATTTATTTCCTTTTTGTAAGAAAACATYGAGAAGGGAAAAGTATGTTCCCTTTGTCACTAACCTAGAGTCGGAGACGAGACTGTTACTTCTGCAGTATGGAGTGAGTCCTTTCATTTTTGCACACCAAGATTGTAAATGCTTTTGGTTGTGCCATTGGATGCACATTAGATGTCCTAGGATGGTAAGTTACATATATGTTAAAACCATGGTGTGATGTCTCTCAGCACTTACCAAAATCAATGAGATACAGCAGGAGTGTTGTACTTAGCAGTAGTTTTATAGCAGTGTCAGTTGTATATTACCAGCAAGMATTTGAATAAGGCATAGAGTGTTTTAACACCTTCTCTTAAGCAATTTCTTCCATCCGTGGCAAACACAAAGTCTGATTCACCATTAACAGCACCTATGACTTTAAATRTTTTTTAGATATCTTTGTATCATCATAATCTCATAAATCAGTAAATCTTCCAAGGCATTAASTGAGAGTAAATAACAAAATTAGCATTTATTCCCTGCTAGTTCATTCTGTCAAACTCTTTTAGAAACATCAAATAAAAAAAAAAGGTTCAAGCACTGAAAATTCATCATTTGACTGTATATTTTGAATTCCTGAAGACAACTCGAACCAAATCTCACTTCTTGTCAGAAATTGTGAAGATGGATACCCACATGTACTTAGTTTCCCAGGGTAATTCCAGCAATATTTTTGGAAAATTATTCTTGTTGATTCTGTTGCCTGTACAGGCTAAATTCGTCCTTGCAAATAGACAGTTGGTTTTCACAGATGGGATTTTGATAATGAACCTTGTCTTCATCATGTAATGATTAAATGCAAAAATATGTCAGAAGACTTTCCCATGTTGGAAAGAAGGTCTTGATGGAACTGAGAATTCAGTATATTTTTCAATAGAAAATGTGGTTTGAGGGTACAATCAAGATCATTGCTTGGAGTGGTGKTGTTGTATTTCTTTCAAACCCAGTGCTGTACACAGATCAAAAGAAGAACATTTGTTGAGATATGGATTTGCTGTTTGCAGTACCTAATCCCTTTATCCAACCTCATTCCTGACTGCAGTTTATGTTTAATTTCCTTTCTTTCTCAACCTTCTCTTTTCTCTTTCCACTTTGCTTTTTCTTCTCTAGTCTTTGGAATTTTGCAGTTTTAAAAACTCTTTTTTTCAGTCTGCATGGGTCCATACTATAGATCTGAGCAATCACTATATTATAACCTTTTTTATCTGTCAGGAGTTCACTATTTTTTTCACATGTGTTCACAAACGGACCATTACCTTATCTACTACGTGCTGTCTATACATACCCACATTGCCAACGCATGTGTTTCAGGTAGCAAGGCTAACTGCCTGACTTGTACACATATTCATAGTGAGAGCAGACAGGGTAAGATCTTAGAGGCAGGGAAAGCTGCAATTCACCAGTCTTAGGGTTTTATCACCTGCACACTTACGGTGACAAATTTGCCACAATTACTGTTTGTTTTCTTTCCATAGTCTCTCCGCTCTGCTTTTGGCGTCACACTGATATGTCCATGGATCTCTGCTGTACTCCAAAAGGAAACCAGGGGAGACAAAAAACACAGTCCATACCATGCCAGATAAGAGGGTAGTTCTTCCAGAGACTACAGGTGGGGAAACAAACTGTATCACCGGTCCAGGCTGACAACATTTGTCTAGTGAGCTTCCCTGACTGCTGATCATGATGAAATMTTCGTGGCAGATTTGGGACCTGGGAGAACCCATATTCATGGGGTAGGGTCAGGTTGTGCCACGTACCTTGGAAGAAGTGCTGTGGATGTCTAAACTTCGTCATCCAGCAAACATCCCCAGTATGCCAGCCACAGCTAGACTTCACCAAGCTGGCATGGAGTGATGGCAGCTTTGGGAAGGTGCAGCATGAAGTTTGCTTAGAACTGAGGGTCTCTCTCAGGACTGGGTGAAGGACAAAGGGCAAGATACAGAAGCTGCTCCCTCTGGGACAGCATGGGAGTCAGGGCATAGGATGTGTGAGACAGGTAGGATTTATGGTATCTGTTGCACAAGATATGAAGGTTATACCTTGTCCCAAGTGGTCAGTAGGGACAACCAGACTTCCTGAGGAGACTTAGGGCACGTCAGCTGCCACTGAGTGCCTTTTATCAGTAGGCAGCGATCCAAATATTATCACTACTGACTCTTACCACTGAAAGTCTGGGGTGGTTGCTTTCCTCATGGTACCCAACTCCTGTCCTGCCTAGGGCACCCCGTACTGTGCAAGTAGTCAATAAACCAAGAGCTTGACCAAGAGGAAGTGATGAGGCAAGGATAAAGGATGACTATTACTTCTCCCTGTCCCCTCCTTAAGTAGAGACATAAGCTTAGTGGTTCATGGATAACCACAGGCTTCATGGAACACTCTTGACAAAAGATTACATACAGTTTATCATAATAGGGCCACATATGACATGTCCTGGTCCTCCATGGCAACTGAATCCCGGCCTACCTTCATTTTGTTGATGGTCATACAACAGGATAGAGAAAGCTCTCTCATTTCCCATCCATGCATGCCATTCACCATGGGTGAAGTAGAAGCAGAACTCCTCCTAGCCTTATGTCGTTCCTTAGATATCTAAAATTTCTGGGAGGGGACTGGAGAGTTTGTCCTTTGCTGAGAGACCGTCTAAAATAACTAGAGGAGCTCTCTGTAACTAGTCATATGCATTTGGCAACTGAAAATTCCCTGAGCTGTCATTCTTTTGAACTGTTCCAAGGTTGCATTTCAGAGAAAGGTAATTGGACTCTTCTGAGATCAATATGGGAGTTGACCTAACATGTACAGAATGTGAATATCAAGGGGATCTGTTCATGGAGCCAATTTTTCGTGTTATTTTATTTAGCAATGTTTGCAGCCATAAATCCTGATCTTTTGCTTACAGTAGATCATCCATTTCAACTCTCTCTTTTTAATAATATATTAAATAGCCTGCTGTGCCTTTTTTATCAGATTCACTTTGGATTATGACTATTGTGCAAGAATATCAGAGAATGTCTTATACCAGAAATTATAATGTTAGCTTGGCATTTTGGCATTTTGACATTTCTGATGTCACATTATTTCAAGTGCATTCATCTCTTTCTTATGAAAACAAGACTTTTAGGAGGGCAAATCAGACGCAAAATTAAGTGTATTTTTTTCTGAAAAGGACTTCATTGTTGCAGCGTGCACTTGACTAGGTGGTAACTGCCACAACCTTCCTGAAAGCATCCTGTCCAGCGGTGCCTCAGTGCAGTGTGCGGTGGTCGGTGGAATAGGATGCGGCCTCCTGCCTCAAGCCTTCCCTCAGAAGTCGCTGGGCAATCTCAGCTAACACCCTATCCCCACCAGCACAGGTGGATGCGCAGACACACTCACACGCGCACCTTAATCTGGGGACAAAGAGCTGGAGGGACTTCCCTTATGGTGTTCCACAAGATGGAGTTTATTCAGTGAAGGGGTCCAGGGAAGGAGATCCAAAGAACAAAGGAGTGCACAGGGGCGGAGAGAACACTGGGGACCAATCGCATGAGGGTCAGAGGGAGGAGAGAAGGCAGGGTTACGATGCATCAACCAATGAGGGTAGGCGAAGGGAGGAGCAAGGGAACAAGGCCAATGGGGCATCGAGTGAGGGAGAACTCTCTAGAACTTAACCATATACGGAAACACAGATTGACAGGTCAACCAAGTAGGGGAACATAACATAACACAGCATAGCAGGGCCTGGATGGGAGACACCTTTCTTATTACCAAACCCTAGGGGGAGATCTTTGACTTCGGAGCCTTTATTTAACACACAACACCTGGGCTCTCTGGCCCACAACACCTGGGCTCTTTGGCCCCACTGGCTCCTCAGTCACTTCTGTGGCTGGCCCTCTCCTGCTGCGGGCTCAGCCACCCCCACACTTCATGTCAGTACTGGAGTTGTGAATTTCTTGTTTTGAAGCAGAGATTTTTGTGTTTTTCCTGCTAGATATGGTCCACAGAGATGTATAATTGATTCGGTCTTTTATCATCACAAATCAGTTTTTAGAATCATGTTTTGGGGAATCTCAAAAACATTGTGGAGTTTCTTGTTCCTGTACTACATGTGATATCTCTCCAAGATAATTTGTTTATTACAGAGGAGAATACTTCTTTACATATGAAACCAGTCGCCAGTCTGAGACCACTGTGTTTACTTTTGGAATGAAGAATTTTCTGGTGTATATTTACAGATATAAATAACAGATTTGTCATCTTTTTTGTTGATACTTTTTGTACATATTTTTCAAGTCGCTTCTCTGGACACGAATTGTTTCTATTTTATACATCTGTATTGTCTACAGTGATTTCAAACGAACTCTTTGTAACCTTTACGCATACTGCAAAACTTTCCCATGTCCTAGCTTGTGAACTCATTCCAGCAATCTTTACTGATCCAAAATCATAATTTTCTATTATTAACGTGGAGCAAATACTGTTTATATTTTTATGGTTATTTATTGGATCTGTGTGGCAAGGATTTGGTGGTGGGGGAACTACAGGGATGGCTTCTGTGAGAAGCTTTCAGAAGCTTTCCCTGTGTCTGAAAAAGTCAATGCCAGATGGCTCCAAGATGGACCCACCACTGTCCAAGGCTGAGGCCATCACTGATGGTGGTTGCACGTCTGGGATAACATATTTAAGAAATGGGAAAAAAAAAAAAAATTGTAACTCCAGCTGGAGAGAAGAGTATGAGTACGTGAGAAAAACAGCCCTGCAGACACCAAGGTCAGTGAAGAATGATGCAGAGGAGGTGCTTCAGGAGCCAGAGTGGAGTCTGTCTGCAGAGCCAGCCCTGCARTCTGTCGAGAAGACCATAGTGAAGCAGGCTGTGTCCCTGAAGACCATGGAGGTTGACAGTGGAGATACACCTGCAGCCCATGGAGGATCCCGTGCTGGAGCAGGTGTAAGCCCAAATAAGGCTGTGACCCAGTGGGAAGCCTGTGCTGGAGCAGATTCCTGTATGCACCTGTGGACTTGTGGATATAAAGAGGACTCATGCTGGAGCAGGTTTGCTTCAGAACTCATGACCCCATGGGGGACCCATGCTGGAGCAGCCTGTTCCTGAAGGACTGCACCCTGTGGAAGGGATCCCACACTGGAGAAGTTTGTGAGGAACTGCAGCCCGAGAAAAACTTGGGTTGGAGTAATCAGCGGAGAACTGTCTTGTATTGGAGGGACACCATGCAGGAACAGGGGAAGAGTGTGAGTTGTCCTCCCCCGAGGTGGAAAGAGTAGCAGAGACAACTGCCACTGATGAACTGACCACCGCTCCCAATCCCCATCCTCCCCCACTGTGGGAGAGGATGGAAAGAAAATGAGGAGTGAAGTTGAGCCAGGTAAGAGGGGAGCAGCAGGAGGAAGGTGCTTTTAAGATATAGTTTTTATTTCTCATTACCCTAATGTGATTTGATTGGCAATAAGTTAAACTGATTTCCCCAGACTGAGTATGTTTGCCCATGATGGTCCCTGGTCAGAGATCTCTCCCTGCTCTTATCTCAACGCATGAGTTTTTCCTTATATTTTCTCTCCCCTGCCCAGCTGAAGAGGGGAGGGACAGAGTGGCTTTGGTTGGCACCTGACACCCCCCAGGGCCAACCCACCATATCTTTCCAAGGGTCTTTAATATCAACTTAATTATGGGCAGGTGTTAAGCACCCAGAGATGCTGAGAATCACTAGCTGAATTCCAGGATACTTGCTTATGCCTCGCCAAAAGTCTCTGGACCAGACCAAATTGGCAGCAAATATAACAGCTGAGAGTTATCCAAATGGACTGCAGGAAAAAAATCCAAGTCAGACTG